>SJYQ01004490.1:100329-151652 GCA_006410935.1 Redunca redunca
GACTGCTCCATCTGGGAGGCCAACTTGCAATATTCAGTGGAAATTTTGTCTTGCTCTTCAGCCTTTGGGAGCTATGGAAAATTTCTGTATATTTTTTATTGAAGTGTTAAAAGGAAATACTTGTCATGTAGGCCTAAAGGAAAATTCAGACTTTTTTGACCCTTAAAGAAATGTAGATGAAAGCATGTTAGAATATTCCAACATGAATAAACACTTTTCAGTACAATTGAAAACTTGAAAATTTGCCTTTTCTTAATCTACCTCGTGACTTGGAATCACAAATTGCAAAAAAAAAAAAAAATTGTAGTTAGAAATGGGCAAGTGATAATCCTCACTTGAATAAACTAGATATATCAGAGAACTCTACAGAAATGGATTTTCCCTATTACATTATTGCATGAATCAGGCTTTGTAAGGTTGTATTGTAATAACACAAAATTCCCCAATTCTGCTGCTGCTGCTACATCATTTCAGTCATGTCTGACTCTGTGTGACCTCATAGACAGCAGCCCATCAGGCTCCCCCATCCCTGGGATTCTCCAGGCAAGAACACTGGAGTGGGTTGCCATTTCCTTCTCCAATGCATGAAAGTGAAAAGTGAAAGGAAGTCGTTCAGTCATTTCCGACTCTTCGAGACCCCATGGACTGCAGCCTACCAGGCTCCTCTGTCCATGGGATTTTCCAGGCAAGAGTATTGGAGTGGGGTGCCATCGCCTTCTCCTAGAACCTCCTAATAATGAAAGTTCATTTTTCACTCATGGTATAGTATATTCACATGCCTTCCATTCTAGCATCTGAACTAAAGGAGCACTTTTTGCCAATAGCCCTGCTCATGAATTGTAGTCACACAAACTGGGATATATTTAATATATACAAATTGATAATTTGATAAAATATCTGTGAAATGACCACCACAACTCACCTGACTCTTAGGAACAAGACAATGATCTTAAGGCCACCCTAGGGCTCTACGTGCTTAGTCTCTCAGTCGTGTCTGACTCTTTGTGACCCTATGGACTGCAGCCCGCCAGGCTCCTCTGTCCATGGATTCTCCAGGCAATAATACTGGAGTGGATTGCCGTGCCCTCCTCCAGGGGATCTTCCTGACCCAGGGCTTGGAACCCAGGTCTCCTGCATTGCAGGTGGATTCTTAGGGCTCTAGGGATCCTAGAAGAAAGGAATGTGTGCATCTCATGTGCAGCCATCAGTGCTAGAGTGGACTCATGGCAGGAGGGTGTAATTGTGTGTGTAGATTTCAGCAGGGATCATGCTCCTCATTCAGTCTTTTCAAATGCCTGTCATGTGTGACAGCCACATGTGGCACCTCTAAATCTGAGGTATTATAATGGATACATTAGAAATTAGAGTCGGGAAGCTGATAGATCACCCAACCAGGATGAAGGTGATGTCAGTTTCCATTCATGCAACAATGTAAATAACTAGGGAGCTCAAAGACCCACATGCTTTTTGTTAGGAGGCCTAATAGCAACAACTCATATCACATGCACATTTAATGAAACTTCCCTCACATGCAAAGCACCCTGCATGCATTATCTCCTTTGATCCTCACATCAGCTCTATGAGGCAGCTATTATCATGTTTATTTCCTACAGATGAGGAAACCAAGGTTTAGGAAGATTAAGTAACTTGAAAAAGATTGCACACTTGGTAAGTGGTAGAGCCTTAATTCCATCCAAGGTGATCTGATTTTGGAATTTTTTCTTATAACCAAACTAGAGGACAATCATAACTGAGGGTCATAATCTTAAACCTGGAATATTACACGTTAGAAGTGGCTTCTGGACCATAAAAGGGTAACTTATGCTCCATGAGGTTTGTATGTTAAGCGTATTTTGTTATAGCCTAATTCAATGGTCAATGCGCTTTTTCTAAAGAACCAGGAACTATTTTAGTCTCTGTGGGCTACAAACAACCTCTTTTGCATATTTTTGCTATTTTTATAACTCTTTAAATATGTGGGGGAAAAAAATAGTTCAAAATGGATGCTATGTATAAAATAGACAACTGATGAGAACCTATTGTGTAGCACAAGGAACTCTACTCAATCTCTGTGGCGACCTAAATGGAAAGGAAATCCAAAAAGCGGGGATATGTGTATACACACAGCTGATTCACTTTGCTGTACGGTAGAAACTAACACAACATTGTAAAGCAACTGTACTCCAATAAAAATTAATTAAAAAAAAGAAAAAAAAAAGAAACAAGGAATGGACCAGATTTGACCCACAGGCCATTTTTTACCAATCCCTGGTAATGCTTCGAAGCTTGATACACTGAGTGTAAGATACTGAGTACTATCTCTCTAGCAAACGATGTGATTTGCCAGAATACCCTTTTTAAAGCTGTCTTGAAGCAGTAAGAAGTTATTTAAACTGGAAGGTGATTTGGATATATACTGCTTATTCTCTGTGATCTTGTTTTCTTGAGTTATCTCATGGGGGAGCCAGGTTTACACGAGGATTCCAAATGCCACCTTACAGCTGGAAATGCCCTTTTCAGTCCCCACTCTGCTCTTGAAAATGGCACCAGGTCATACTTTGTAGATGTGCATGCTGTTGTTCTTGAAAACTTCATCAAAAAATACCAGTGCATTTTATTGACCTTAAAAGTCTATCTCTAAGCCTCCTCTTTCTCAAAAGACATCAAAAACCACCACAAAAACACTGAACCCCAAATAATTTATAGAGCAATAAGATGGTCACAAATTCTGCCTTGGATCTTTAGCATCATACTTTTGGAAAGCTGATCAGGAAGGATGAAGGTCAGTTTTATGATAGGCAGTGTGTCTATAGAACTTACTGGGTACTGTTCTAAGCCTCCCATATAATAACATTTAATTCTCAAGACTCTAGAAGGGAGGTCATAATTTTGCCCCTACATTTCAGATGGGGAAACAAAGGCACAGAGAGCTAGATAATTCATCTGAATTTACTCAGCGAGTAAGTAGTAGGTCTAGGATTTGACCCAGGCAGACTGGCTTAAGAGCTCATGATCTTGGCCACTTTATTGCACTCTGTCCATGAATTTGAAAATAGTTAGGCTAAACAGTGTTTAATTCATGAATGAAGTGCATTAAATGAAATGGTCCAAGTTACTTAAGGTAACTGGGGAGTGAAAGAGAAAAGAAATTGAGTGTTAGTGGCTCCGTTGCATTGGACTCTTTGTGACCCCATGGACTGTAGCCCATCAGGCTCCTCTGTCCACGAGATTCTCCAGACAAGAATACTGGAGTGGGTAGCCATTCCCTTATCCAGGGGATCTTCCTGACCCAGGGATCAAACCTGGGTCTCCTGCATTACAGCCAGACTCTTTACCATCCGACCCACTTTCTAATTCTACTTTTCTCAATCATCTTATTGCTCACTATGGTACTGAAAGCTAAGCTTGCACTTTTATTGCGTAAAAGATGCTTCATTCTTAACACAATCTTCTCTGTCTATATGTTAAATATTTTCTAATCACTTTAAGCCACCTTTCTCCATAGGAATCATATGCATGCAACCTGTGGCTTTCTCAATCAGGTCTGGGACTTCAGGGAAAGTCCTCTCTCTGAGCACTGGTCCTGTTCAATTATTCTACACATATTAATACAGAGCAATCAAGTCTTCTCATCTAAATAATACAAAGATACCTCTAAGGTATCTTCCATCAATAATATTTGTGTTATTGAGTGGCTCCCATAGTATTTGTCACTGAGGGAATTCTTTCCTTGATGGGTGTGAGTGAAAGTCGCTCCGTCGTGTCCAACTCTTTGCAACCCTGTGGACTATACAGTCCATGGAATTCTCCAGGCCACAATTCTGGAGTGGGTAGTCTTTCCAAGGTCTTTATTCACTAAAGGAAGTCTTTCCTTAAATAAATCTCTACAGATCTCTCTCGACTGTGGCTATTTGCTGCAGAATCTGTTTTTACACTAACGACAGGATAAAAATGTCCTTAAAATTAGATCAGCATTCATCACAATCCAGTATAATAATGCCCGTGTAACTCCATGCCACAGGCAATTCAGCCCTTCAGGAGCAAGAATGACTGAACTTAACTCGTTCTTCTTCAAGGGCCAAGATAAAAATCTCAAGGTATCCTTTAGATGCTGTCATCTGCTTTGAACTTTGGCTCAGCTATTTCCATGAACATCCTCCATTTCCACTAGGGTAGATGCTATATAAGACAGAACATTACAAATCACTTTGTTTAAAGTTACCGAAGTGGGGTGGGGTGGGGGGGAGTGGAGAAAAAACAGCTCAGTCTGCTGTTAATTAAAACCAGCCGATGATGTACAGCGATTTGTCTGGGGGCACTTCTGACTGGGCTGGTTCCTTGACAGCTGTGCATTCTTTCCTGCCTGTATTGTTTGAACTGTGTCCAATGGGACAATCATGAAATCTTTGATAGCTGTTGTTTAAATAGGAGAAAAGGGGGGAGCTTTTTGTTTTAAGCAAGAGAGGGAGATGTGTCTTGTATTACATGTAAAAGTTAGGGTTTATTAGATCATTTTCAGTGGGTTTTAGTAGCATGCCTCTGGTCATTTTTGAATTGTCTATTGACACTTTTTCACAACACAAATGTTACTTCCTCCCTTCTCTCCTAAGGGACTCTTGCTGTGGGTAGGAGGGAAATGTATGAAGCACCTGGTCTTACTCAAAGGGGACTGGGGATAGGTTAATTTCACAGTTGAAAGTTTCATAAGCTGGAATACATCTAAATGTTTGCTAGTGAAAGAGACTACCAAAAAAAAAAAAAAAGGAATTCAAGTGGCTTCAGGAAAATTGCTCACAAACACAAACACAAATTCTGTTTCATCCTTGAATTTGAACGGATGTTTGATGATTAACTCAAGATTGCTAAGCTGTCTATCTTCAAATACCCAAACAACTTCAAAAGGGATCATTCACACTTTCTAAAAGACAAATCAGCATTAAAAATGTAGACAAAAGAGATGTTTAAACATTCATCCACACTTTTCAGCTTGGGTGTTAAATATTTTATAAGTATGATATACTTACTAAATAACCATTGTGATATAGCTATCTATAAAGATATATAGATTAGATATATGATAGGTTGATAGATAATAGATGGCAGATAAGTAGACAGACAGATAGGCAGATA
Source organism: Redunca redunca (assembly GCA_006410935.1). Classification (NCBI taxonomy): domain Eukaryota; kingdom Metazoa; phylum Chordata; class Mammalia; order Artiodactyla; family Bovidae; genus Redunca; species Redunca redunca. The sequence continues at coordinate 105,460 of SJYQ01004490.1, forward strand.
GATGGATGGATGGACAGATAGACTTAGCGTTGATATTTCAGGTGAAATTTCATTTTTAAAGTTCAACTTCAAGGTAGTGTCATCTACCATCAGGAGGGTGTTTGAGGGTTCACATGAACATTCTTGCCAGCAATGGTAGCATGGAGTCCAGCCATAATGTGCAGCTCCCCTTCTTTCAGGGTCATTCTACAAGTGTGACCTTGTTTCCTCTGAAGACTTAGACAGATTGTCATTTCGCTGGGACTCTATANAGTTCAATCAAATCTGGGGGGAAACACAAAGATATAGTATACCTGCACCACCTTCTCTCTGGGTCCTCTCCTTGCACCAGTCCCAAGCATCAAAAGAGATGTTTAAACATTTATCCACACTTTTCAGCTTGGGTGTTAAATATTTTATAAGTATGATACACTTACTAAATAACCATTGTGATATAGCTATCTATAAAGATATATAGATTAGATATATGATAGGTTGATAGATAATAGATGGCAGATAAGTAGACAGACAGATAGGCAGATAGATGGATGGATGGACAGATAGACTTAGCGTTGATATTTCAGGTGAAATTTCATTTTTAAAGTTCAACTTCAAGGTAGTGTCATCTACCATCAGGAGGGTGTTTGAGGGTTCACATGAACATTCTTGCCAGCAATGGTAGCATGGAGTCCAGCCATAATGTGCAGCTCCCCTTCTTTCAGGGTCATTCTACAAGTGTGACCTAGTTTCCTCTGAAGACTTAGACAGATTGTCATTTCGCTGGGACTCTATAAATTCCCAGGGCAAAGTTTTTCAAGGACAGGTGTGAAAATTATCCTTGCTTATTTAGAAATGAGTCATTGTCTCCAGGCTGCTGAGGCTTATCTCAACCTGGTAAAGGTCAAATGAAGTTCTAGTTCACAGAAAGATGTTCTAGGCTGAGTTTTTAACCTCATGGGGGATTCTTTTATTTTGTTTGGTTCAGGAGAGCCTAACAACATTGCTGATGCATTCATCTATGTCAGGTGAGACTTTGATCAGACAATCATGGACCAGCTGGCCTATAGGAAGGTAGGTAAGGTGGTAGCCTTATTAGGATTACTCCTGGAGTCTGACAGACAGACAGTAAAGAAAAGAAACCTTACTGGCAGTAAAGGCAACTGACTTAATGCCAGTTGCTTTTGTCAAATATGAGAAACACTTGACTGCTCTGGATATTTTTTAGTTTGATCCATCTCTCAGTTAAAATACACTGAGACTGCCCAGTTAAAGTCAGATCAATACATTCATTTGTCCAGATCTAATCCATTTAAACTAGAGCCCAGTGTTTGCTTATTTGCCTTAAAAATAGTGGCTTAGGAAATATGAGTTTGAGTAAACTCTGGGTGCTGGTGATGGACAGGGAGGCCTGGCGTGCTGCAGTCCATGGGGTCGCAAAGAGTCGGACACGATGGAGTGACTGAACTGAGCTGAATTGAATTGGGGAAATATGAGTACTCATGAAGTTCTTGTTTCTGTTCCTGGCTGTATTCGCATGGGACAGCTATCAGAGTAGCAAGCTAAGTTGCTATATTCAACTCTCTCCTCCCTCCACACTCCTACTGTTCACAGACCTCACCTCCTCTAGAGTACCTGAAAATATCAGATATTAGATTTATAGCTAGATCATGAGGATAAATTATAGGCTAAGATCTGAGGGGAAGGCATCTGCAGGACTTATGAGAAAGGTTTTGCTTCATAATTACAAAGCACTACCCGGGAGGACACGTTCCTCTTTTATGGTCAGATGTTGCTGCAGTGATTGCTGGAGTAGCTGCATCCATTTTGCCACCAGAGGATGGCAAACAAGGAGAAGGAGCCCTAGTCTGTGATGATATTGATGAGCCACCAAACTGATCCTGAACCCACTTATCTCTGAATGTCCTAAAATGTGTCTCAACATGCACGTGAAGGTGTCTTAACTGAGACAGGCTTGAATTTAAAAATCTGATCCCTTTCACAGTCTTCTTATGCCTATAGATCCATAGCAATGGTCTCAATGCTCACTAAAGGCAACAGTTTCAAGGAACTAAGAACATCAGGATCTGGAAGGCTCAAAGGAAGGGGCCAAGTCAGGAATCAGTAGTGAGGACACTAAGAAAGATATTGAAGGAAGAAATTATCACACTCTAGTTTCATTATCATGAAACTATATTTAATCCAAAGCTGGTCTCTGAAAGTGTAAGAAGGGCCAGGAAAAGGAGAAAGATCCCTACATCAAATGAGAAGCTGAGCTCCAGAACTCTAAGTTTCTTTCAACTGTTAACATTGCTGATGTTTAGAAACACAAACCAGTCATTAAAAATATGACACCCCCCAAATAATCCATTAATGAATTAGAAATGTCCTCATGCTCTCTGCCTTTCAAGCTTGAGGTTTTGGGTTATGGACTGGAAAGAGAGGGAGGGTGAGCAGGTCTGTCAGCTCCCCTTGTGTAAGGGTCTGTCCATGGCAGTTAGACTTCTGGGCTCATGTAAATGGACAGGTGTATAGAATAGAGTCAGACTTGGGTTCACATCCTAGCCTGACCTTCAACAGCTTTATGAATAAAGTTTCTCAACCTTCTAAGCTTCAGTTACTTCATTTTAATAATGGAAAAAAATAGTATTTGTCTTATGGGAGTCTTTTTTATCATAATTGAATAATCCAAATAAAGCCATTTATCATGCCAGGGACATAATAAATGCAAAAAATTTTAGCAACTATGATTATTTTTATTATCTCTTACAACTGTATCATACAGCTTCTAGAGAGACTGAAATAGTTTCTAAATGGCTCCGTATGTTCAACAGAAATAATAATGCTTGCAGGAGGAAAATACCTGTCAGTTACTACATTTCTTATACTAATCATTGCTTTTCTAGAATAACACTTTTTAAAAATATTTCAGGGAATAATTTTGAGACAGAAACTATTTAGTTCTCTCATACAGGATTTGCCAAATTGCTGATTTCTGCATAAAATGTGAGGATTTTGAATTATGAATATTGAATACGAGCTTTAAAATGATGGACAGATTAAGTATTTCCATGTTTGAACTGCTTCTAGATTATATCTGGTTTCATATCATCACTATTTTAATGGGCTACTTTGTGGCCAAATAGTTTTAACATGTGTTCAGTCCTAAATAATCACTCATTAATCTTACATGACAAGTAGATTTTAATATTTATTAGATTGCTATTGCTAACAACAGACTTTATGCTATTTACAGTATCTGAAATTTTTTTCCAGAATAAAATTACCAACACACTATACTGCTCATCTCAAAAACGTGACAATTAGATACAGTCTTAGACCAACCTTTTTGAAATGTATGTTTTTACTAAAACCCAGTCTTGAAAACTTATTTGAAATTAATTGGCAGCATTAGGTAAAGGAATCTTTTGATTCATTCTTAAAAAATAAATAGATCTCATAAATGTAAGGTTGTCTATACCTTGTTGGCTTGAATACAAATATACACTGATTGTTGTTGAAAGCTTCTGACATAATTATGAAACCTGCTAAAGAGAGGTCATGATATCTATAGATGGTTAATTCATATGATCATGAAGACAATGATAAGGATTTCAAGGGTAAAATAAGACTTTAATTTAGTTGAGTGGTTTATTTTCTCTTTGAACATTATACCACTCCTTTGCAGCTCCTAGAGAGAATGCTGATTATTTTTCAAGGATGTAGGTAACAGCAGTTGTCCTGTCACCAAGTCCTGTCCAACCGACTCTTTGCAACCCTAAGGACTGCAGCACACCCAGCTTCCTGTCCTTCACTACCTCCTGATCTGCCCAGACTCATGTCCATTCAGTTGGTGATGCCATCCAACCATCTCACACTCTGCCATCCCCTTCTCCTTTTTCCCTCAGTCCTTCCCAGCATCAGGGTTTTTTCCAAAGAGTTGGCTGTTCACATCAGGTGGCCAAAGTATTGGAGCTTCTGCCTCAGCATCAGTGGTGCCTCAAATGGTAGGTGTCAGAGGTTAAACATTCTTTTTCACTTCTCACTGAGGCTCCTAAACCATTATCCCAGTACCCTCAGAATGTCATTGCTTCAGTTCAGTTCAGTTCAGTCACTCAGTTGTGTCTGACTCTTTGTGACCTCATGAATCGCAGCACGCTAGGCCTCCCTGTCCATCACCAACTCCCAGGGTCTATCCAAACCCATGTCCATTGAGTCAGTGATGCCATCCAACCATCTCATCCTCTGTCATCCCCTTCTCCTCCTGCCCTCAGTCTTTCCCAGCATCAGGGTCTTTTCAAATGAGTCAGTTCTTCACATCAGGTGGCCAAAGTATTGGAGTTTCAGCTTCAACATCAGTCCTTCCAATGAACACCCAGGACTTATCTCCTTTAGGATGGACTGGTTGGATCTCCTTGCAATCCAAGGGACTCTCAAGAGTCTTCTCCAACACCACAGTTCAAAAGTATCAATTCTAAGCTCAGCTTTCTTTATAGTCCAACTCTCACATCCATACATGACCACAGGAAAAACCATAGCCTTGACTAAACAGACCTTTGTTGGCAAAGTAATGTCTCTGCTTTTGAATATGCTGTCTAGGTTGGTCATAACTTTCCTTCCAAGGAGTAAGCGTCTTTCAATTTCATGGCTGCAATCACCATCTACAGTGATTTTGAAGCCCAGAAAAATAAAGTCAGCCACTGTTTCCACTATTTCCCCATCTATTTGCCATGAAGTGATGGGACCAGATGCCATGATCATTGCTACACTGAGGCTAAATTCTCCTCACATTATCCTTTTCTACTTCTTCTTGTTCTTAGTCACCTGCTATGCATCCATTGAAGAATTGGGCGCCTAAAAAAAGCTCCCTATTTCCTTTAAACTCACGGATCCACCATTCTTTTCAGTGATTTTGGATCCTTATGCTTTCTTTGTTCTGTACTTCTTAACTTCCACATCTACAGTGACCTTCATCTCTACTCCTTTTCAGGCACTCTCTCTCAAGGTTAAATCATAGAATCTCTCCATCCTTGAATTCCTCAACACAATAATCTACTCTTAAAAATCTCCAGTTTGTCTGAGTTTATCACTGCTTCTACTCTCTCTGCTCTTTAGACTTCCCATGCCCTCACTTTCTTTCAGAATCAGTTTCTCCTGATCTTCCCTCCCTTGGCTCCAGTCATCAACGTCACAAGGACTCTCAGTTTCCTTACCCTCTGGCCTCCCAAAACAAAACTACAAGATTGAATCAACACTTCTAGCAGCCTTCTTGGACCTGGTGGTGGAGGTGGAGGATTTCAAAGAGCATGTATGATCTCACGTTTCAATTAGATCTTCGATCACGAATCAGTTCTCCTACTTATTGTTTGGCAAGACATTTTTTGATACTTTTCAATGTCCATTAAAAACCTTCATCCCTCTTCTTAAGAATCATTTCTCATACAGATGCCTCAAGTTTGGTAGCCAAACTTGCCATTTTAATAGAAAATTGAGATGAATAGACAGTTTGTTCCATAGCCTTGTTGCAAATATATCCATGTGTACCAACTATGATATTTATTATTCCCTTTCAAATCATGAGGCTTGTTTTTCTTGTTGAAGTTCGCAAGTTATATAACTTTATTGGCATCTCTTTCCTCTCCCCTCATGTCCTTTTCATTCATCATTCTTATTCTCTCCTGTATCTCTGAAGTCTTCTCAGTTGAATCTCGTGAAGTAAGTCCCCTGCATACAATCCAATTCCATGCCAAGGGTGCATTCGTAAGTCCAACAATGTCCGAGGTACACAACTGACATAATCAGCTATAAACGACTATACTGTAATAGGTTATAATACTTTGCACACAAATAATGCATAAACACAAACACAGAAAATAAGGAAAACATTTTCAATCTTCCAGTACAGCACTTTGAAAAGTACAGTCATATAGTGTAACAGCTGGCATACAGGGGCTGGCATCAAGTGAACAAACAAGAAAAGTTATTGACTAGAGGAGGGAGAGGAGGTAGGAGATGGCAGAGCTGAAGGACCATCAGCAATAGGAGATGGAGTGAAAGTGAAAGTGGCTCAGTCGTGTCCGACTCTTTGTGACCCCATGGACTATACAAGGCCATGGAATTCTCCAGGCCAGAATACTGGAGTGGGTAGCCTTTCCCTTCTCCAGGGGATCTTCCCAACCCAGGGATCGAACCCAGGTCTCCCACACTGCAGGAGGATTCTTTTCCAGCTGAGCCACAAGGGAAGCCCAAGAATACTGGAGTGGGTAGCCTATCTCTTCTCCAGGGGATCTTCCCAACCCAGGAATTGAACCGGGGTCTCCTGCACTGCAGGCTGATTCTTTACCAACTGAGCTATGAGGGAAGCCCAGGAGATGGAGGGCAAGCTGAAATTTCAGTTACACCTGACGTTGATGGAATGCACATTTGTATCTTTGGAAGTTCCTAACTTGAAGGTTCATAAGGAAGGGACTTACTGGATTCGAACTACTAACGGGCTTGACATTTTCCCAATTTAAGCACTTCTTCCTGGATTGGGCTTTCATCTCACCACCAACTTGTTGTGTTTACTCCCATCTTGTCTCTGCATCTTCAATCAGCATGTATTTCCAATATGCCCTTTTCTCCTTTACCATCCATTCCTTCCTTGGTCCTTTGCAGTCTGACTCCTCTCATCATACTATATTGCAATAGCTCTCTCAGTGAGTAACCAGTAATCTTCTTACTGAAAATTCTAATAAAAAGTTCAGTCCTTAATTTCCAGGCTTTCTGAAGCTCTGGCTTTGCTAATTAGGGAAGAGTGAAGAAGAGATTGGAGAACTCCGCCCAGAGCACGGTGTCAGACTTTACTTTTGGGGGCTCCAAAATCACTGCAGATGGTGACTGCAGCCATGAAATTAAAAGACGCTTACTCCTTGGAAGAAAAGTTATGACCAACCTAGATAGCATATTCAAAAGCAGAGACATTACTTTGCCAACTAAGGTCCATCTAGTCAAGGCTATGGTTTTTCCTGTGGTCATGTATGGATGTAAGAGTTGGACTGTGAAGAAGACTGAGTGCTGAAGAATTGATGCGTTTGAACTGTGGTGTTGGAGAAGACTCTTGAGAGTCCCTTGGACTGCAAGGAGATCCAACCTGTCCATTCTGAAGGAGATCAGATTGGGATTTCTCTGGAAGGAATGATGCTAAAGCTGAAACTCCAGTACTTTGGCCACCTCATGCGAAGAGTTGACTCATTGGAAAAGACTCTGATGCTGGGAGGGATTGGGGGCAGGAGGAAAAGGGGACTGCCGAGGATGAGATGGCTGGATGGCATCACGGACTCGATGGACATGAGTCTGAGTGAACTCTGGGAGATGGTGATGGACAGGGAGGCCTGGCGTGCTGTGATTCATAAGATAGCAAAAAGTCAGACACAACTGAGTGACTGAACTGAACCCAGAGCAGATGGAGGGCTCTGTGAGCACCCTGAGGAGCCTGGAGCTTCTCACTGAGATTCTGAAGAAGTTCTGCAAGTTCACATTCACAAAGCTCTTTACTTCCTTTGTTTCCCTGATTTTGCACTCTCCTGGTTCTCATTCTACCTTTTCCATCTCTTTATTAGACACCGTTTCTTCTGCTTACCAATGAGTGAGATGCTATTGCCCAGAAGTCACTCCTGGGTTATCTTAGCCACACTTATGCTTTCAAGTGTCTGATACAGGGTGTCGATTCCCCCGTGGACAGCTTTAGTCTTTTCCTCTATTGCTGCTGCTGCTGCTAAGTCGCTTCAGTCATATCCGACTCTGCACAACCCCATAGACGGCAGCCCACAGGTTCCTCTGTCCCTGGGATTCAAATTTACATACAGCACAGGCACGGCGAGGGTGCAGTGTTCCAAAGCTGGGAAAGAGGATGAATTTGGTGTACACATGTGTGCAGAAAAGAAGCAATATACCTGACCTAGGAAGGATTGAGAAAGGCCTTCCTGCAAGGTTGGCCCTTGGCTGACATCCGGAAGCTTGCATTTCAGTAGAGTTTTCACCATTCTCTAACTGATAAGGCTAGTTTACTGTGCCTAACCTATTGATACACACAATGTGATTTATGCTTTCCCTTTTGAGAGTCTGGAATCTTATTAGGTGTTGGGGAAAGAGTACCTCTGTGATGATCTCCCAGTAAAAGCCCTGAGTGTCTAACCATCTTCGTTGGTAGACAGCAGGTCACGAGTGTTGTCGCAGAATGATGGTGGAGGCGCTATGCCTGTGTGTGTGACTCCAATGGAGAAGACTTGTAGACATTTGTGCCTGGTTTCCTCTGGACTTTACTTCTTTCATCTTTTCCCTTTGCTGATTTTTCTGGGTATCCTTTCACTGTAATATGTTGTAGCCAGCAGTATGACGACACACTGACTCTCATGGGTCTTTCTGGTGAATCATCTCCTCTGGGAACGGTCTTGGGGGCTCCTGATACACACGTACTCTTATTTCATGGGACTCATGTCTTATATTTGAAGAAAGAAATTAGAATGAACAAAAGAGTTGGATTTAGTGCTAAAAGCAGAAAGAAATGAGAGGGGCATAAGAAAGATGGGCTTGAGAAAGCTCACCAGGCTCCACAGTGAGGAAATCCTAGCTTTAACTCTTTTTTGGGCATTTTATGACTTTCTGGTCATACTCATCCTTTACAGGAAATTCCCAGAATTGAAATAGTTTTTTAAAAAGATTAAAATATAGTTGATTTACAATGTTGTGTTAGTTTCAGGTGTACCACAAAGTGATTCAGTTATACATATATATATATATATATTTTTTTTTCAGATCCTTTTTCCTTTTAGATCATTAGAACATATTGAGTATAGTTTCCTGTGCTATATAGTAAATCCTTGTTAACTACCTATTCAGTATATAGTAGTATGTATCTGTTAATCTGAAACTCCTAATTTATCCCCCCTAAGTACTTTTAAATACATTCTCAAATATTGACTTAAATCTTCATCTTCCTAAAATATTTTTTCCATATTTACAATCATAGGAACTGCCTTTAAGATTTCTTGAGATTACATTATTCCATCATTCAATAAATATTTCTTGAGCACAGATGTTTTATTGTGCCCTAGGTACTATGGGTAGTCACTGGTGATTCAAGATGACTAAGACAAAGCCCTCTCTTATCCTCAAGGAATTCACTTAAGGGAAAGATGATGCCAAAGGAAAAACAGGCAAAAGAACTTTGTTCGGATCACAGTTTTGCAATTGGATGTAATTCTCAGGAGCCTTCTGACCACCCAGAGCCACATGTGTTCAGCCTCAGCCATGCACCCAACAGGTGAGCACAGAAAACTGTGAGGTTAGTCAGTGCAGGGAAAATGCTGGGGATTCCTGAGATAGCGCTGAGTCATTCATCTCTGATATCCTGGCTCAGCTCACGAAGCAACTGGCAATGAATAAGCAAAGAAAGTGAGCTAATGGTTAGAGGATGGAAATACCCCAGGGGATATTTGTTGAGTCAGTTTTAAGAACGTGGAAAACTTCAACCGTCATAGATTCAGATGGAATGAAATAAGAGGAAAAGAGCGTCTTCGAACAGCTTGATCTCCATTTGAAAATTTCTGGCACACATCATTCTTCTGGATTCTCTGGGGAACTGGAGAAAGGAGGAAAGGAGAGGAATCAAATACTGTTCTGACCACAGTGAATTCTGGATTTACATGGTGTGACAGTACACAGTATATAGCCAATGTTTGACGCATGATTTGGGGTTGAGTTATAAAAGGTACATGATAATACAAAGAAAAAGAGAAGTGACACATAAGAANGGGAGGAAAAATATACGTGGGAAGTTTTAAATTAATAATGTAAACAAAACATAGACTTTTAAAAGCTATAAATAGGAATATATATATGACTTCTTTTAAAATATTGAGTCTTAGGAAAGTCGACTTGAGAGAAAGAGCAAAGAAACACTAGATGTTGATAAGTCTTTTAGTGAAATCTCCCACTAAATGTGGAACTTCTCAAATTTTGGATAGGTGAGTTTCTGAAAAAGATGACCAGATATTTCATTCATTTCCACTGCAAAATTAAGGGTGTGGTTTTTTTACAAAAATCCTTTTTTGTGTGTATAAAAATTATATTTAGAAATACAGTAAACTTCAAAAAATACAACTTAGAAGTTGGAAAAGCACCAGTTCTAACAACGCACCATTTTCCAAATATTAACAATAATAGTAGATGAAGTGAAGTGAAGTCACTCAGTCGTGTTCGACTCTTTTCGACCCCGTGGACTGTAGCCTACCAGGCTCCTCTGTCTATGGGATTTTCCAGGCAATAGTCCTGGAGTGGATTGCCATTTCCTTCTCCAGGGGATTTTCCCAACCCAGGGATCAAACCCGGGTCTCCCGCATTGTAGACAGACGCTTTACCGTCTGAGCCACCAGGGAAGTCCATAATAGTAGATACTAAGTCCTAAAATTGCTGAATTGGCTTATATGTGTCATTTTATAAGCAAATTTATATTTAGTTATTTATATAAATTCAGAAATTTATATTCAGTTAAAGGTGTCCGTTTTGAATAATGACCAAGTCCTTTCAGGAAACAAATTAACTTCGTATTCAGCAAAGCAGTTTTTCGTTTTTTCCACTTTCTTCCCTTATGAACCTGTTTCTACGTATCTCCCTTTAGAATCTGCACGTGTTTCAGCATCTCTGAAGTAGAGATAAGATGGAACACCCTCAGGACCACAACCTTGGTAACCACTGATGGTGCAAGCTGCCCATTCAGGGGTCATGCTACGCTGGATGGTCTTACTCCATTTAACTTTCTCAGCACAATGTTCTCATTCTCATTTTATGGGCGAGAGAACTAACGGTTGAAACATCCATTCTTCCCTCACACATGGAGAAGGCCCCTTTGGTCTAGATTCCTAGCTGGTTCCTAGGATGCCCCAGCCACCAGGAGACAGAACTATACATGGGACTCATCCCAGTGGTGTCTATCAGGCCAGCCCGGGGTGGATCACTGCTGTGTCATTGACTAGAATGAATGAATCTCAGGGTTCGGAAGATCGCTGAAGGGCTACATCCAACCACACCGAACACATGGCCTCCTGGTATCCTACCCCTCTTCAGAAAGTAGAAGTAACTCAGCAACCTGGCCAGGAATTTAGTTCAAACCAGGACTGGGTGATGATAATGTCACCATAGATTTACCCATGGAAGCTGTGTGGCTGGGTCATCATGAGTGTTTGGCAACACCTGTATGCCACCTCTGCCTCTAAGAAGGGCATTCGGAGAAAAGTTCTGATGGAAACTCTTTGGATTTTATCTCATTGCTTCACTGAGTCTTCAGTTTGCCTCATGGCTGCCCATCAGTAGAGACTGAATACCATGCTCATAGCTGTGGAGGAAAGCTTTGTGCATGCAAAGCAAACTCATTAAAGTAAATAACAACATTATCAAGTGAAATACCGTCTTTTAGGATGTCACTGGCTCTTTACAGATATCTGTTGCTGAATTTTTCCCATTGCTGTTAAGAAAGACATTTTCTCAAGTCTCATCTTTCTGAGACCACAAGGAATTCAGGAAGCTATTTTGTTCAGGTGCTCAGTCATGTCCGACTCTTTGTGACCCCATGAACTATAGCACGCCAGGCTTCCCTGTTCTTCACCACCTCCTGGAGCTTACTCAAACCCATGTCCATTGAATCAGTGATGCCATCAAACCATCTTGTCCTCTGTCATCCCCTTCTCCTCCTGCCTTCAGCCTTTCCCAGCGTCAGGGTCTTTTCCAATGCATCAGCTCTTTGCATAAGATGGCCAAAGAATTGGAGCTTCAGCCTCAGCATCAGTCTCTTCAGTGAATATTCAGGATTGATCTCCTTTAGAACTGACTGATTTGATCTTGCAGTCCAAGGGACTCTAAGAGTCTTCTCCAACAACACAGTTCAAAAGATCAATTCTTCAGTGCTCAGCTTTATTTATGGTCCGCCTCTCGTATCCACTCATGACTACTGGAAAAACCATAACTTTGACTATACAGACATTTGTCAGCAAAGTAATGTCTCTGCTTTTTAATATGCTGTCTAGGTTTGCCATAGCTTTTCTTCAAAGGAGCAAGCATCTTTTTAATTTCATGGCTGCAGTCACCATCCACAGTGATTTTGGAGCCCAAGAAAAGAAAGTCTGTCATTTTTTCCCCATTTATTTGCCTTGAAGTAATGGGACCGGATGCCATGATATTAGTTTTCTAAATGTGGACTTTTAAGCCAGTTTTTCACTCTCTTCTTTCACTTTCGTCAAGAGGTTCTTTAGTTCTTCTTTGCTTTTTGCTATAAGGGTGGTGTCATCTGCATATCCGAGATTATTGATCTTTCTCCTGGCAATGTTGATTCCAGCTTGTGCTTTCAGCTTGAAACACAAACAGGAAACTATGGGTTTAATAGTAGGATTTGACCAGCTCATTTCTTTGTTTTCAATCAATCAGTCATCAACGCTGAGCAGCTCTGATATCCTTGATCCTTCTTGGAGTGAGAATATTATTATTTTTCTTTAATTCACTGACATATTCTTTTACCGTCTCGTGAATAAAGCTCATTTGCTCAAGGCAGACACCTGAGGAGACCTTACCTGCTCACTCTTCCTTTTTTCCCCTGTTACCTGTCATCTGGTCCTGCCTGCTGTGCCTTCCAAGCCTCTCTGCTGGTCCCCAGCTTCTCCCCTCCTTGAGTCTGGATCGGGTCCAGCCAGCTCAGATTGCTGGAAGAAATTCTCAACAGTCCACCCTCAATGATAATCATGGTCGTTCTTTCCAAAAGAAAAATATGACTGCATTGCACCTTGCTTAGAACCCTCAAGGTTTCTCTGGCCAAAGGGCAAACACACATTTTTGCCCATCAGAGAAAGCTATGCATTCACTACCCTCATTCCTTTCTATTTATTGAGCATTTATTGTGTGTTGGGTATCAATCTAGGTGCTGGAGATACAATGTTCACGCTCTCATAGAAGTTTCATTCTAACAAGGAGAGACAGATAATAGACAAAATAAATCGTGTGTGTGTGTGTGTGTGTGTGTGTGTGTGTGTGGTGTGTGGGAGAGAGACACACACACATATGGATATGTATGTTTGGAAGATGACTTGCAGAAAAGGTACAGAAGATGACTTTGAGAACAACAAAGCCAAGCAGGATTCTAGGAAATGATGGGGAAGGGATTAGTTAAATAGGGGGATCAAGGGGACCTAATTGAGACACTGATATTTTGACAAAGACATGAGCTGGTCCCTGCCTCTCTGGGCGATCAGTCCCACCACCTCTCCACCTTGCATTTTGTTTCACAGCACTAAACCCATGGTCTCTCCCAGACCCACCGGTCCCTCTGGTTCCTAAGCCTCTGTGGGTACTGGTGCCTTCCTAGGACATGTCTGCTCTCCTGCAAAAGGAGACCCAGCTGTCCTTGCCTCTGCCACCCTCCACCCCCTGACTAGACTTCTCCAGGTAGAATATGACCTCCAACCTCACCTGGGCCAAACCTACCAGCGTGACTAACCTTGTGCCATCATCTTCTTTCCCTCTCTAAACACGTAGATACAGATACTAACATGTGCATGCATAATATGCATCACCACTTATTTATTGAGCCTCACCATGTACAGGGACTTTCTCTGGTGGCTCGGAGGGTAAAAATAATCTGCCTGCAATGCAGAGGACCAAGGTTTGACCTCTGGGTAGGGAAAATCTCTTGGAGAAGGGAATGGCTACCCAATCGAGTGTTCTTGCCTGGAGGATTCCATGGACAGGAGCCTAGTGGGCTACAGTCCATGGGGTCAAAGACTCGGAAACAGCTGAGTGATAACACTTTAACTTTCACCATGTATATACTCTGTATTCCATATTCTTATTCACAGCAACCTAATGGGGTGATAGTGTCTCTATTTTACAAGTGAGAGAAGTCATTTGCTAAGGCCATTTCTATTGATGGAGCTGGACTCAAGCTCAGAGCTCCCTGACTTCAATGGCCTTGCTCTCCTTCAACTTTCTCCCAATACTAAACTACTTTAGGGCACTTGCTGTAACTTTGGATTTTTATATCCTTGCACCTAGCGCAGTTCCCAACACAGAGTAAGTACTCAGCAACTATTTCTCCAACCAATACATTTTAATACTATTCGTTCTTTCATTTCATCATTCACAATGTCCAAATTTCTATGTCCAGCCCTTTGAGTATCTCCCCATAGTCCTAACCTTTCAATAATAACAACAGCAATATTTCACAGCACCTACTATGGGACAAATAACTCTTCTGAGTACCAAAGCCAGTTTCTTCAATACTCATGACAACTAAGTGAAGTGGGAGGTACCACTTTTATCCCCATTTTATAGGTGGAAAAACTGAGGTTCCAAGCAATTAGATCAATTTCTGAAGCTCGCACAGCTAGTAAGTGACGGAGCTGAGATCTGAATCCATGTGACCTGGCTCTGGAGCGTCTATTTTCCATCACAGCATCACATTGCCTTCCTTCTCTATCTAGATTCAGGATGTAGACCCAGTGAATGATGTACAAGGATGTGTATGGTCTAGTCTCTACATCTGAAACAAGGTATTGCCACTAACATCTGCTTGGTGTTGATATAGTTGAGAAAGTAACCTTTAAACCTAGTTCTTTCAGTGACTAAGCAATATTCAGGGGAAATTCAACAGCACCTGTGCAGGCACTGGAGAAAAGGAGTAATCCAAACATGAAAGCAAAGTATCCGAAAAGAAAGTGTTTAATTCTGTGCTGGAGGAAAAACAACAGTAAAGAATTTTTGTTATTGTTTGGGTTTATTTTTAAACAAGGAAATATTGGCAAAACTACTGTTAAAGAGGATTGAAGCTGATACAAAAGAAGTAATATTTTAGATCACAAATAAAATCTGTCTTTTAATGAAATATCTAAGAACCCACAAACCTACCCCTGGAGCCAAGAAGGAAGACACTAAATCAGAGCAGGATCCTTAGGCCTGGAGAATGTGTTACTTTTAGCAAGCGGCTACTTTCGAGCTGAAATGAAGCATCTGAAAAACTTAAAAGGAAAATGTGATCAGGAAATCAATCTGTGCTTTTTACATAGCCTGTCACTCTCCTCAATATCTTCCAAAAGAAAAGAAATGATGTTTCCACTGCCTCGTGAAAGGGACATCATCTTTGGTGATTTCTTTGCCTTGGAATAATGTTCATCTTATAAAACTGTACCTCCCACCACTGAGCTGATTCCAGCGTTAAGCTAGCACTACTGCTTTATAGAGGGATGCTGAGAAACGCTCGTTGGAGAGGTAAGTCTGCTCAAGGGTCATTTTTCTTTCTTTCTTTCTTTTTTTTCTATTTTTGTCTTTCTCAGCATTTGAAATGAAACCAGATATTTTCTTTTCATGAAAGTTGATGACTTCAGGTAGGGAAGAACCAGCTGTGGCAGATGGACTTTTGAAACGCAGTAAAATATCCTGTCTTCATATAAATGTTTATGGGAGCCGGAGCACTAAAGAAGAAAAACACAAGCAAAAAGTTGCATGACTCACAGGCTCATTTGCTTCTAAATAAAGCTTTTCTCAGAGTTTCCCATGAGGTGTTTTGAGAGAACAAGCAGCAGGGTCTCCGGTGGTATGAGGAAGGATGTTTTTAAAGTACAAAAAAGGTGCCTCCAATAGTAAGTCAAGAAAATCGTCCTGTTGCTTTTGATGTTTGAGCAAACGTGTGTCTAAAGTGAAGCTATGGGGTCACATATGCACAGTCCTCGTCCACATGTGGGTGGTGGCGTCACTAGCCATTCTTGGCTGGACCACTTTGAAGGTGATGAGCATAGGTTGAGTAGGACACCTCCTGTTGACTCACAGACTTTCCTCTAACAGGGCATCGTGAAGCGATGATAATTAAGTTTAATTTTAGACCTTGTGTGCAGAACCTGGGAATGTTTTCCAACTCAGATCAGGCTCCGTTGACTTTGGCACTTGAGATTTGAAAGGAAGGTCAGAAGTCCTAGACTGCCTATATACTCTTCAGTTCTTTACTTCCAGAAAATGGCAAATTTGGAACTAATTAAGGAAAAAATCTTCTATTAAAAATATCCTCAAATAGCAGGCCCTCCTGGCCTTGACTCAGCTTCAAATGCAGAAGCATCACCACCCTCTTCCACACTCAGGGTGTTCTAATTAATTACCCAGTGCCTTTACCACTTTGGCTAAAATTATTTTTCTCCCCCTTCAAGTCTAAAGGGCTTGAGCTTATTAGGAAACATGTTGGAATAGTCTCCATATTCTCATTGCGACTTGCCATATGACCTGATGACAAATTGGCAATATTAGATTAGATGACTCGATCATTTCTAGGTAACTGTTCTGAGTAGCAATATAGAAATGAAACAGCTGTCCCAGTGTTTAAAATAATTACTATCTAGAACGTGTTCAGGGGACTTCCCAGCTGGCTCATTGGTTAAGAAATAGCCTGTCAATGTAAGGAGACACAGGAAATGTGGGTTTGATCCCTGGATTGGGAAGAGCCACTGGAGGAGGACATGGCAACCCTCTCTAGTATTCTTGCCTGGAGAATCCCATGGACAGAGGAGCCTGGCGGGCTATACCCATGGGGTTACAGAGAGTTGGACACAACGGAGCTTGCACACACGTTTGACCTCTCTACATGCTCAGAGGACCCTATGGCCAAATGAGCTGGCTTGCCAAATTTTACAAATAAAAATACAGGACATTCAAATTTGAATTTCAGGTCAACATGGATGACATTTTAGTATATCTATACCCTGTGCAACATTTCATTATTCATAGTTTACCTGGACATCAAAAAAAATCTCAAATTTAAATTTTAGCTGAATAACCTATATTTTATCTGGCAACCCTTCAAGATGCATGAGCTTTTATAGGGTACTGTTTAATCAAAAACACATTCTGAATATTTTTCTGCAAGAAGTGGGGTATCTAGAGGAAATACATCAAAAACATTTAATTTAAGCAAGAAAATAGCCACTCTGAAGAGACCTTTCCCAGCCATTGACACATATTGTAAAGCTACACCCAGAAAACCAGCAGGGAAAAAGGTAAAAGCAACACAACAATTTAATGATTCCTACTGTAACCTAGCACTTCCACCTAGACAGAATTGAAATTCCCTGCCAGTCATCCTGAGCTTCTTATTCCAGCATCTTCATTTTTCTTTCCTATGTTTCATTGCCTCCTGTAGAGGGGGTGGGGAAGGAATAGATAAAAGAGAAAAAAAAAAAGGCCTAGCATTTTAATGTACATTTGTTTTGGCATTAGCTGAGTTCTGGAGACAAAAACAATCTCCTGCTTTTAATTCAGTCCATGTGTAACAAAGTTGTATGTTGGGAGATCTGGCTTTAAATAAGAACGATTAACAAGCGTTTTTGATCACGGGAAGTTCAGAAGAGTCCCTGCTCCAAAGAATATAATAAACATCGACTTAGCAGTTAGACGGTCCATGTTGCGAATCAGTCATTACTGTAGCATCCACTTTGATTGGCGGCACCGGGACAGGGCCTGAGTTCTCCCCACCTCCACCATCCATCCATCCATCGGTGGGCCCCTCTGCTCAGAGCCGACGGCCCTTCCTTCCCGCCCTGGGAGGCTGGCTCAGCTGCTGGTTTCTGGGCAAGTGGCCATGACAGGGGGATGTTTGCTTTAGATAGCCTGCAGCTGGCTGAGTGGGCGTTTCATTCAGACAACACAGGCGCCTCCCACCGTCTACTGTTTCGGGCTAGTGGAGCTCTGGGGTCTTTTGATTTATCAGGCGCTTTACATGCCTGGAGTTACACTTTTAGGAAGCAGAGTTGTGATGAATGAGGGTCTGGCTGTCGATCGCAGGGATCTACACACACAGGCTTGCAAACCTCTTCTCTTGCTGTCGTTTGCTTGCTGAGTCGTGTCTGACTCCTTGTGACCCCAGGGACTATAGCCTGCCAGGCTCCTCTGTCCATGGGGTTCTCCGGGCAAGAGTAGTGGAGTAGATTGCCATGCTTTACCCCCAGAGGATCTTCCAGAGTCAGGGATTGAGTCTGCGTCTCCTGCCCTGGCAGGCAGATTCTTTACCACTGTGCCATCTGGGAAGTCCAACCTCTTCTCTTGGGTTGGTCTGAAAAATATTCTAGGGAAGTGACATGGGAGATGTGGGTGCCTGGATGTGGAAACCTGGTCCTCACTAGGCAGGGCCCCTGCTGTGCGTTTATTCCGCAGCTGCCCATCTAGGGCTGACCCTTGTATATATTGAGAACTCAGCACGTGAGGCTTGCTGGCTGTCTATGTGTTCTAGATATTCTTACATCCATGGCATTGTCAATTTGAGACCATCAAGGACGTTGAAAGGAAAAGCTTGAAGGCTTTTCTGAGCAAAGCCTCAAGCTGATACTTTTTCCGTCCAGCAGATTATTCTCCTAAGTGCTGTGAATGAACAGGTTCTCAGGAGGAGGCCGTGGGGAATTTGACATAGGGGCGTCCGAGAAATCTTATTTTCTTATCCCAGATGACAATTGACTGCTTCATTGAGAGAACTTCTGACTATCATAGTTCACTGAGGGAAATGTGAAAACAAAGTGAACCAGAAAAGAAATAGAAACCCAGACCTTTCAGTTCCTGTTTATCCTATTTTTAATCTCAACATCTCGGTTGCTCTCTTTCTTGCTTCCCTGGCCTTGCTGGAAATTCATACCCACACCTGGCTTTCCAAGTGCCTTGGGGACAGAGAAGAGGTGGGGCCCCCACCAAGGGAGGGCTCCACTGCCTCGTGTGTGGGCTGAGAACCAGTGTCCACACTGGCGGGCGTAAGAGGAGGGAGATACCAGGAAACTCAGCCACATCTAATTTGGAGCTGTTGGGAAAGTATGAATGATCATCTCTGCCTGCATTATCTACCTCAGCTAAGACACCGGCAATTCCAGGAACTGGGAAGAAGGAAAGATGGAAAAGGGTCATCGTGAGAGTGTGGACAGACGCTCAGACCGACCGGTGACTTCAGAGGTAGGAGCGGCTGTGTTCAGTGGTCCTCCTGCATTTCCCCTCCCCCGGTCCCCACTCCCGCTTCGGTGCTTCCATTCTTAATGTTAGGCTTCAGTGATACAGAGGCAAAGCAAACCAGGAGTCCTGGCCCCTAGAAATCTCAAGAGAAACGTAAAATGCTCACAAGAATGCCTATGTTGTTCCATGGAGTGGCTGTTGGTACTCATACCACAATGTACTCACATGTGTGAACATACGTAAGTTTTTTTTTTTCTTTTACCCGTGAGTGAAATAATTCATCCCCTGTGTGGTGCCGTGACCGAAAAGAAGGGTGAATAAAGTGCCCCGCCATCCAAATAACATGTCCCGAATGAGAGGTGAGCCCCGTAGGGCCTCACTCTGATCGCCCAGAGTGCTCTGGATTCGTGGGCTGTGGTTAAGCATCTGTGAGCCTGTCTTCCTGCCTGACTGTGGCTTCAGAGGGGAGGGCTGCACCTGTGTGCGGCTTCATGCCCAGCTCTGCAGTTCGCACCTCACCTCCCAGGAGCAAGGCAGGGGGGCCTGCGAGGAGACTCTGCCAGCAGTGGTCCATACCCAGGCCTCTGTCCACGGTCACCTCCCACTCGGCACATCCTCCACGGGCATCTCCCATCTCACAGCCTGGAAACCCAGAGCGTCTGCTCAAGAGTCACTTTTCCAAGTCTCCCACTTGCTTAGCCATTCACACCTGCAGTTAGCAAGTTTCTCCAGGACCCTCAGGTCATTGCTGATAGAGCTCCCCATCTTCCCCTGATGGCTTGCATTTGGCTAATTGACTTGGCCTGTTACCTTGTGAGACATTAAAGTGTTAATTGCTCAGTGGTGTTGACTCTGCAACTCCAGGGACCTGCCAAGCTTCTCTGTCCATGGAATTCTCTGAGCAACAATACTGGAGTGGGTAACTATTTCCTTCTCCAGGGCTGGGGGTGGGGGTTCCTCTGAACCCAGAGACTGAACCCAGATCTGGATTGACTCTCAGATTCTTTACTGTCTAAGCTGCCAGATGTGAGAAGAACCATTGCTAATTTCTGTCTCAGAGGAAGAATGCACTCACTGGATCCCTGTGGGACCAGGTCTGTATCTACCTCTACCATGGACCTCTTTCCCTAGCCTGGAGATCGGGAGCCTTCTAGAACTCTCTGGAACATTGTACAGGCTGTAGAACTGCTGGCACAGAACTTGGTAATATATTTACTCAGTCCAAGCAGCCTTCAGCTATAAAGGTACTCAGCAGAAATTGTTGCACTACCTAGGCATAAGGGGCTTCCCTTGTAGCTCAATACGTAAAGAACCCACCTGCAAAGCAGGAATCTGCCTTCAATATAGGAGACCTGGGTTTGATTCATGAGTCAGGTAGATCCTTGGAGAAGGAACTGGCAACCCACTCCGGTATTCTTGCCTGGAAAATCCCATGGACAGAGGAGCCTGGAAGGCTACAGTCCACGGGGTCACAAGAGTAGGACACGACTGAGCGACTACACCACCACCACCACCACCTAGGATTAAATGATTCGAATAAAAATGGGTGAATTAATAAAAGTCATCCTCTTTGCAGGATTATCTCAGGGTTTTGTTCTGTTCCTTTTCGATTCTTATTTTCTTCAGTTCCGGATAATCTTGAAATACATTGCTGATGTGTAATTAATTTTAAATACCATAACATTTTGAGCCAGGCTAATGTTGATGACAGTAGAGAATATTTTGAAGCAGTTTCATGATTTTCACAACACTACTGATTTTATAAGGGGGAAAAAAAAAAAAAACATTCCCATATAGTAAAACTTTAAAAGTGCTAGCAGTGTTGTTATTTCCTCCAACATAAGCACCCACAACAGGAAAGCAAACAAACCCACAGTGGACCAAAAATGTGGTTTCTGGAACTCTCTTAAACCTTGGCTAAATTTTGGGGGCTCCCAAAGGACAGGATTACTTCATGTCAAAGCAAAAATTCTCCTGACTCTGTAAACAGCCCACGGTTCCGGGAAATATGGGAAATGTAGATGAGAAATGAAGTTGTGTTGTATTTGGAAAAGCTGTCGAGATCACGAAGTCCTCATCCTGGGGGATCCATCTCTGCTGCTTTGGGGCCTTTGGGACCCTTCTCTTCTTTGCATCTGTTACCAAGTCCAAGCTCCTGCTGCTCTCTTCACAACAGGCCAGTCAGCTGAGAGATGAGTCACTGGGGCAAAGAATAGGGGTTTGATTGGGAAAGCCAGCAGGCTGAGAAGGTGGTGGACTAGTGTCCCCAAAATCCAGTGCTCCCAAGTTTGGATTTGGGGCTAGTTTCAATAGCAGTCTTCAATGGCAGTCCTTCTCCACAAGATCTTCCCAACTCACAGACTGAACCCAGGTTTCCTGCCTCGAAGGCAGATTCCTGCATTGCAGGCAGATTCTTTACCAACTGAGCTACAAGGGAAGCCCCTTAAGCCTAGGTATTGCAACAAGTTCAACTGAGCAACTTGATAGCTGAAGACTGCTATTGAAACTAGCCCCAAATCCAAACTTTCAACCTAGTTTGAAAGCTAGTTTCTTTCACAGAGCAAACAAACAGAGATGACAAAGTAGAGTGAAAAAGGTGATGAGTTGTTGCAAATATTTCCTGGTTCGAGTCAAGACTCTGAAGGGGATGTGTTAATTTCTTCTTCCACGGTAGCCATTTGTAGGTGGTCAGGACGTTTCCTGTGAGCTAAACAAAGGCATTTAATTTATCTTTTCCCCTTATGTCAAGCTTTGTGATTATTTTTATTATTTATTTATTTATTTATTTTTAATTGAAGGATAACTCTTTTACAGTCTGTATTGGTTTCTGGTGTACAACAATAGGAATCAGCCATAACTATATACATATCTCTTCCGTCTTGAGCCTCTCTCCCCACTCCAACCCACCCTCTCGGTCATCGCAGAGCTCCAAGCTGAGCACCTTGTTCTATACAGCAGCTTCCCACTAGCTATTTTACACATGCTAGTATATATATATATATTGGAGAAGGCAATGGCGCCCCACTCCAGTACTCTTGCCTGGAAAATCCCATGGACGGAGGAGCCTGGTAGGCTGCAGTCCATGGGGTCGCTAAGAGTCGGACACGACTGAGTGACTTCACTTTCACTGTTCACTTTCATGAATTGGAGAAGGAAATGGCAACCCACTCCAGTGTTCTTGGCTGGAGAATCCCAGGGACGGGGGGGCCTGATAGACTGCCGTCTATGGGGTCGCACAGAGTCGGACACGACTGAAGCGACTTAGCAGCAGCAGCAGTATATATATAAGTTAATGTAACTCTGGTGATTCATCCCACCCTTTCCTTCTCCCACTTTGCCCGGAAGTCCATTCTCTATGTCTGCATCTCTATTCCTGCCCTGCAAATAGATTCTTCTGTACTGATTTTCTAGATTCCATATATATGCATTAATATGTGGTATTTGTTTTTCTCTTTCTGACTTACTTCACTGTGTATAACAGGCTCTAGGCCCATCCACCTCAGTTCATTGGACTCACATTCCTTCTTTTTTTATGGCTGAGTAATATTCCATTGTATATATGTGCCACAACCTCTTTATCCATTCATGTATCAATGGGCATCTAGGTCGCTGCTATGTCCTGACTATTGTAAATAGTGCTGCTTGTTAGTGTTCATAACAAAGGCACTTAATTTAAAGTTATGGCATGGGAAGCAGGGTTCCCGGAGATGGGCCATTATTAAGCTATAGGCAATATCCCTTTAGTGATTAACTTGTATTAATATCAAACACAATACAATATGAAAGGTAAAGAAACGGATCTAATATGGAGTCATATTTGTTCTTCTCTGTTATACATCTCTCTTTACCTATTTTTTTCCTCAAGAACATCCGTCACCAAAAACAAAACACCAACGATGATATCACAAACCCCCTTTAGTTCCATTCCTTCTTTAGAGCTCAAATTGCACTGTGCATTTTCATAGGAATAGTTGTGTGTTTGTGGCTTACACAAAACTCACAAAGTAAAAGACACAAGTCACTGAATGTCTCATTTCTTACTAGTTTTGTGGTAAAAACCAAATTGATACTCTCTTTTCTCCTCCCCACCACAGAGCAGATTCTCGTTTCATGCAGTAGTATAGATGAGTGTCAACACTACGCTCTCACTGAGAATAATTTATGGTTCAGTGAACATCTAATGAATTTAAAATATGATTCTGATTCCATCGAGAAAAAATACAGCATTCTGCATAAAACAGTATTCCATCAGGATAAATTCTGAGCTTTTATTTTTCCATCATAAAATTCATGTCAGGAAGGTGGAGGATTGGTCCTCCTACAAAGACAAGCATGTGATAAAGGCTGTATCCCGGAATTTTAAACTCCATCTAACACATTATCCAGACAAAGAAGATTAGGGCTCTTGGCAGGCTCCCTGACAATTTGCCTCCATTAGAAGTGAGAGGGCTCAAAGAGAAGAAACTACGGTGTATTCCATCCGTTCCTTTGGCAACAGGGATCTTCCCTTGTTTTAAACCAAACAAACATTAACAAGGAAAACCAGCTGCTTTTACAATGAATAAACCCATTACCTCAACTCTTTGTACATTACTGAGGTATTTTTACTTGTCAGATTTTCTGTTTTGTGGAGGCTTGGATATTTTCAGTATGCTGTCAATGCAACAAAACAGAGCTGGTTTTAGCAGCAGTACCAGATGTGGATGAGAGCATGGGCCTTCCTGGCCCTTTGATTCCAACGTTTGGTGGTAAGTTACTGCTGCTGTCAGAAATAGTAACAACAGGATTTGGCATCTTGACACCACGCTGCCTGGCGCTGGCTTAGCTCTCTGCACAGTAGCCAGCAGAGTGGAGGCTGCACGCAGAGGGCGCCCCCAGAGTTTTAACTCGGACTATGCCTCAAGAATCAGCCCGGCTGCAGTTTCTACTGCAGCAAAGAAAACTGGTTTGTATTGATCCAAGGAGCCAACTGATCCTGAGGGTCATTACGTTTGACCCACTACAATCGTTAACTGTGCCCAGGGAACAAGTGAACCCTAAAACAAGAGCAGAGGGGATTTTTACAAAAGCACTGGCATTAGGGCTCCTTCCCCTTCCCATATTCCCTCTTTTCTAGATTATTAGGTACCATACATGCTCAGCCTGAGAGGGGCTGGTGTTGGGAGTGCCGTCTGCTCCTAGAATCTGTCAGAGCTCCCTGCGACCCACAGGTCAGAAAACCCAGGTCTATAGAGCCAGACAGGAGTATTGTTTGGTAGAGTGGAGACAACAACCCTCATTTAAAAATGAACAAGAGGAGTCTACAGGAAAGGTCAAACTGTCACAACCCAGCAGCGTGATGCAAGTTTGGAGGTAGGACTTCCAAAATGATTTACAGTAGAAGCCAAGGTTGTAGCCTTAAAAAATGTGACTACACCTAGTCCCTTCTGATAGTTAGCCTCCAGCCTTGACCCCCATCTAGTTTCATCTAGTTTTCATGGAGTCTAGGCTATGGACTGAGCATGGCTTCAGACTATTTCTGCCTCTATCTTGGCACAACCCCTTGTTAACTGAGTGACTGAGCAAGTTTCTTTCATGCTGTAGCCTTCATGTCTCTTACTTATGGAGTGGGGACAATGAGATAGTATCCAGGCTTCCCTGGTGGCTCAGGTGATAAAGAATCTGCTTGCAATGCAGGAGACCTAGGTTCAATCCCTGGGTTAGGAAGATCCCCTGGAGAAGGAAATGTCTACCCAGTCCAGTACTCTTCCCTGGATAATCTCATGGACAGAGGAGCCTGGCAGGCTATAGTCATGGGGTCACAAAGAATTGGACATGACTGAGTGACTAATACTTTCCTAGAGCTTACTGTGAATATTTACTGAGATGATGCATGAAGTACACTTATCACAATGTCAAGCACAAAGCCAACACTCAATAGATGCGAGGTATGGCTTTTAGACAGCAATCACAATGTCTCCCTTTCAGTGGCTGCCCAGTGCTCATAAGAACACTATGAAGTCTGATATGGCTGAGAGAGTCTTCATATTGGGGTCCCTGCCTCTTACCTACCTTGTCTCACAACATTCTCCCTTCTGAATTTAATGCTCCAGAGATGTTGAAAATCATTCAGGTCCTCAAAAATCTGATGTTCTCTCTAATTCTCAGGCCTTGGGACATGCCCTCCCTTTCCACGGAACACTCTATCAGTGCCTGTTAGTCATTCAGGCCCTAGTCATTTCATGTTGACTGCAGTCGCCCTGCGCCATGCTTCCCAGAGTACACATTCCGTTATATACCCTTGTTCAGTACTGGTCTTCTCTATGTGACAGCAGGGGCAATGATGGACATCTTACTATCCTTGAACTCTAGTAGAGGTCTCATCCCATAACAGGTGTTCTGTCAATGTTTATTGAAAGAATGAAGTTATAAAACCATGCAGGGGACTCAAACTTATGAATACCCTCCTTTCAATTCAGAAGTCAATAGACTCAAGTAGGATAAGAATAGCCAAGGAGTATCAGTACAGAAGTGAATAGGATATAATCTATTTTTGTCTAAAGAAGTGCATTTGCTGTAGCAATGATTAGCTGTCTCTAAATATGTAGTCTACTCTTCTTCCATAGCAATAGAAGTTCTGATGTTTTATTGAGTCCATGGTCATTAAAAAAAAAAAAAAAAACAACTTTCCTAACATCCTTTGCAGTCAGATGTGATCAGGTTTTGGATAAGTTTTGACCAATAAAATATAAGCTAAATATTGCCCTCTTTTACTCCATTCTCTTTATAAAATCTAGGTTATACGTATATAGTCAAAGTCATAAGACTACCTGCCACCTGCTAACTATGTTCTATGACAACCTGTGGCAATCCACCTTGAATGAGAGCATGATCTTTGTTGCTGTTCAGTCACTCAGTTGTGTCCAACTCTTTGTGACCCCACGGACTGTAGCACTCCAGGCTTCCCTGTCCTTCACCATCTCCTGGAGCTTGCTCAAACTCACGTCCATTGAGTCAGTGATTCCATCCAGCCATCTCATTCTCTGTCATCCCCTTCTGCTCCTGTCTTCAATCTTTCCCAGCATCAAGGTCTTTTCCAATGAGTCAGTTCTTCCCATCAGGTGCCCAAAGTATTAGAGCTTCATCTTCAGTATCAGTCCTTCCAATGAATATTCAGGGTTGACTTCCTTTAGGATTGACTGGTTTGATCTTCTTGCTGCCCAAGGGACTTTCAAGAGTCTTCTCCAACATCACAGTTCAAAAGCATCAATTCTTTGGCACTCAGCTTTCTTTATGGTCCAACTCTCACATCCATACATGGCTACTGAAAAAAACCATAGCTTTGACTAGACGGACTTTTGTCAGCAAAGTAATATCTCTGTTCTTTAATAGGCTGTCTAGCTTTGTCATAGCTTTTCTTCCAAGGAGCAAGCGTCTTTTAATTTCATGGCTACAATCACCATCTGCAGTGATTTTGGAGCCCAGAAAAATAAAGTCTGACACTGTTTCCGCTGTTTCCCCATCTATTTCCATGAAGTGATGGGACCAGATGCCATGATCTTAGTTTTTTGCATGTTGAGTTTCAAACCAGCTTTTTCACTCTCCTCTTTCACCTTCATCAAGAGGCTCTTTAGTTCCTTTTTGCTTTCTGCCATAAGGGTGGAGTCACCTGGACTTCTGAGGTTATTGATATTTCTCCCAACAATCTTGATTCCAGCTTATGCTTCATCTAGCCTGGTGTTTCTCATGATGTACTCTGCATATAAGTTAAATAAGCAGAATGACAACATACAGCCTCCTGTTGAAAGGAGTACGTACTCCTTTCCTGATTTTGAACCAGTCTGTTGTTTCATGTCCAGTTCTAGCTGTTGCTACTTGACATGCATACAGTTTTCTCAGGATGTAGGTAAAGTGATCTGGTATTCCCATCTCTTAAAGAACTTTCCAGTTTGTTATGGTCTACACAGTCAGAGGTTTTAGCACAATGAAGCAGAAGTAGATTATTTTTTTCTGGAATTCTCTTGCTTTTTCTATGATCCTATGGATGTCGAAAACTTGATCTCTGGTTCCTCTGCCTTTTATAAATCCAGTTTGAACATCTGGATATTCTCGGCCCACATACTCTTGAAGTCTAGCTTGGAGAATTTTGAACATTACTTGGCTAGCATGTGAAATGAGTGCAATTGTGGGGTAGTTTGAACACTCTTTATCACTGCCTTTCTTTGAAATTGGAAGGAAAACTGATTTTTCCCATCCTGGTACCACTGCCGAGTTTTCCAAATTTGCTGGCATATTGAGTGCAGCACTTTAATAGCATCATCTTTTAGGATTTGAAATAGTTCAGCTGGAATTCCATTACCTCTGGTAGCTTTGTTCATAGTGATGGTTCCTAAGGCCCACTTTACTTCACAGTCCAAGATGCCTGGCTCTAGGTGAGTGATCACACCATTCTGATTGTCTGGGTCATTAAGATCTTTATAATGTTCTTTTTTCCCTTTTCCTCTATTCTGATACCTGGAATGAAAGTAAGATGGCTGGAGCTTTGGCAGCCCTATAGGACCTTGAGGAACAAAGCTGTCCTTTAAGTGCAGAGCTGGAAGGAGTTTGGGTCTCTGAGTATTTTAGGGAGCTAACCACCATACCAGCTCTGGACTGCTTACTCTCTGACTTTTTCATTTGCTTAAGGTATTATTATTAATTTTTCTCTGTTACTCACTGTTGGGATTCAAAGAGAACTCTTTATTATCAATAACTGCTTTAAAAATAATTATTCAAGCTAGAGGAAAAGGACTTAAATAATTCCAAAATTATTTTTACTGAAGACCTTTTATAATAGAAATTTAACAGCAATAATGCATTTTACTAATGCTAAATAAAGATTTTTAAACATCTTGTGAAGTGAAGTGAAGTGAAAGTCGCTCAGTCATGTCTGACTCTTTGTGGCCCCATGGACTGCAGTCCATGGAATTCTCCAGGCCAGAATACTGGAGTGGGTAGCCTTTCCCTTCTCCAAGGGATCTTCCCAACCCAGGGATCAAATCCAGGTCTCCTGCATTGTGGGCAGATTCTTTACCAGCTGAGCCACAAGGGAAAACCAAGTATATTGGAGTGGGTAGCCTATCCCTTCTCCAGGGGATCTTCCTGACCCAGGAATCGAACCAGGGTCTCCTGCACTGCTGGCAGATTCTTTACCAAGTGAGCTATCAGGGAAGCCTTTAAACATTTTAAACATAACTAAACCAGCTAATCCTAAAGGAAATCAACCCTGAATACTCACTGGAAGACCTGATGCTAAAGTTGAAGCTCCAATACTTTGGCCACCTGATTCAAACAGCCAAGTCATTGGAAAAGACCCTGCTGCTTGTAAAGATTGAAGGCAAAAGGAGAAGGAGGTGGCAGAAGATGAGACACTTGGATAGAATCACTGACTCTATGGACATGAACTTAAGCAAACTCCAGAGACAGTAAAGGACAGGGAAGCCTGGCACGCTGCAGTCAGTGGGGTCCAGGGAGTCAGACATAACTTAGCGACTGAACAACAACATAACTAAACACATTATAAATGTCCCAAAATATTAGACCAGAGTCAATGAATTTCCAGATTCATAACACACAGGAGAACATTATACAACTACCATCAGTGAACAAAAGAATGTCTACTGAGCAGCCAGTCACTCCAGAATGCTGCTCTGTTTTTCAAAGCAGAGCTCACATTCCCATATTTTTCTTAAGTTCATGGTGTGTGTGTGTGTGCTAAGTTGCTTTAGTCATGTCTGAGTCTTTGTGACCCACATGGACTTTAGCCCACCACGCTCCTCTATCCATGGGATTCTCCAGGCAAGAAGACGAGTGGGTTGCCATGCTCTTCTCCAAGGGGTCTTCCCGCCCCAGGGATGGAACCTGTGTCTCCTGCATTGTAGGTGGATTCTTTGCCACTGAGCTGCCAGAGAAGCCCCTATGCTCGCGTACTATTTCTCAATTACAAGCCCATGATAACCAGGAAATATATTCAAAATAGTTATCAATCTGTATAGTGTAGATGCTATACCATCAGAACAGATGCTGGCTGTAGAACAACAAATATATCCATCCTGGTGCCAACTGATGCCTTACCAGCCTGATGACACCTCCGCAGTCTATATGGAAATCCTGCTTCCTAAAGAACTGACCACATCTGTGTATTCTGTGGTAGAATACACGGGAGAAAGCCTAGATCGTGCACCCAATGCCCTGGTCTATAGACACAACTCTTTGCCTTTTGTGAGTTTCCTGATGGGTTGATTTAGAAGAAAATGAGTCTCATAGATCAGTTAAGAGAGATTTTTGGAATATGATAAGCTAGCTTTTTAGCATATACTTTCTGTAACCGCTGTTTGCCTGTGTTCAAATGAGTGCTTATGCACAAGCATGTGTACACACACACACACACAACACATAAAGTAGTGTGATTGCAATCACAAGTGCATTGAATTGAACTCGTGACAGTAATGCTGCTTCCTTTCATTCCAGGAACAAGAAACATCAGAACCCCCAGCATCCTGGATCTGCTTCTGGCATTCATGTCGCGGCTCCCAGTGTCTAAAAGACTACTATTTTTGATGTGCAGCTGTTGAGTTGAAACATCTGATAGTTTCTCTTCTCCAGGCGGGTTTGGTGCAAGATACCAGTAAACGATCATTTGTTTCAGTTCTTATAAGCGTGGAGAGACTAATATTAGAGAACAGTTCCTCCCACACAAGCTCCTTCTCTTCTGGCTTTCAGTCTAGGGGATCTTAGACCCCAAAGGAACCATGCAGAGCTGTGATCACGCAGACCTGGGCTTCTATCCTCAGTGCCTGCGGGGACCCATCTAGCTTACAGGGCTGGTCAGTTGGAGAACAGGCACATCCAAGGATACCCCCAAGGTCACCCCCATACCTTGGAGTCCACACTAAATCCTTGCTGTGGCTGAATGAAGCTCCTTTTGCCTTCTTCCCTGTGGATTTGGAGGCTCACTGCTCTGATGCACTGAAACAGTCATTTGTATACTCGGAGGCCACTGGTGAAATATCCCTTTCAGTTCAGGGGAATAGAGTGGTCAAAATATTTAACAACTGGTAAGATTTAACAGGGCATCCCTGGTGGTTCAGATGGTAAAAGAATCTGCCTGCAGTGCAGGAGACCTGGGTTCGATCCCTGAGTGGGGAAGATCCTCTGGAGAAGGGAATGGCTACCCACACCAGTATTCTTGCCCGGAGAATCCCATGGGCGGATGGCTGAGGCCAGAGCATTATCCAGCTGGATTGGCTACTGGACACAGAGCTTGAACAATTTCCTGAAAGATCTTTGTCATAGACTCCAGGGACTGAAGGAAGAAGCTTTTTGCTTGTTGGCGTAGGATGTATCTCCATATTTTAACAATAGGCAGATCTGCTCCAGACTGTTTTTAATGGAGAATATCCAGCCTCAAGTCTGACCAATCACCTTGTATATCTATCCTCAAGATATTTATCAGTCTTGCTCACATGATGACCCACAATTGGATAATTCACAAGGGCTGAAAGACATCCCTCTAAGTCAATAGCCTGATGGTCTTTCCCCATATCTGGAGAATTATTTAAGATCATTTGTAAAAGTGTAATCAAATTGTTATCATGTGCGAATGAGAGATAATAATAACATAAATGCCAATTTGAAAAAAAAAAGAAAAGTTAAGTGTTAGTCACTCAGTCGTGTCTGACTCTTTGCGACCCCATGGACTATAGTCTGCTGGGCTCCTCTGTCCATAGAATTCTCCAGGCAAGGATACTGGAGTGGGTAACCATTCCGTTCTCCAGGGCTTCTTCCTGACCCAGGGATCAAACCTGGGTCTCCTGCATCGCAAATGTTATCTTTGCCGTCCAAATTACCAGCGAAGCCCAGTTTGCACCAAGTTAGCGCCAGTTTATTTCTGACGTAGAGTATACTGAAGTTTGTTGGAATCAGTAGTGGAGGGTCAGGTGTTAAAATGACCCTGCTATAATTTCAGTTTGCTCCAGTGTAAGTATGATGCTGTGTGGTGCTTGCCAGTCAGGCTATGTCTGTCCTCTGGGCTCTTGTCCTGGCCACCACATTTCTGGAGAACGTTAGACAAGAGTGGACATATCCATGTATGGGTGAGGCGTTCTAGAAATGTGGCATGTGTGTCAAGACTGAAGGATGTTTCCCTAAGGGGGAAATTTTCATAAGGCTTTGTTTGACGGAAGAGAGAAGACTTATTCTGTGTTGCCTCAAAAGGGTGAAACGGGAGCAAAAGGGTGAAACAGGAGCAGTGACTAGAAGTTAAAGAGGGGGAGAATTGGGTTCAATCTAAGAAAGAAAATTAACTGTGTAGCAATGTAAGTTCAAGGTCATTACAATTCATTTCAAGAAACATCTGAGAGACACCATGCCTCGGTTATTATGTGCAACGTTGCAAACATAAAGAAGAGTATAGGAACTTCAGTCTGCAATGGGATACAGATATGGAAAGAATTAATAAGAAAACATCAGACATGTGCCCTAAGAGATGCTTTTATAAGAGTACAAAGGAGTAAGGAAGTGATTCATTCTTCTAAGGGGATTGAGAAAGTGTCTATAAAAAAGTAAATGATAGATCTAGCATTTGAAGAATGAATCTCTGTTTGAATAAAACAGACAGATGGACAAGATGGAAAGTACTCCAGGGTGAGGGAAGAGTTGTGTGTAAAGCCTAGGGAGGCCCTTCAAGTTGTATCTAGAAAACTCTAACAGCTTTGGAATTGATTATTTCATTAGGGAGCACTAGCTGATATTCTCTTGGGATATTCTTCTTTCATGGGGAAGCATTGCTTATGATTGATTCTACATTTGTTGGCTTTTCCTTGTTCAACAGACCTACTCTTCCAGTCACTCTGGAAGGAAATTAACTAGCAAAAAAACACTTTGAATTTAGGGAAAGAGAAACATTCAAATAGGAGTAAAATTTAAGTTAGTTTTGGTTTCAATGTGTTTTTTTCCCCCCAATTTGGCCTTTTTTTTTTTTTTTTTTTTTTTTACATAAGAGTAAGCTTCTACATTAATGGTTTTGGAGAGTGTGTTGCAATTTAAAGAAATATATACAATATCCTGAACCTTGGTTGTTGTAGAGTAGATTGGAACTCTGCAAATGGCTAAAGATTTTGTGAAAAAGATGGATAGTACATGAATGGTAGTACCAGCCTTAGTTAAATAAATGATCTTCTGAAGGGTCCCACACTCGATTAGATATATAAAAAGTTTCAAAATTGCTTCAAATAATTTTTATTAAAACACTTTTTATGAAAAATGCACATATTAGTTTTTTTTTTTATTCCTTTCAAGTAGCTTTGGTATTTGCTTTATAGTAAATAATAAAAATAATGAAAAAACAAAATATTTCCAGGTGAGGTCTCCTGATACTTTAGTATAGAAAGCTCTCTTTTGGAGACTGATAGGCTGATATTAAAATCATTCTATTTGCCTTTAGGCATAATATATTATGTCATAAGAAAATGATGCTTCTCACAAACTAAATTCTATGAAGTTCTTTTTGCCTCTTAAGGTCTTGCTGCACTTTTATCTCTGCACAAGGACTTGTCAATGCAGTTCATCGTGTTTGCTTATTGTTGCAAACAGGATCAATTTTCTGTCTTTATGCCTTTCTTTTTTTTAAAATAATTTATTTTTATCAGAGCATAGTTGATTTGAAATGTGTTAGCTTCTGCTGTACAGCAATGATTTTTAAGTTCTATTAATTTTAAACCCAAACCTCGAGGTTCCTGTTCCTCTATTCATTAAGCTAGAACCATAGAATGAAGATGAATGGACCCCAGGAACAGAAAATTATGGAGAAGTGGGCTGGTTGATGGCAGCTGAGGCAAGAGGCAAACCTCTGCTTCTATCAGGCCTGGGGACTTAGGGCTGTTCTGGTGCTGTCTGCCAGTCCTTCTGCCTACTACAAACCCACCCCATCACTACCATGGGGACTGCGGAAGGTCAGCTTTGTGTCCCTCTGACAAACACAGATGTTTGTCATGCCTGGATTTGAAAAGTATCCCTCCCCGCTACCCCTGCGTTTGTGTGTAAAATAAAAATGACTAAATATTCCCAAACCAGAAGCTGACGACTTCCAAATAGCAAATGAATGTCCTTAAATGATCACTATTTTATACCCTACTCTAACAGAAATGTCTGTCGGGTTCGCTGCCAGGTGCCACATTATCACTTAACCAAAAAGTTCTCTGCAAAAATAACTTCCCCGACGGGAACCGTGGTATGTGTACAGAGGGATCTATTTATGTTTCAGTTCAGTTTCAAAGATTTTTTGAGAAATGAGCTGAATGGATAGAATTTAAGCGATATATGCACCTCTGGAAAGACGTGGCAGATGTTAGCTCTTGAATGGGTGGAAATAGAAATGGCAAACGTGCATTCCATGAGTAGACTTATTTAGGTTTTGGGGTGTTGTGCTGACTTTCTAACATAGTCTACAGCAGAAGTTCCTTAATGTGAACCAAGCTTATCTTATGACTAAAACTTTTGGTTTGAGGAGTTGCTGGTCATCCTCCAGCCTCTTGGATGTCAATGCTCCATAGAACAGAGGTTCCCAGAAGGGATGCATTGAATGTGCCAAAGTGCTGGCCACTGGGACAGGTGCTTTACATAGGTTACCTCCTTTAATCCTCACATACTTTTGAAACAATTGCTCTTTGCAGGTGAAGAAAGGAGGCCCAGGGCAGCTGAGCTACAGGACTCCGAGATCCTGAATTGTTTCTCTGACTGTGCTTCTTATTGCCTCCCCAACCAAGTTCATCCCTTGGTTCCCAGTATGCTCTGAACTTGCCCCTTTGGTGAACTCATCTTGTTTTAATTACCTCCTCATGTTGGATGTCAGGGATGGGTCATGTTCACTGCCTCATCCCCAAGACCCAGTACAGAGCTGGGAACCTCACTGGGGCTTGTGTTTGATGAAGGAACTGAAGCCATACAAGTAACCAGAGCAGAAAGTGTCTTCAGAGGCCAATGAGGGATCCTAGAAATGAAGTTGCAATTCACCTTCAAGAAAACCACCACAATATTGTAATGTAATTAGCCTCCAATTAAAAATTTAAAAAAAAAAAAAGAATGAGTAGAATTTCAAGCCTGGATGCTAATATGAAAAGGGTGGGGTTGAGAAGTGAGGGGCAAATGGTGCCCTTTTTGTCAAGAAAAGTGCACAAAATTGGATGAGGCAATTCTTTCATCCTAATGTGTCTTGGTTTTCTTCTACCTTTCTAAAATCAACCTGGCAATTTGGAAAAATTGAGCTTTTCTTCCTCTCAAAATAGAAATCTAATTTCACTCGTCATAATAAACACGAATTTATTTAGAGCGCATTCACAGGTTTTGGCCACTTAATTGAAGATATGTAGCATGCATTTAATATTTTCAATTTAGGAAAATGTTTCTCAGTCATCTCAAAAACTGATTTGAAAATAATGTTTTATATTTTTAATCTGAGCTTATTTAAACTGCCTGTTGTTCAGATAATACAAGTTTAACTTTTCTTGTAATTAAGAAACATTTTACATTTTGGAGAAGGTTTAATATTCTGAGATACTAAATCTGTTGGTTTTTGACATTACAGTTAGCAAAATTCTAGAAAAGAAGGTTAAATACATACGTATTCTTTATTGTTTGTCTTTTAATCTTTTAATGAGCTTGGACAGGCTCTAAGAAAAACTGCTCCTTGGTATTCAAAACAAGAGACCAATCTCTTTAACACATGAATGTGCAGTCAGATGAAGGCTTCCAAGCTTTCAAGCACTCCCTTTTCTGAGTTGAGCTTTCCCTACTACTGGAGGAAAGGTGGAGGAAAGAGGCTAATGTTACAAGCTGTTTCTCTCAAGGCAATTAACCTGTCTCCACCTCCTTCCCTATACATAGAGCCTTTTGATGCCAACCTGCCAGGAGCCATGCACTCAAAAACAAACATTTCCCAGTTCAAAGAGGCAGTCTTAGGCTTCTGCTTAAAGTGAGAGTGAAAAAGTTATTTGCTTTCTTGCCTCTCTAGACTAGCAAAGGAAAGCTGGAGCCTCCACAGGGGGTTCACTTTTTAAACAGCAACCTCTTTCCAAAGATAAGCAAGCTTGCTAGGGAAAGAGATGGACTTTCTCAAAGGCACTCATGGAAGGTGGATCTGATTCACCTTGGACGAGACCAGGCGACTTGACCTAGTGAAGAGAAGCAAGATGTCCTCCTCAAGGGAGCAGATGAAAATAGGCTATTAACAAACCTAAAGAGATCTTTAATAGAAAATATGATAATGCTTCAGGAAGCATCACAGATCTGCAGGATGACAGGGGCTCGAATAACAACAGCCCAGCAGAGGGGATCCCAGGGACATCATTGCTCTCAGGGGAAGGTACCTATGCTGGGAAAGGGGGACACCGGGGTACAATCCTGCTCCCTGAGACCAGTGATGCCACCCGAGAGACAGACATCGAGTTCACTGACTTCAGAGTCACTGAAATCTGCACTCAAACTCCCCCACATACCAGAAGAGGGTGCAAGGTAAAAAAATAAATGACAAAGTAGGAGGCGGGCATGCACACTGACTCAGGGAGAAGAAATGAGGCTGAGAGCATCACGGGGTGGATTGGAATGTTCAAACCCTAATCTTAGAGGTATGTGCCTTTGTAAGGCTGAAAGACTTCACCGCAACACATTTTGAATTAGCCATGACATTGATGTCTACGGTTGCAGTTAGGTTCTACAGTAAGGACTAATGGTGATTGTTCATCCAAGAGGTATTTAATAAATATCAGAGATGTTAGGACATCGTGCTGGGACTTGTGAAGCATGTGAGGATATGCAAGAACTGTGTCTCAAAGTTGTTTAAAGGGCTTATTCATTATTTTTAAAGGGTGTGTACACACACATATAAATATAATATACATTGTTGCTGTTTAGTCGCTAAGTTGTGTCTGACTCTTTGCCATCCCAAGGACTGCAGGATGCCAGGCTTCCCTGTCCATTACCAACTCTCAAGAGTTTGCACAGACTCATGTCAACCAAGTCAGTGATGCCATCCAACCATCTTGTCTTCTGTTGCCCCCTTCTCCTTTTGCCTTCAATCTTTCCCATCACTGGGATCTTTTCTAATGAGTTGGCTCTTCTCATCAGTCTGCCAAAGTATTGGAGCTTCAGCTTCAGCATTAGTTCTTCCATTGATTTCCTTTAGGATTGATTGGTTTGACCTGCTTGTTGTCCAAGGGACTCTCAAGAGTGTTCTCTAGCACCACAAATCAAAAAGCATCAGTTTTTCAGTACTCAGCCTTCTTTATATGTACATATGTGTATATGCGCATGTACGTACATGTACCTATATGCATGTGTATATTCTCTTTCTAAGTTATAAATATGTTGATAAAACAGTTTTTCAAAAATTGGCTAGAATTCTAGATTTTGCCTGAGGTTGTCTGGCATCAGTTGATGAAAGAGAGGTTTTGGTCTTTGCTATTTTAGAAGACCCTGGATAACTTTCTAAGCACCAGAGAAAAGCTCTTCCATGGTTGGAGAAGAGCTGTGAAAAACAGCTGAATCTATAAAGTAGCAAATAAAAGGGTTCTGACTTAGCAATGCTCCTGGGTAACTGTGGATGGGTTTCTTTTTTTTTTCCCCTTTGATTTTTTAAAAAATTATTGGAGTATAATTGCTTTCCACTGTTGTCTTAGTTTCTGCTGTACAACAGAGTGAATCAGCGATGGGTGTCCATGTATTCCCTCCCTCTTAAGTCTTCCCTCCCACTCTACTCCCATCAGTTCCCTCTAGGTCATCACAGAGTGCTGAGCTGGGCTTCCTCTGCTATACAGCATCTTCCCACTGTGCTCAGTTATATGGACTCTTTGTGGCCCCAAGGACTGTAGCCTCCCAGGCTCCTCTGTCCATGGGATTTTCCAAGCAAGAATACTGGAGCAGTTTGCCCCTTCCTACTCCAGAGGATTGTCCCAACCCAGGGGTCAAAACTGCGTCTCTTGAGTCCCCTGCACTGGCAGGCAGAATATTTACCACTAGTGCCACCTGGGAAGCCCGAACTTCCCACTAGCTAAAGCAATTTGAAAAGTGGTGGACAGGTTTACTAACCACCGAAGACTCAGTCTGCGAGAAAAAAAGCATCTCCTGCAAAGCATGGGGTGAGGATTCCGTTTTCTAACAGTGGCCTGTGGTAGATGCTCTGTAGATATCAGTTCTTTTCCCAAGATAGTTTCCCTCCGGTTGTTCTTCAATACCCGGGAATAACCAAGACTATTTGGTACATTGAAGTCGTTTTCATACATTGACTGCCGATTAGAAAGGCCCATGAAGGGGCCGTAGGCTTCTTTGGCAATATGGACCCCAACAAATCCTAAAAGCTGCTCTCTTCAAACCATGTTATGACGTTGGATCAAGTATTAAATGCTTGTAAGTGCACAGCTTGGGGAATTGACCAGAGGACAATAAACAAAACAAGAGCACAAATCCAGAGAGGTGAGCACTAAAGCTGTCAGCAGCCCAAATTCCCTGCTATTCTGGAAGGCTAGAGCTTTGGATTTAACTTGGCAGTGAGCTGATGGGTTAGGTGAACCCACGTAAAACTAGGATCTTCAAAGGCTCATGCCCTCTGTGAAAGGATGAACCAAAGTATATCCTTCCACAAAATGTAAGTGACCAGGGACGTTATCTGGTGTCAGTGTTGATTCTGGTAAGAAGAAAGAAGTGTTCTCTGAGAACTTACCAACTGCTCATGGGTTTCACATATTCCTAGTAGTCAGGTGGTCTGCAAAACATCAAGCTGAGAGGGTGACTTTCTGGTGCCAGATTGGTGGTGGCCCCAGGCACTTGGGACCTTTACTCTTCTCAAGAATGGATTCAAAGAAAGTTCCAAAATTCCTGAGTTAAAAAAATATCATAGAGTACACATGTAAACAAGAAACAATGAACAAGGGTCTACAGAAACAATATACAGCAGAATAGAGCCAGACTACATCAGATATTGAATTTACTAGATAAAAATATAAAGCAACTATGTTTTAAACAGGAAAGATCCCCTGGAGGAAGGCATGCAAACTCACTCCAGTGTTCTTGTCAGAGAATCCTGTGGACAGAGGAGCCTGGTGAGCTGTGGTTCCTAGGATCGCACAGAGTTGGACACGACTGAAGCAATTTAGCACATTCGTTTAAAATAAGAAAAGGATAAGTTGAAACCGTGAAAAAAAAAGACAGTATGAAAACTGATGAGTCATATTTGGAAAGCAACACTGCATTGTCTGGAAATAAATCTAAAATGAATAAAATTTGCAACTCAGTGCAGGGACTAAAGGAAGGTTAGACAAGTTCCCTTGGTGAAATCCCACCAGAGAAGTTCCATTAGGAAAGCCGGGCAGAGAAATGGAAAAAAGCAAGTGAGTCTTGGGAAGGTTTGCTGACTTCAGTACAGAAGGGGAAAC
This sequence comes from Redunca redunca, assembly GCA_006410935.1. NCBI lineage: Eukaryota > Metazoa > Chordata > Mammalia > Artiodactyla > Bovidae > Redunca > Redunca redunca. The sequence continues at coordinate 143,868 of SJYQ01004490.1, forward strand.
AAGGAAAACAATGTCGGAAATGAACATAAAGTGAGAAGGCGTATAACTTAACCCACATTCAGTTGGTCTTGTGGAAAGATATGGTAAAATGAATACAGGGTTATTCATGTAACACTGAACCGGTGGTGGTCAATATTCTTGAATTCATGAAACTTGTGAATTCCTAAATTTAGCAATTTTAATGAATTGTGATTAAGATAAATTGTGCTGATTTATTGTAGATTTATTGTACTGAAACAGCTGAAAACCTAGGATAAAGGAGGTGATTTGAAAAGTAGAGGAGAGAAAAGAGGAATGATCTAAAGGGAGTCACAATTAGACAGGAAGTTGCTTCTGCAATGGGGACAGTAGGAGGTAAAAGGAAGAACAGTCACAAATCATACGTATTCTTACGGCTTATTCACGTTGATGTTTGACAGGAACCAACACAGTTCTGTAAAGCAATTATCCTTTAATTAGAAAAATAAATAAATTTTAAATTGAAAATAAAAACAAGTTCAGAGGGCTGGGAGAAAGCAACTCACCCCAAACCTGTGTACCCAGTAGAAATGTCTTTCAGCAAAATAAAGATATTTTTCAGGCAAACAGCAATGAATGAGAGAATCTATTAGCAGATCTTCACCCTTGGAACTTCTTTAGAAGATACAGTCCATAAGGAAGAAAAATAACCCCAGAAAGACGGTCAGACACAGATGGAGGGTTGATGAGCTAGGAAAATACGTGGGCATCACAAACGCAGTTGCTTTTACAGATTCATTCATTCATCAGAGAGCCATTTGCAAAGGTTTAAATACTCAAAATTGGCATAAACCTAAAAGAATATCTGCAGAAAAAAACAGGCAATAATAAACACTTAGTTTCATTTGCTAATTAGAAAGAAAGGGAGTTTCCATGTATTTTTATGTTCTACTCCTGGAACTCTGAGGTGAGTACACAAATGCTTATTTTATATGTATGTGTCCATGCTTGCTTAATTGTGTTCAACTCTGCGACTTTATGGACCGCAGCCCACCAGGCTCCTCTGTCCACAGGATTCTCCAGGCAAGAGTCCTGGAGTGGGATGTTGTGCCCTCCTCCAGGGGAGCTTCCCAACCCAGGGATCGAACCCATGTCTCTTAGGTCTCCTGCACTGGCAGGCAGGTTCTTTACTGTAACACCACCTGTGAAGCCCTTTGTTTTTATACCTTGAAGATAACGTACATGCACATGTATTCTTTGGTATGCCTAAACCATTTCTTAATATAAAGGCTTAAACATTGCCTCCAAATCCACCTTGGTTATTATAGATAACAATAAATTTTGAATAAAAATTTCAAAAATTTTCTTAGCATGTCTTCATTTCTGCAAAAGTGGGGAAGATGAGATTTAAGAGCGAAAAGGAGAGAATTTGGCAGGTAGAGAACGCAGCACTCTCTAGAAGCTCTTGACATCCATTATTAGGTAACAGATGAATGGCAGGAGAAATGCTACCGTTTGATGATGCAATCTGTCAGAGTATTTCTGGACACAGTTGGGTCACGTGGTCTCTTGTGTTTCCTTCTTCGCTGTGGTCTAAAGGAAGCTCCAGCCCAGTCTGTGGCCAGCTTCTGAGGCCTTCCCTGCAGCAAGGGTCTAGCATGGCTTTTCTCTCTGAGGGTTCCTCAAGGCATCCCTGCGCTAGACCCGATTTGAGGCTGGGGGCTGATAGCTCTGGGTAGCGAGAGGGAGTCTTGCCGTCTGCTGGAGGGGAACCCAGGAAGGGAAACACAGCAGAGGTGGGTAAAGAGTTCCCTGTGCTTCTTCTGTCAGAGCACTTCCCAGGCTGCCCTGTGGGGGCTTTCTGTCCCCTGGACTGCACGCTTTTTGAAGGCAGGGTCCCCATTGAGGTGGTTCTTCACCGTGTAGACAGCAGTACAGGCACAGGGGAAGGTGCCCATGTGAGCTACTAGGGAAGCCCCAAATCACAGGAGGCTCGAAAAAGTTCATTTGTCTCCTTCGAGCCGGAGTCGAACCAGCAACATAAGGATGTCTCTAGGTTAGAATATCAACCACAACTACAGTCCTCCGCTCTACCAGCTGAGCTATTGAAGGGACTCTGCAAGTGCACATCAAGTGAATAAAGAAACGATGCATCATGGGCCAAGCAATCCTGGTTTTCCTACAGATGTCCTCCTGTGACTGTTCCCAGACAAGATGTGTTCTGAGTATTTGAATCCTTTATAAATGGTCCTCTGATGAGTGAACTAATATGTGAGTTTTACATCTTTTGTTTTGCATTACATTTGCGAGACCCGTGTGTTTCCTTAGCTCTGTTCCTATCCCACTGTTCAGTGTAGAGGACACCTGTTCACAAGCATGCGTGTGCTTGAGAAGATATGTATATCTGTGCATGCCCATGGACACACCACACACTCACACACACCACACACACCATATACTATGCACACCACACACAAAACTCATATAACACAACACATACTACACACTCATACATATCACACCACACACACATCACACACTCACATATTACACATACCACATCATGTCTAACACAACACACACTATACATCACCCACACGTACCTTACACACACACTCCATACAACACACACCATATATTACACATATCACACAGGCACACACACCGCACAAAACACATAACACAACAAACAAACACACTTATACACACCACACCGGATACACAACACACACTCACACCATACACACACATCATACACACACACAAACACACCATACACCACACAACACATGACATTTAGAAGCGAACATTCCACAATGCTTTCACGCCACCATCTGAGAATTCTAAAGAGAATATCAAATGAAATATTTTAAATTATTTCACACACGCTATCAGGGCTTCCCGGGTGGCGCCGTGGTAAAGAATCCACCTGCTAATGCAGGAGACGTGGGTTCGATCCCTGGGTGGGAAAGATCCCCTGGAGGAGGAAATGGCAACCCACTCCAGTATTCTTGCCTGGAGAATCCCCCTGGACAGAGGAGCCTGGCAAGCTACAGTCCATGGGGTCGCAAAGAGTCAGACACGACTGAGAGACTGGGCATACACAGCAGGTCACAAGAGTATGAATTCACAAATAACAAGCCACTGCAGCTGAAGAAGCACGAGACGACAGAAGTCATCTGCCTCCAGCAGGGGGAAAGTGACAGGCAAAGCCACAGGCATGTCGGGCAGGACTCCGGCTGTGAGTGGGCCTTTGGGGACCCCTCTAGATGACTGTTTCCACCTTCCAGGAAGAGAGAGGGGCCTGAGGAGTTTCAGAGAGCATTTCTGAAAAGTCCTTTTGTTTACTCGACTGTGTCACCTCCCCGACCCTGTGCCCCACTGGCTGTGTGCCCTGTTTCTGGCGGGAACTCTGACCTAAGTCCTTTTATTTCAGAACTAACCAGAACTTCTTGCTCTCTCTGTGGGCCTCAGGAGTGGGAGAGTGGGCCTGAAACTCTCACAGCCAGATCCATAGGCAGGGGCGTTGCAGGGACAGCGAGCCTGTGGCCAGGTCCCTGCAGAGGGGCTAGCCATTCTCAGGTGACCTCTCCTTGAGTCCCCTTATCCAGGAGGGCTTATCTGGTTGCTGGGATGTGGCAGACCTGGAGATGGGTACCCTGGTTTTTGTAGGATGGGTTAGCTCTCTAGATGGGACAGGAATCTAAGAGCTGCTGACTTATTTGCAGAACTGGGTCTCCCTTTCTAGTTTGTTCCCTCAGTGCCTCATGATTTGATCAGAGGATGAAGGCCATACAACTTCCGCGGGAGTCCAGGAGCAAGGTAGCCGGTGAACTAAGTGTGTTCACTTAGTGTCACGTGTGTCCAGGAGAGCCCTCCCTACTAGCTTCTGGAAAGATGGGGAGTGGGGCAAGGTAGACCCCCAGTCAGAGCCCAGAAAGACCCAATGTTCTTATAAGCAGCCCTCCCCTTCTCGCCTGTCTGCCTAAACCACAGATCTCTGACCCTCCTCCTTCAAGACTTTTCTAAGACTTTATTTGCATGAGTGAGTTAGGTGTGTGGGAAAGAGAGAAGTGAAAGTAGATTCTGCCTTGACCCTCCCCTCCCCAGCACAAGCCTTGGTCTTGGGATCAGAGACCCTTCAGTTTGGAGGGGACGGGGCAGAGCAAATTGTTGAGGGGTGAGGAGAAGGAGGGCAGGTTCGAGGGGTTGGACGGATAGGACCACAAGGAGGGACTTCCCCAGAAATCCGGCTCCTGCTTTGCCAGCCCTTTCAAACGTGCTGCGCTCCACTGAGATCAAATGCTCGGGAACTGGGCAGTTTTCCAACCTGTCCTTAATTGTACTCTTGACAGCATGGCTTTATTATTGGTTTCTTAAGTGTGGTGAATGCCAAGAAAATCAGACACCATAAAATGAAGGCTAGATTTTTAAAGCCAAATATTAACCATACCTTTCATGTTGATATATTTCCCAGTAGACAGCACATTTTTATACCCATTTTGGAATGTCTCTTCATCATCACAGTATGAGTTATGCAAAGACTTATGCCCGCATTGCATAGGAAAAAACCCCTGAAACTCAGAAAGGTGAAGTAATTTGCCTCGGGCCACACAGGTAAGCTGGGGGAGGAAGCAGGACTAGGAATCAGGGCTTTCTGTCACATCAGTGAAACGGCAGGTCTCTTTCCCTCTGCTGTTGATTAAGACTTGACCCTGGCTTTGCTGTGAGGGTACAGATAATTCACGCATTGACAATACTCACCCCAACCTGCATTCTCGCACTTTCTCAGTGAAGTTGGTCATGATTCATATAGTTAGACATCCCTGAAAGTTGTAATGTCAAGAAAAAGTGTCATCTGAGCTATAAGGAAATGCCGTGGAAAGGAGTTGAATTTGTCACAGTCTGTACATTCTCCCAGGGACAATCCACAGGTTAGAGAATCCATCAGTTATCAAGTTCTGGAAAGGTAACTGCATTGTCCAAATTTAGATAAAGACTCTACTCAGAAGTTGGCCTAAAACTGATCTAGGAACCATAAATCCTGCCCCCTCCTTTTTTTTTTGCCAGTGCAAACCAGGCAGGGTCCTTTTGGAAGCAAAATGCTTCCAAGAATTGGGTGATGATTTATAAGAGAAATTCTGGCACTGAAGATCAGATGTGATCTTCACAAAAGAAACATTTAGTTTACAAGCCCAAGAAGCCCCATTCTTCCTTCTTTATTGCCCTCAGTAAAAGCAAGAGCTTGCCTGACTAGAGTAGCTCCTCGTCGTCTTGTTGAGCAATAAAAGTAAACACATCTGGATGGTCTATGACTATAGAACTTTGCACATCAAAAATTATTTGGTGGGGCCAGGAAGTAAATATTCTTTCAATGTGGTGCATCTGCGTGATAGTTCCAAAGATAAAAAGAAATAGAAAATTTGGGTGTCCCATTTCATGCCATGGGGAAACTGTCCTCTGATACATTGTTGTTTGAGGTGAAAATAACTCAGTGGTTTGGAAAACAAAATTTAGCAGTTTCTCTAAGATGCAAAATATGCCAATTTTTTCGACCCAGCAATGCTTTCTCTAGGAGTTTATCATAAAGAGATACATCCAGATGAATACAGAGAGGTCCACTCAATGATGCTTATCTTAGCATTACTTATAAAAGCAGGCAACTAGCAACAATTCGTCTGTCAGTCAATGGGCAATGTGTTGGTTAAGTGGTGGTCTAGTTATGCAGTAGAGTATTATTCAGTTAATAGAGAAAAAGAGATAGACTTCTATGTACTACTGTGAATCTAGCTCTACCATGCATAAAGCAGAAAAAGCGAATTACTGGGTAGTTTGTATATTGGGTTTCCATGGGGTTTTTTTTGCAAACAGTAAAAGTAAAAGGACATGTATACATAATATATGTTTAAGATTATATGTTCATGGGTTTCCCCAGTGGTTCAGCAGGTGAAGAATTCACCTGCAATGCAGGAAAACAGGAGACGTGGATTTGATTCCTGGATTGGGAAGATCTACTGAAGGAGGAAATGGCAACCCACTACAGTATTCTTGCCTGAAAAATCCCATGGACAAGGGAGCCTGGAGGGCTACAGTTCATGGGGTCACAAAGAGTCAGACACAGCTGAGCAACATAGTATCAGTGGTATACACACATCAATCCCAATCTCCCAATTCATCCACCCACCTTCCCACTTGGTATCCATACGTTAGGATACCAAATAAAAAGTAAAAATAAAAGGGTGATTGAAGCCATGGAATTAAAAGATGCTTACTCCTTGGAAGGAAAGTTATGACCAACCTAGATAGCATATTAAAAAGGAGAGATATTACTTTGTCATCAAAGGTCCATCTAGTCAAGGCTATGGTTTTTCCAGTGGTCATGTATGGATGTGAGAGTTGGACTGTTAAGAAAGCTGAGTGCTGAAGAATTGATGCTTTTGAAATGTGGTATTAGAGAAGACTCTTGAGAGTCCCTTGGACTGCAAGGAGATCCAACCAGTCCATCCTAAAGAGACCAGTCCTGGGTGTTCATCAGAAGGACTGATGCTGAGGTTGAAACTCCAATACTTTGGCCACCTGATGCGAAGAGTTGACTCATTGGAAAAGACCCTGATTCTGGGAGGGATTTGGGGGGCAGGAGGAGAAGGGGATGACAGAGGGTGAGATGGCTGGATGGCATCACGGACTCAATGCACATGAGTATGGGGGAACTCCGGGAGTTGGTGATGGACAGGGAGGCCTGGCGTGCTGCGATTCATGGGGCTGCAAAGAGTCAGACATGACTGAGCAACTGAACTGAACTGAACTGATTTACATAAAATATATTTAAGGTTCTGTTTAGTTCAGTTTAGTCGCTCAGTCATGTTCGACTCTTTCTGACCCCATGGACTGCAGCACACCAGGCTTCCCTGTCCATCATCAACTCCCGGAGCTTACGCAAACTCATGTCCATCAAGTTGGTGATGCCATCCAACCATTTCATCCTCTGTTTTTGCCTTCTCCTCCCACCTTCAATCATTCCCAGCATCAGGGTCTTTTCAAATGAGTCAGTTCTTCACATCAGGTGGCCCAAGTACTGGAGTTCTGCTTCAACATCAGTCCTTCCAATGAATATTCAGGATTGATCTCCTTTAGGATGGACTGGTTGGATCTCCTTGTAGTCAAGGCACTCTCAAGTGTCTTCTCCAACACCATAGTTCATAAGCATCAATTCTTTGGTGCTCATCTTTCTTTATAGTCCAACTCTCACATCTATACATGNTAGTCCAACTCTCACATCCATACATGACTACTGGAAAAACCAAAGCTTTGACTAGATGGACCTTTGTTGGCAAAGTAATGTCTCTGCTTTTTAATATGCTGTCTAGGTTCAGTTCAGTTCAGTTCAGTTCAGTCGCTCAGTCATGTCCGACTCTTTGTGACCCCATGAATCACAGCACGCCAGGACTCCTTGTCCATCACCATCTCCCGGAGTTCACTCAGACTCATGTCCATCGTGTCCGTGATGCCATCCAGCCATCTCATCCTGGGTCGTCCCCTTCTCCTCCTGCCCCCAATCCCTCCCAGCATCAGAGTCTTTTCCAATGAGTCAACTCTTCGCATCAGGTGCCCAAAGTACTGGAGTTTCAGCTTCAGCATCATTCCTTCCAAAGAAATCCCAAGATTGATATCTTTCAGAATGGACTGGTTGGATCTCCTTGCAGTCCAAGGGACTCTCAAGAGTCTTCTCCAATACCACAGTTCAAACGCATCAATTCTTCAGCGCTCAGCCTTCTTCACAGTCCAACTCTCACATCCATACATGACTACAGGAAAAACCACAGCCTT
>SJYQ01004490.1:151984-179820 GCA_006410935.1 Redunca redunca
GAACTGCAAGGAGATCCAACCAGTCCATCCTAAAGGAAATCAGTCCTGGGTGTTCATTGGAAGGACTGATGTTGAAGCTGAAACTCCAGTACTTTGCCACCTGATGCGAAGAATGGAAAAGACTGAAGGTGGGAGGAGGAGGTGAATACAGAGGATGAGATGGTTGGATGGCATCACCAACTCAATGGACATGAGTTTGAGTAAACTCCAGGAGTTGGTGATGGACAGGGAGGCCTGGCGTACTGCAGTCCACAGTGTTGCCAAGAGTTGGACACGACTGAGCGACTCAACTGAACTAATCACCTTCTTTGCTGATGAGTCGAAACAAAGACAGACATTTAGGAAGACACATTCAAACAGAAAGAGTACTCTGAGAAGACAAATGGCAGCAAGTCCTTTCAGCTCCTGCTTGCTCCCCTCCTAGCTGACTGCGATTTTGTGCAACCAGACATGGCAGCCCTAAAATAACATTCCGTACCACCCGCGGAGCTCCTGCTGGAGCCTGAGTCTAGTTTAGCTGCTGTGCATCTGTTACTTTATGAAACCTCCACATCAATTCTATGAAATGGTGATACTGTCTTCAGTTTAAAGAGAAGACAAAGTGAGGCTTACAAAGGACGTTTTCTCAAGGGGATCCAGCTCATAAGGAGACTCTGGCATCCGATCCCACTCTGCTGGCTCTGCTTCTCACTGACACACTACTTGGAATCAAGAAAACAAAGGCCAAGGGAGGGACTTCCCTGGTAGTCTACTGGTTAGGACTCACTGCCAAAGGCATGGGTTCAATCCCTGGTTGGGGAACTATGATCTCCAAGATCCTCCAGGCTACCCCTTGTGGCAAAAATAAATAAATAAAGCCAAAGGGCATCACCATTCCCACTGCACAAGAAGCTAGTGGAAGAGGGGAAACACAATCAGGCAGAAGAAAGTTGTCTTCAGAAAATCAGAGATTTCAGACCAAGGGGAGATATCACCCTGGAAATTCTACAAAACAAGCTGATGGCAAAGCCAACAGGTGTCTGTAGGCGATGCAACACCTGCCCGTGTGTTGGGACCTGGGTGGTGGAGAAAAGGTGATACAGTGACACCCGTTCTCTTAATCTGCCATGGCTTTGAGACAGCTGGCAAAGATTATGAGACAGAAGGATGGGCAAGCTCTTGCCTCAGAGAGCCACGCTGTGGGAAAGGTAAAAGATGAAACAACAAGGAATTCTGGTTGGGTATGAAACGCTTGCAGCAGCAGCAGTAGCAGAAATTCTCAAACCATTAAGTTTGCAAATAAAACAGGAAAGAAATGGGTTGGGAGATGATGACTCAGCATAAGATGAAGTAGAAACAGTAGATGAAAAAAGAGACAACATTTCAAATCCATTTATTGAAACGAACTATTCCTAAGTATACAAATAAATAGTTGTAAGAATTTATAGACCTGTTTTCTGAGGAATGCTGGGAGAAGCCTGTTTAATGGTAGAAAGAAAAGTATAAATATACTTGATGCATATATAATATTTTATTTTTTAAAAAACTTGCTAGGAACACGCTAATTTGTATGAGAGTAATTAGCATGTAAGTCTAGGTTTAAATCTAAGGTATAGTTAAGATCATCTACAACTGACCTTAAACAACGTAAGTTTGAATTGTGTTGGGTCCACCATGAAGTGAAGTCACTCAGTCATGTCCGACTCTTTGCGACCCCATGGACTCCCAGGCTCCTCCGTCCATGGGGTTTTCCAGGCAAGAGTACTGGAATGGGTTGCCATTTCCTTCTCCAGGGGATCTTTCCGAATCAGGGATTGATCCCAAGTCTCCTGCATTGCAGGCAGACGCTTTACCCTCTAAGCCACCAGGGAACTGGTGGGTCCACCATACATGAATATTTTTCAGTAGTAAATACTACAGTACTACACGGCTCATGGTTGGTTTAATTCAAGGATATGGAGGAAACATGGATAAGAAATGCCAAGTATAAGTTATATGTAGATTTATCCCCTCACTGTTCAAGGGTCAACTGTATTTCAGAAACAACTTTTAAGCAAATAATATCAATACAAGGCCCTGTGGTTGATTCCAGGGCCGCCAAGAAGAACTGGACATCAATTTTGCCTTTAAGTTAGAAGTAAACAATAATGGCCCAAGGGTGGGCAGTGGGGTGTAACCCAGATTTGGCAATAAGGGGGTGCATTTTCCATAGAGAATTTTAAAAAATAACAAAACTGACTAAGAGCTATTCTAAACAAAGTCAATGATAAAATACTCCACCTTCCAAGAAAGTCTTTTGTTGATTTAAGTCAGGGTTTGGCAAATTATAGCCTGTGGGCTAAATCCAGTTGGCTGCCTGGTTTTGTAAATAAAGGTTTATTGGAACTCAGCCATGCTCATTCATTTACGTATTATCTATGGCCCCTTTCTTTCATGCTATAAAGGCAGAATTATGTAGATGTGACGGAGACCAGATGGCTGCAAAGAATAAAATATTTTCTAACTGGCCCTTACAGAAAAAGTTTGCCAACCCCTGGTTTAAGTTATAAACAACGGTTGCAGTTACTATTGAGTTTTGATGCTATACATGTCAACTTCACTTAACACATTTTTATTACTTGTCCTTCAAGCTAAGCTTCAGCAATACATGAACCGAGAACTTCCAGATGTACAAACCGGGTTTTAAAAAGGCAAAGGAACAAGAGACCAAATTGTCAACATTCACTGAATCATAGAGAAAGCAAGGGAATTCCAGAAAAATAAAACATCTAGTTCTGCTTCATTGACCACGCCAAAACCTTTAACTGTATGGATCACAACAAACTGTAGAAAATTCTTAAAGAGATAGAAATACCGGACCACTTACCCATCTCCTAAGAAACCTGTATGTGGGTCAAGAAGCAACAGTTAGAACTGGACATGAAACAATGGACTGACTCAAAACTGGGAAAGGAGTATGACAAGGCTGAATATTGTCACCCTGCTTATTTAACTTATACACAGAGTACATCATATTGGGCTGAATGACCCTGGAATCAAAACTGCAGGGAGAAATGTCAACAAGCTCAAATATGTAGATGCTACCACTCTAATGGCAGAAAGTGAAGAGGAACTAAAGAGCCTCCTGAGGAGGGTGAAAGAGGAGAGAGAAAAAGCAGGCTTAAAACTCAACATTCAAGAAAAACTAAGATCATGGCATCTGGCCTCGTCACTTCATGGCAAATAGAGGGGGAAAAAGTGGAAGCAGTGACAGATTTTATTTTCCACAGTCCAAAGTCACTGAGGACAGTAACTGCAGCCATGAAATTAAAAGACACTTGCTCCTTGGAACGAAAGCTATGACCAACCTAGATAGCATCTTAGAAAACAAAGACATCACTTTGTTGACAAAGATCTGTAGAGTCAAAGCTATGGTTTTTCTAGTAGTCATGTATGGATGTGAGAGTTGGACCCTAAACAAGTGTGAGTTCAGAAGAACTGATGCTTTTGAACTGTGGTGTTGGAGAAGACTCTTGAGACTCCCTTAGACTGCAAGGAGATCCAAAAGGTTCATCCTAAAGGGAATCAGTCCTGAATATTCATTGGAAGGACTGATGCTGAAGCTGAAACTCCAATACTTTGGCCACCTGATGGAAGAACTGACTCTTTGGAAAAGACCCTGATGCTGGGAAAGACTGAAGGTGGGAGGAGAAGAGTGCAGCAGCGATTGAGATGGCATAGCTGACTCAAGGGACTTGAATCTGAGCAAACTCCAGGAAACAGTGAAGGACAGGAAGGCCTGGCATGCTGCAGTTCATGGGGTCACAGGCTAAAGGACTGAATAGCAACAACAACAATAAACACTGTATTCCTCAGGGAAGTTAATTCTACAACTTCTAGGCTATATAGTCTAGCCTGAGGACTAAGCTATTTGCATTTGTTTTGAGAGTAAGTTTGTCTCTGGTTGGGCTCTGTTCTCTTCTCCAAACGTTATAATAGTCTCACCTCTAAGGAACAGATTCAAAATGAACGATGGTAACACTCAGATTGTAAAGTAGAAGGAACAAAACTTGAGTTACTACAGTCATTTTGTTCTGTGTCCATCACATTTAAAACCTAAGATAATGAAGCAGTGTGTAAACTGCAAAGCATAATGATTTTACTCCGTAAGTGCAAATTTTACTTCCTGCATGTTCTATTTTATAGAATTCGAATAGTATTTTTTAAAACCCAAATTAATTTACTTAAAATTATTATTTGGTTTAAAACTAAAGATGAGTTAAGAAAATCATGGTTATTATAGATTATTATATAATTATCACTGAAAACAGTTTTGTCAAAAAAAGAGAGTTTCAAAGACACTACACCTTCAAGGGTCCGTGACCATGTCATGAGGAAAGTCAGAGGTCGTGGGAAAGTGCAAGGGTCATGAGAAATATGTCAGGATAGAGGGTCCCTAGTGGCTCAGATGGTGACGAATCTGCCTGCAATGCAGGAGACCCGGGTTTGATCCCCAGGTCGGGAAGATCCCTTGGAAAGGGAATGGCTACCCACCCCAGTATTCTTGCCTGGAGAATCCCATGGGCAGAAGAGCCTGGTGGGCTACAGCCCGTGGGACTGCAAAGAGTCGGACACGACTGAGCGGCTGAGCATATAGAGGGTCATGGAGGTTTCAGATGAGGATGGTCCTTTCATGTGTAGGAAATCAGTGTGTGTCCTGTTTGTGGAAAATGCTTCTGGATAACCATGCTTGTGAAGGTGTGAGTGTGGACATCGGTTTGTGTCCCAGCCAGCATGAGCGTGCACAAAGAACAGCTCACTGATCTTTGCTGGTGGGTTATTCCACTCCTAGCACACATGCGTGACTCAAGATCACCCTCAGGACTGCACTGGTAGAAGGGAAATGAAAGTCAGAATGAAAGTCAGAAGGGCCTCCTTCCTTTCTTCCACGGATGTGCAATGAACACACACCATGTGCTAAGCACTGAGCTAGCTTTGGGAAACACAGCCCCCGCCCTAATGCGACTTAGAGTAGGCTGGGTGTATAAATGTGTGCGTGTGCACCTTGAGGAAGAAGGGGAAGGGTTCACAGAGACTTGGGTGCTTACTTCCTATAGCAACTTCAACACTAGTGATTCCTGGAAAAATCAGACAATTGGATAGATTGGAAGAAAGGTGACAAGGATCCTCCCTGGCGTCCCCTGCTGGGCATCCTCACTATAGTTGGTGGCATCTCGGCTCACAAGTCTCAACCCTTGTGCACATCCACAGTTTGTGAGTCACTGAGGAGTCATAAAAGTGACCCCAACCGTAACAAGCATAGCCATTTATTTACCCCTTGAAACGTGACCAGCCGGCCCATTAATTTTGCAGCATTAATTCTAAAAGGAAATTAGATTCCAGCCAGAGCCGTTAATCTTTTAAAAATAGAGCCCACAAGAAGAGACAGCACTGATAATCAGCATGTAATTTTCTGAGTTAGGAAGTGGTCAAGACGAGGTGTCAGGGCTCCTTATGCGTGTAGGGTTTCTGAGGCATTTTCTTGAACAGCTTAACCAGGTCAAGTCAATAGTTTTAAGTCTGGAGAAAAGACCACTTCAAAGGGCCATTGCTTTAAGACCTTTCTTTAGCAGTGATGAAGGGAGTGACATGAACTGAATCATGAACACCAAAGCATCAGTTATTCTCCTAACCAAATAAATTTCTTACCAAGGTAGGTCTATTTAAGATATGGGTTTGCACAGTATTTCTGCTCAAGGTGGCTCAGTGATAGTCAGAGAATGACCCATTTATACTCTTTGGTTTAAACTTGTTAATCCTTCTACAGACAGTCAGCTCTTAAAAAATAATGATGTTTTTCATTAAAGGGAACTAAATCTTTCTCAATGATTTAATCATCCCTTAACTAGTTTGTGTCCTTTTAATTTAATTTTTCAAGGCTTTTGTAGACTACTAAAACTGAAATATTACTTACCCAAGTTTGTCTTTTTGTTAAATTCATCTCTCTTATTTTTAGTCATTCAATTCCAGGTCTTTAAAAAATATACTCCTATTGTCCTAAGCTTCTAAGGAAAATTTGATGTTGAGAGTTTGAATAAGTAATTTTCTATGTCACCTACTTTTTGTAAAATTAATAGAATGAGTAAACAGAGAACCAAGTGATGTGTGTGTTTACCCTATCACTTGTAGGCCCAACCAATTTAACTATTTTTCATTGGTAATTAAGGTCTTCAACAGGTTTTGCTATATCAGCACTTAATTATTCAAAAGTTGTAACTATTTGGGTCATCTGCCACAATGGAAAGGAGAAAGACAGGCTCAAGAGGAGTTAAAATTAATGCACAATTTTCAGGTCACAATAAGAAAGAATGGCCATTTTGGCCAGAACCCAACACTGACAAATCAAAGCTTGCTTTGGTTTCACAAGTACTCCCACTGACATGAGAGACTACACATAATCAAATCAGAATCAAGAGGCCATTCAAATTCAATGTGACCTATACATCTTTATTAAAAAGTATTTTCTATCTGCTTAGCTCTATTTCTTCTAAAAATACCCCCTTTCTTCCTGTTGCAAATCAATTTGCTCTTATCGTTCGTCACCGACTCTCCAATGTGTTTCTCGTCTCTTTGTCCCTAATCCATCGTACACTAAACTCCCCATGTGGCCCAGGTTGTGTAAGAGATTGTACGTCTGCAAACACATGTTGGAATCTTTTGAAAACTCATCAGGAATTATTCAGAGGAAGAGGTCCATCTTAAATATATCTCTGTACTATGGTGGGAACAGCTTATCTGTCTACTCTGCTGTGGACGGGAAAGTGCAATACCTTTGTCTATGGATGTACCAACATTTCTGCTCATATCTTCATATGACCATTGGTTTAATATATAGTCACAGGCAAGAAAGAAGCAAATCTATGCTGCTTATTTTCCATAGGAAACCTTCCGCCTACCCCATTATCACAATGTGTTTTGACCTTCCTTCTGTGATAAGGGTGTCACCAGTTTATGCAGAAACTGTCATCTATTAATGCTGGATATACAATGATGTCACAAAAAGCAAATTTAAAACTTAGAAAAGGTTTCTTTCTATTTACTGGAAACACTGAAATAGAATAAGTACTAAATATTGGCAAATTACTATCCCATGAGGTTCTGGGTTGAGATGTTCGATTTATTTTGTGGATGAGAAATATCTTGATGAATGTGTCATTTAATTCCTATGTCAAGGGCAAATTAATTTTGTTAGAGAAGAAAAAGTGACTTTTATTTTTAATTCAAAACAGCAGACATGTCAGCAGCCTAAGTGACTGTTGGTTTAACCACATCTTCTCTAAATTGGCAACACAAGGCAGTGGCCTAAATTTAAGCCCTGCAATTGTGGCTTCAGTTGCAGAACCATCGCACAGTTGTTAGTTACCATCCTTGAGCAGAGGAAAAAACTGCTCAGGGTAGGAAAGGAATTTGCAAGCTGCCACAGCAGGTTAATTTAGACCAACTTGGACCTCAGTCATGAGAGTCACAGATGCCTCCTGGAATTATTTGGCCAAGGTTGTCTTAGTTAGATCAACAAGAAAAGACTGCTCTGGTTTTTTCAATTAAAAAGACAGAGAAATGAGAAAAGACATGTAAAAATCTAATGCCCGAGCAATGTTTTCAAATGTAAAATACCTTTGCTGGGAACTGGAACTTTGAAGACTAGCTTTTGGGCTTCAGGATGTTTCAGCCTGCCTATGGTGATCACCTATAGCAATTCCTGCACAGAGGTTTGAAGTCAAGGTTTGTGTTTGTGTCACGCTGTAATTACGCCATCATGACGTGCTACTTCTTTTTGCCTCATTTTTTTTACAAGCATAAAATGGGCTCCATGTTTCCAAGGTGATGTGCAATGAAGATGGCAATGATAATGTTGTTTCCATTAGTTCATTCAAACAACCCAGAAACTTCACTCCAAGTTTCTACTCTAGAGGAATTCTTACATGTGTGTATGAGAACACACAAATAGGAATATCTTTGGCTAAAAACTGTAAAAAAATAAAAAGCACTGAAAATTTTAACACCAGGAGACTGGATTATAAACAGAATCCATGTTATTTATATCAATTTTTGTGTTAGAAGTTACTGTTTTTCAGTCATTCAGTCATGTCCAACTCTTGACTTCCTACTTTTGCAACACTATTGACTTCAGCACACCAGGCTTTTCTGTCCTTCAGCATCTCCTGGAACTTGCTCAAACTCATTTCCATTGAGCCATCCAATCATCTTGTCCTCTGTCGTCCACTTCTCCTGCTTTCAGTCTTTCCCAGCATCAGGGTCTTTTCTAATGAATCAACTCTTTGCATCATGTGGCCAAAGGATCGGAGCTTCAGCTTTAGCGTCAGTCCTTCCAGTGAATATTCAGAGCTAATTTCCTTTAGGATGGACTGGTTTGATCTCCTTGCAGTCCAAGGGACTCTCAAGAGTCTTCTCCAACACCACAGTTCAAAAGCATCAATTTTTTAGCACTCAGCTTTTGTTATGGTCCAACTCTCACATCCATATGTGACTAATGGAAAAACCATAGCTTTGACTAGATGGACCTTTGTTGCAAAGTAATGTCTCTGCTTTTTAATATGCTGTCTATGTTTGCCATAGCTTTTCTTCCAAGGAGCAAGGAAGTATTAGAGGACAGATATGCAAAAACAATGTAATATAATTGAGGAGCAAAATAAATGTACCAACTTGGATATATCTCCAAACACAGAGTTTTAGATAAGAAAAAAAAATTAAAGAATGGTACATAGGTATAGTGCCATTTATTTGGAGTTTATCTGCATGTTCATACTCCGTTGTGTTTTAGAAAAACTTGTAATAAAGCTATAAATAAATGCATGGGAATGAGAAATGTTAAATCCAGAGCATGGTTCTTTCCATGAGGCTAGGAGGAGAATGATATCAAGGGACTTGGGCAATGTTTAATTTCAAATACTTCATTGGATAGTATGCACAAGAGTCAGTATTGTACTGCTATTATTAATTTTATTGACTAGTTAGTAAGATATACTTTACTGTACCCTTTTTAATACCTTTTTGTATATAAGAAGTAATTCATGTTTTTCCAAAAGTCTAGGGAAAAAGAGGTAGATGGGGCATGGAGCTGGAGACAGATTCTTTCTAGATACTAGAGAAAGCAACCTGTTGCAAAGGTGAGCAGCAGGGGTTAATCATAACCAAGGTTGTCTGTTTAGTTTTGAGGGCAAAAGTAAAGAAGCCAGTGGGAAAAGAGAGATTTACTATTCTCTTTAAGAATGATGATTTACATGGTGGGGTGCCCGAGAGTAGGGTGGAAAGGGTGGAATGAAAGGCGCAGATAGAAAGGTTGGCATCGTGAAGAATGAGCAGCATTTCCTCTGAGGCTGAAAGGGAGTTAAAGATGAAATCAGAGAGAGTGAAACTCTTTGACATTCAGAGGAAATTAGCTAAGGAAGCTCACAGTGGACGCTACCGATTTCAAGAAAGAAAGAAGGGGTCCTGACCCCAAGTCCCACCTTGTTTCCCATTCTTTATGCCCTCTCCCGTCACTGTCTCAGAAAACTCTGCATGCCTATGGGTCCTCTCCACAAGCTGCTACCACCACCACCACATTCTTTGAGGGCAGTTCAGGGTCTGCTTTCTTTATTCTAGGATCTTCAGCATCTGCATACTCTTTCAGAACATGTAGGAGAGGGTTTGAACCCTCTCCTTAGCAAAAACCTTTGCTAAATGAGTAAAAAGCAAGAGGTAGTATTAAAATTAGATTTCCAAAGAGAAAAGGCAATCTGTAACTTCTTGGAAATACACATAAGCTCTGTAACTCTAAGGAATGAAAGTTTTATGGATTGGACCCCAGATTGCACAATGCAAGGGTGAGGTCTACAAATGCTTGTGACAGTCTTCACTGAAGTTGAAAATCAAGAACTGAAAAGGGACTTTGGAAGTGAGCTAGGCTTGTGGTTGGCTGGGCAGGCTCAAGAGTAGGTCAAAGGAGCCTTGAGGTTCTGGGTTGAGCGTGAGAGCAAAGTTGAAGTGTCTGACCACAGAATATCAGCTGGAATGGGCTTAGGAGCTGTGAGTGGGAAAAACGAAGTGAAGCAGAAATGGGGAAGATACTGGAGGCCCCACTGTGGACAAAGAGCATGAATGTCAGAGATGGTGGCTGAACTGGTCGGTGACTGTGAATAAAGTTGGATGTCAGTGGAGTCATCAGGGTTATAGTAAAGAAAATTGTGCTTTAGCCACTAATAAGGTGGCAGTGGAAGGTGGCAACAGTGGGGGAGAGGATCTATAGAGCTGGCCAAATAGCAAGGATATTAGAGGGAATGTGGAGTGAGGAGTCTGCAGCTCAGACTAGAGTCAGACATCACTGAAGTGACTTAGCATCTACAGAGTGAGGTTCACAAACCAGTGGGAAGTAATGGAAAGGCAGGTTGCTCTCCCCTTATCCAACAATGATCTTAACTTTCTAGATATACGATCAGGTCAGTAAAAGTACAAAGAACCAACACTAAGGATAAAGTCACTGTGGGCAACTAAGAATGATACATTGAGAACCATGATGTAATGGGCACTCTGATATTTTCACCACTGAAAATGGTCTTCCCCACGTCATTTTCTATCCACATGCCATTGAATTGTGCTGACTTTTCCACACATTCCATACAACCAGCTAAACTTTCATTTAGGGACTTCCCTAGTGGTCCAGTGTTAAGAATCTGCCTTGCAAGGCAGGGGGTGCGGGTTTGATCCTTGGTTGGGGAACTAAGATTCGACATGGCAAAGAGCCACAAAGCCAGTACACCACAATGACTGGAGCCCATGTGCTCTGAAGCCCTCTCGCTGCAACTGGAGAGTCTGGGCCTCCAATGCAAGATCCTGCATGATGCAAAGGAGATCATGCATGCCACAACAATGACCAGAGGTAGCCAAATAAACAAACAGATATTAAAAAGCTTCCATTTTATAATAAATGTACCCAATCTGAGATTCCCTGGTGGCTCAGATGGTAAGGAACCCGCCTGCAGTGCAGGACACCCGGATTCGGTTCCTAGGTTGGGAAGATCCCCTGGAGCAGGGAATGGCAGCCCACTCCAGTATTCTTGCTTGGCAAAGCCCACGGGCAACGGAGCCTGTGGGCTACAATCCACGGGCTTGCACGACTGAGTGACTAACACACACACAAGCTGATATATGAATGAATAAAGATGGTAAAAAAATGATAAAAATGGACGTGTGTTATTTCTAGAAATATTATTACATAACAAAAAATATTTGGCAATAATAAATAACTGGGTCAATAAAGAGTTGAAAGAAAACAGCTTTAGTTTATCACACTGTAACACAGAAAGCAAATTAACTGAACTTTGTAACTTTATCAAGCAAATTAACTTGATAAAGTTTCGTTTATCAAGGACAGAAAACATGAGAGAGTCATAGAGCCCTTCAAAAGCATTGACGATGATTCTTAGGGTGAGAAAAGTGGCTTCCAAATTTAAAAATATATAAAACAACACTCAAATCCAAACGCTTTGAGAGGAAGGGAGTGTGAGAACTAGTTTGCAAAATCATGCTCAGGTCTGTGGAAGGTCTTCCAGCTTCCTGGTTAAAATAGACCTTAGAAAAAGAGTCAAGAGATGGTGAAAATATTATTTGCCACCTATCTTCAACAGCCCTTAAATATAATCTGATGTTAAAAGCAACCTAGGGGCTTCCCAGGTGGATCAGTGGTAAAGAATCCTCCTGCCAATGCAGGAAACGCAAGAGACACGGGTTTGATCCTTGGGTCAGGAAGATGCATGGCAATCCACTCGAGTATTCTTGCCTAGAAATTTCCATGGACAGAGAAGCCTGGCGGGCTACAGTCCCTGTGGCTGCAAAGAGTAGGACACGACTGAGAACTGAGCACACACACCCAAGCAACATAAAAAGGATGATTAGGAAAAAATATTCAAGCTTATGATTCATAGTGAGGGCAAGAGGAACAGGGCAGTTGTGAACAAGAAATTAATCTAGATCTAATGTCTGATGATCTGAGGTGGAGCTGATGTAATAACAATAGAAATAAAGTGCACAATAAATGTAATGGGCTTGAATCATCCCCAAACCATGCCCGCCTTCCAGTTCATGGAAAATTTGCCTTGTCCCTGAGGCCAAAAATGTTGGGGCCCACTGGAAAGATGGTTATGCGCAGTCAAATTGTTTGGTCCCTGCAAGAAGGTTAAGTGAATCTTCCCTCCCCATGCAATTCTTTTCCTTTTTGCAAACCTAAAAGGGAGCAACCCACACAATGTCTAATAAAATGCTAAGGATCCTCCACTGCTAAATAAGAAGAAATAGTCCAGGAGAAATTGGGTCTTTAAAATGCTGCTTCATTTATCCACAGAGCATGCATATTCCAGCAATCTGACAGCAATGGCTAGCCTAAAGCCGGGCGATCATTTCTCCAAGAACCATGTTTACCTAAT
This sequence comes from Redunca redunca, assembly GCA_006410935.1. Lineage (NCBI taxonomy): Eukaryota > Metazoa > Chordata > Mammalia > Artiodactyla > Bovidae > Redunca > Redunca redunca. Next base: position 164,425 of record SJYQ01004490.1, read on the forward strand.
TAAGGGCTTCTCTGTAGTCCCCAGCTACTTAATTGTGTCATTAGCAGCAGTTTTGACATGAAGAGCAACTTGTGTCGGAGCGGGAGCCTGGCCTCCGATAGGAAGCCCAGCAGAGCGGCTCCCGGGGGGGCTGGCAGGGGTCCTGCAGTACGGACAGCACAAAATAGAATAATTGGTCCCCGGAGAGCCTGTCTCTTCAGCTGCCAATAGGGACTGTTTTTTGCCTTGTGATTTAGAAGCCAGGCCTCCACAACTCCTCGGCTGAATTGTGGCTCTGGTGCTCAGTGGCTTATGGGAGGGATTAGGCCCCAACCACGGTCACGGCTTTCCTCTTACCCATCCTGCCGTTTATGACAGCGCAAAATCGACAGTCCTGAGCAAGGGAATAATGCAGTCCAGCTTCCTGGAAGTTGGACTGATAAAATGTGCAGTGTGCCATAGAGGTCTCCAACAGGGCGGGATCACAGGGGTTAAACTTCAGACCCGGGTAGAAAGGAGGTTTTGCCATTGTGTACCATGACTTAGCAAAGGGCCCAAACTGCCCCTGACCATCAGTGGGGCAGCTGGGAGCCTCCTTCTGCTCATTCCTTTCTCCAGCAGAAAGAACAGAAGGAAAAGAAGGGTTACCAGCGGGGACAGGAATGGGGGAAGGGACAAATAGGGGAGGGAATTAAGAACGAGAAAAGATTGTGTAGAAAATGAGCTACAAGGATATATTGTACAACATGGGGAAAACAACCAATGTTTTATTAATACCTATAAAAGAAATATGACCTTTGCAAATGGTGAATCACTGTATTTTACACCTGTAACTTATATAATATGTACTCAGTTGCTCAGTCGTGTCCAGTTCTTTGCAACCCCATGAACTGTAGCCCACCAGGCTCCTCTGCCCATGGAACTTTCCAAACAAAAATACTGGAGTGGAGTGTCATTTCCTATTCTAGGACATCTTCCTGACCCAGGGATGTAACATACAATGTACACCAGCTATACTTCAGTTGAAATATAAAACTTAAAAAGAGTTAAATGTCTGTGTGTATTAGTTGTTCAGTCATGTCTGATTCTTTGTGACCCCATAGACTATAGCCCACCAGGCTCCTCTGTCCATGGAATTCTCCAGGCAAAGATACTGGGGTGGGTTGCCACTCCCTTCTGCAAAAAAGAGTGAATTCAAGCGCTCAAAAAGATTTTCCTAGGAAAAGAATATCAGCTACTTCTTGGAACTTTTTTTTTCTTATTGAAATATGATTCACACGTAATAAATTCACCCCTTCAAAGTGTCCAATTCAGTGATTTTGATCTATTCACAATGTTGTGTAACTATCACTGCTGCCTAGTTCTGGAATGTTATTACTTCTATAATAAGACTGAGAGATCCAAACTCTTATGTATACAATCAGCTACAAGGATATGTTGGACACCACAGGGAGTGCTACTGCCCACCCTCGGGCTGCTCTGCTTCTTATAGACAGTGGGAGATACACGCACCTCTTTCCACGGTTCAGATGCAGTTCTTCTCAACACAGCACCTCGTTAGTTTCATGAAGGCCGGCGTTAAACAATCCTCCGTTTGTTAACATAAGATTCAAGTTAAGTGGGCTATATCCGATGATTAGATATCATATTCATTTGTTTTTCAACCACAGAGAGTGGAGGAGTAAATTTCAAAGACTCTGCTAGAGGGAGGAAACTTGGCAATAGCCTTCAAAACACACATGTCTGCTTTTAAGAATTGTCCCTAAGAAGATAACCAGATACACTCAGAAATAGATAAATAAATATGAACGATTATTAACACATAGCTAGTAATATTGACAATTACATAGCTAATAATTGAAGAATAGGCAATAAAATTTTGGTATAGCCATAAAATGGAATACTAGGAAGTTATCAAAAACTATAAGGTAAATGTGCACCTATTAATGTGGAAAAATGACCAAAATATTGTTAAGTAACAAAGTAAGTTAACGAACTATATGAATCCATTTACTTCAAGTTGTACATGCCTAGAGATGAAGGCAATGGTGCCCCACTCCAGTGCTCTTGCCGGAAAATCCCATGGACGGAGGAGCCTGGTAGACTACAGTCCATAGCGTCACTAAGAGTCGAACACGACTGAGCAACTTCACTTTCACTTTTCACTTGCATGCTTTGGAGAAGGAAATGGCAGTCCACTCCAGTGTTCTTGCCTGGAGAATCCCAGGGACAGAGGAGCCTTGTGGGCTGCCATCTATGGGGTCACACAGAGTCGGACACGACTGACTCGACTTAGCAGTAGCAGCAGCAGCAGAGATGTACTGACCTAGACACATATTTACCAAATGTTTTACTGTGCCCATCTCTAAGTAGCACTACTTCAGGAGAAGTTTTCTTCTGTCGTTCTATGTATCATTTGGGGTTTTATTAGTTACACTATTTCTTTTTTGCAATCGAAAAAAAAAAAACAGTAAAGACATTTTCATTTTGAGATAAATAGACTCTAGTTCTCATTTTGGGTAAAAACATGTGGGTAGCTCCTACCTTACCAAATTTAGTCTGGGGGTGCTATTGGCTGCAACAAAATGCAATAATTAGCTGACTCAGGGTGTATTGCCACTCCAGTGATACGTAAGATTTTGACTGGTTTACCTCGGTATGAGTTGAGCAAGATTTGCTGACTCCAAAAATAATTTACCAAAAAATCTAAGGATTCTTTCTATCTTTCTGCATGTCATCAGCGGGCTCACCTGGTGTGCCCAATATACAAATCATCCAGCCCCAAAAGCTTGTTGTTGGTTTGCTTAGAATACAAGTGAGTCATTCACACTGAAAGACTGATGCTTGGGACACAGAAAATAAGATCAGTACCAAGGGACTGCTCCCCTGTGATTCTCTGAACATCCTCTTCCTTCTCAATCCTTCCTAGTATTTGCTAGGTTCATCTGAAATTCATCCCTTGCCTTGTCATACTTCTTGGAGATATGATTCAATTTCCTAATGAATGCATTGGTTTAAAATATTTTATGCAACCTGTCCAATAGCATATGGTGAGACTATGCAAACTATAGACCACATGCTGAGAAAGTCTATTTTGTCAGTCTGTTAATTAGATTAATACACTAGTTAATTAGATTGATCTGTTAACTAATTAATAGCTTGTCAGAGCTTCACTGCTGTAACACTAATGATTGTCTTACTGATGACTTAGAAGCACATATACCTTCTGATTCATCAAAAGACAATAATTCAAGGGCAGTAATTATTCTTCAAATAATTACTTTGTGTTCTAATGTTCTGAGTGAGTGTTAATAGCTCAGTCATGTCCGACTCTTTGTGACCCCATGGACTGTAGCTCTCCAGGCTCCTCTGTCCATGGGATTCTCCAGGCAAGAGTACTGGAGTGGGTTGCCATTCCCTTCTCCAGGGGATCTTCCCAAACAAGTGACTGAAGCCTGGTCTCCTGCACTGAAGGCAGATCACTGACCATCTGAGCCCCTGGAGTCCCTGCACTAATGTTCCACTAACTCGTAATTCACATGCGATAGTTACAGAACATTTTGGTGAATGAAATATCCCTTTCCTTTTTGATGTGAACTGAAGAATTCATTGCGTAGTTGTCACATATATGTCTACATGTGGCTTTGTAAGTATTCCGTTTTCAAGTCCGTATCTTTTTCCTCCCTGGTTGGATAAAAGTCATTCACTGTATTCTAAGATCTGGAAGAAACAGGACTACATCTTGGAATTCCCAGTGCTCAGCTCATGTCCTGCACCCTGGAAACCCTCCACTCAGGACACTCACATGAGTGACTGAAATCTCTGTCTGTTCCCCCTAGGATGTGACTGGCTCTCCAAGAGCAGATAATCAATGCTTTAAGTAATAAGAGTTTTGGAAAGGAATCTGAGTGGCCTCTAAAAACAGGACTTTGCCGGGGGAAGCTTGGCAAGAGAATCAGCTGCAGTTGCCGTTTTCTGACTTGCATTTGACTGTGGTCCTCTACCCTCAGTGGGTTTTCTAGATGGCGCTAGTGGTAAAGAACCCACCTGCCAATTCAGGAGCTATAAGACAAGGGTTCAATCCCTGGGTTAGGAAGATCCCCTGGAGGAGGGCATGGCAACCCACTCCAGTATTCTTGCCTGGAGAATCCCATGGACAGAGGAGCCTGCAAGCTATGGTCCATGGCATCACAAGAAGTCAGACACGACTGAAGTGGCTTAGCATCCACACATGCACTATTTCTGCAAACTAACTACTCCCAGCTTGGACGGATCTGGGTAGAAATTCACCGCTGGGCATCTGCAGAGGGCTGTCTCTGATTCATCCCTTGGGACTCAAATTTTGTTTGCCTTTTTTGCTTTTGTTGTCTTTAGAACACAAAGGTTTTCATGAACAGCTTTAGGCTACTTTAATCTTAGTGATTTTTTATATCTAGAAACTTTTAAAAATGTATTTATTTTTAATTTTTTTCCAAACCATTTTATTTGCATAGTATTGAAGATTTGTCACAGGTAAGAAAAAATACAGTCACACATGAAAAAAAAAGGAAATTTAGTAGAATAACTATGAAATTTAGGAAATAATGTTTTAGGATGCTTATTTCCCCTTAATAATAGAATGCTATTGTATTACCACATAGTCTTTCAAATGCCAAGCCAATTCTGAAACCATGTCATTGACAATTATATGTAGAAATTTTTTTCTTTTTAAAAAGCATTTAATTCTGTCTTTATATTTTGTATCCAAATTTACCTCTTTTTCTTTGATTTTTAGGAGTCTTTGAAATTATAGATTCATAGTTCTGATTGTTAGATGAGTCTGGGTTGGGCCCTAGATTTCCTTACTCATTACAAAGCAGCCCCAGTGATTCTCAGAGATGGCCGAGTTTCACAACCCCTGATTGTTGTTCAGTCTCAAAGAATGGGAAAACCTAGTCTTGCACTGGTGAAATTTTCTGACACTAAGCGATCCTTTGCATCTGTCATCTGTAATCCCAATATTAGTTAAGAATATAGATATGTGTCAGTTACTGTTTGGCTCTGGGAACAGAGACAACATGATGGGCTGAAAAACAGTCAGGTAAAAAGTCAAACTCTACGGCTGATGCATTGAATCAGAGTAGTTATGTTTACCAGAAAGAACCAGGTTCTTTTAAAATTTCTAAATAATCTTTGGGAAAGCTAAACTGAGCATTTTAAATAGGATATAACTTACTTCCACCTTTTCAGAAGAATGGTTTACACGTGTGTTAAACATATTTTTCTTTCAAACAAAAATGCCATCTAGAACTCTGTGCATATATACCCAAGTGGGGTTTTACTATTCAAATTGCACTTACTGAGTTCTGGTTTGTAATTGTTTGGGAGACTCTTCTTCCCCTTCCTCTTGTTTTATTATAGACAGATATCTCTAAGGCTCCCTTCAGAGCATCTCTTCCACTCTCTTACAGGTTCAGTGGGTGAGGTTGGGAGACAGAGGAGATGGATCTGGACAGGGGTGATGGAGCCTCATCCCGTCTAGACTCTGGAATCTGCCTGCTCTCTGCCTTGTCAATAACTTTAGCCCCAAAAGGAAGGCCTGCCCCTGGCTGGCCCCATGTTTTCTCTAATAAGTGGGTCAATCCAATTCCAAGGTTCCGTGTTAAGAATGCAATACTGGGTTACAGTATTAAGTTACAGCACACACTTCAGCTTCCTTCTTCAACCTCATTTTTGTCCATCAGTAATGAATGACGCAACACTTTCATTGTCGTAGGCCTGATTCCTGTTCTTATCTCTCACTTCGCTCAGGAAAAACAAGAACAATTCCTCATCTGCCTCCAATCCTAAACNCTAAGGCTCCCTTCAGAGCATCTCTTCCACTCTCTTACAGGTTCAGTGGGTGAGGCTGGGAGACAGAGGAGATGGATCTGGACAGGGGTGATGGAGCCTCACCCTGTCTAGACTCTGGAATCTGCCTGCTCTCTGCCTTGTCAATAACTTTAGCCCCCAAAAGGAAGGCCTGCCCATGGCTGGCCCCATGTTTTCTCTAATAAGTGGGTCAATCCGATTCCAAGGTTCCGTGTTAAGAATGCTATACTGGGTTACAGTATTAAGTTACAGCACACACTTCAGCTTCCTTCTTCAACCTCATTTTTGTCCATCAGTAATGAATGACGCGACACTTTCATCATCGTAGGTCTGATTCCTGTTCTTATCTCTCACTTCGCTCAGGAAAAACAAGAACAATTCCTCATCCGCCTCCAATCCTAAACAGCAGTATCTACTCCATACAAGGTCAATTTGTGAGAATGATGCAGGCTGCCTTGAAAAATCAGAATTATAAGTAAATATTAGCAGTGCTGTGGTTAAAAGCACAAAGTAGAACCTCATGCTTTCTGCTATTCATCAAATATCTGATCTCAGGTAAACCACTGACTCTCCCTGTGCCTTGTTTTCCTCATCTGTAAAATGGAATTTTTCTCTTTGGATTATTGCGAAGTTCATACAAGTTGATATTTGTGCATGAGTAACATGTTTACAGTAGTGCTTGATATATGATAAATACCTCTTGAGTGCTTCCTTTTTTTTTTTTGGTTGACATTGTTTTACTGTGCAATATGGAAAAAAAATTTTGACTCTTGACACAGAAATAACCAAGACAGATCATCTCTCTTTCTCTCTTTTTGAAAAAAAAAAAAAGATAATCTGTTTAGTAGAGATAAGGATCCTTTCCCACTAAACCAAGATGTCTGGAGACAATTTAGTGTGAGGTCAAATCAGTGAATATCACAGGGTAAAGTAATAATAAGTGCATCAAAACTAAATAGATTACATATCTGAGTGCTCATGTTTGTTGTAGAATTTGTGTTTGAAATACTTTTACATAAAAATAGAATTAAATATGAAATTCTGAAGCACTTTCTGGGAACATAGTTTGAGAACTAGTGCTCTGGATTGCACCTGATTAAACCTACCTTTCCTATCCATAAGGCAGGACTTGTTGCTCAGTCTCTCAGTCATGTCTGACTCTGCAACCCTATGGACTGCAACACTCCAGACTTCCCTGTCCTTCACCATCTCCCAGAGTTTGCTCAAACTCATGTCCATTGAGTCTGTGATGCCATCCAGCTATCTCATCCTCTGTCGTCCCCTTCTTCTCCTGCCTTGGTCTTTTCCAGTGAGTTAGTTCTTTACATCAGGTGGCCAAAGTATTGGAGCTTCAGCTTCAGTATTGTCCTTCCAATGAATATTCAGGGTTGATTTCCTTTAGGATTGACTGGTTTGATCTCCTTGCAGTCCAAGGGATTCTCAGGGTCTTCTCCAACACCACAGTTCAATAGCATCAGTTCTTCGGTACTCAGTTTTCTTTATGGTCCAGCTGTCACATCCATACATGACTCCTGGAAAAACCATAGCTTTGACTAGATGGACCTTTTTTGGCAAAGTAACATCTCTGCTTTTTAATATGATGTCAGGTTTGTCATAGCTTTTTTTCCAAGGAGCGAATGTCTTTTAATTTCATGGCTGCAGCCACTATCTGCAGTGATTCTTGAGTCCAAGAAAATAAAGTCTGACACTGTTTCCATTGTTTCCCTATCTATTTGCTACGAAGTGATGGGACTGGATGCCATGATCTTAGTTTTCTGATTGCTGAATTTTAAGCCAGCGTTTTCACTCTCCTCTTTCACCTTTATCAAGAGGCTGTTTAATTCCTTTTCACTTTTTGCCATTAGGGTGGTGTTATCTGCATATCTGAGGTTATTGATATTTCTCCCCAAAATCTTAATTCTGGCTTGTGCTTCATCTAGCCTGGCATTTTGCATGATGAACTCTGCCTTATTAGAGTTTTAAAATTCTAATTAGAGTAGCAAAAAGAGGTTCATTTGGAAAGCTACAAATTCTAAGTTGAAGCTTAAGAAAAGCTCTCTTTGAGTCACTGTTTCTGTTAATATTTCTGATAGCCCTGCTAGGTTCACACCACTGGGACAGGATCCATTCCCGGTGTGCGCATGCTCAGTTGCTTCAGTTGTGACTCACTATTTGCAACCTCAAGGAGCCCTCTAAACTCTCTTCATGGAATTATCCCAGCAAGAATACTGGAGTAGGTTGCCATCCTCTCCTCCAGGGAATCTTCCCATCCCAGGGATTGAACCTAGGTCTCCTGGTACTCCTGCATCAGCAGGTAGATTCTTTACCACTTGAGCCATCTGGGAAGTGCCTCAATGTAAATAGCACCCCCAACTGATTGGGAAAAATGGTTTTCCACGGTTTTTCCAGCCACTTCCCTGAGTATTTTGTGATTATGCTTGGAGATTTGACCAAGGCTGTTAACTCTTGTGGCAAGCAGAACAATGACACCTCAAATATTTCTATATTCCTATCTCTCTCTCTCTACACACATACACACACATACATAAAATCCTAAAACATGGCAAAAAGGACTTTGGGGCTATGATGAAGTCAAAGACCAAAAGATGGGGAGTGGATGCTGGATGATCCTGGCAGGTCCAATCCAATCATGTGAGTCATTAAAAGCAGAACAGTCTTCCTGGTTGTGATGGGCAGGAGACATGACTCAACAACAATGACCAGGGAGATGCCACTCTTCAGGTTTTGAAGATGGAGGAGGGGACCACAAGCCAAGGAATGCAGATGGGCTCTAGAAACTAGAAAAGGCAAGAAATCCAGATGCTTCCCTGAAAACCTCTGAAAGCAATTGTACCCTGCTGATGTCCAAATTTTACCCCAGGAGGCCCTACATGGAATTCCGACCTCCAGGACCAGAAGATAAGAGATTGGAGTTGTTTTAGTCCATTAAGTCTGTGATAATTTGCTACAGTAGCAATAGAAATTTTGAGCAATTTTTCAATGAGTTACTCTTTCAGTTTAAAAAAAAAAAAAAAGAACAAGCATAAAATCCTTCTTGACAAATTCCATGACAATTTCTGGACTGATTTAAACTATGTAGTCATCCACTCCATAAAGACGCTTGCAGTTTTTTCAGAACCTACAGGATGCTAAATTCTGTGCTGCACTTGTCAGCACAGAGATGAAAAGAACAGGAAGCCTTCTCCTGAGAAGTCAGCTGTCTACTTGGGAGAAACAAATTCTTCATTCTCTTCCTCCTTCCCCATTCATTGAGCAAAGTGTAGGCACATGGAGGACTTGGGGCATTGGTTTGATTGATTTTCCAATGATTCTAGTAAGTGGTAATATTATCATCCACATCTTACTAAAGGGAAAACTGAAATACAGATGAAGAGCTTGCCAAGGTCATGTGGTAATAAATGGTATAGTCAGAAAACAATCCCACACAGCCCGGCCCCAGAGCCCATGGCACTGAGTATTACAGCACACTGCTTCAGGAATAAATAATATACAAATAGTATCAATGTTAAGATGATAAGAAAAACAATAGAGATGAGAGAGTGGGCATGTTATGCCAGAGTGCTATAAGACATCAAAGTGATAGCTTCTTGAAGAAGATCAAAAATGGTAACATTCTATCTTACTATGCATTCATAATACTACCTAACATTTGCTCTTTGCCTATGTATCAGTTAGCTATTGATGCAGGACATTCTGAAACTTTATGGCTTAAAATGATAAGCATTTATTCTTATTCATCAGTCTGTGGGTCATCCAAATGGTTCTCTTGGACTCAGTTGTGCATCTGTGGTCCAGTGAAATTTAGGTGGACTGCCCTGCTTATCTAGGTTGGGCTTCCCTAGATACTGGGAGTCAACTGGCTGTGGGCTGGGATGCTCCCGTCTAAGTTTTGGGTGCACATACTGTTCTGGTTGCTGCCAGTATCCATTGGCTTGTGGTTGCCTGCCTCCACAATCACAGGGGGATTGTCCAGGCAAGAATGGACTGGAGTGGTTTGCTATTTCCTTCTGCAGGGGATCTTCCCAACTCAGGAATCAAACCTGTGTCTCCTGCCCTGGCAGGTGATTCTTACCAATGGCACTGCCTGGGAAATGCAGTCTTTGCCACAAAATGTAACATATTCACAGAGTCCAGCTGTCCAGGTGGCTCAATGGTAAAGATCCTGCCTGCCAATCCGGAGACACAGGTTCAATCCCTGAGTTGGGAAGATCCCTTGGAGAAAACATGGAAACCCACTCCAGTACTCTCCCTCGGGAAATCCCATGGACAGAGGAGCCTGGAGGGCTACAGTCCATGGGACTGCAAGAGAGTCGAATATCACTTAGGGACTAATCAACAAGCAATTCACAAATTCTACTAATTAGGATGCAGATATCTATTTTTTTCAGGGGAAGGCATTATTCAGCCCACTCAACTACAGCCTAAAGGAAATTCAAAGTAGGGGGTGTGGGAGAAGGAGTGCCTGGAATTGGGAAGGTCATCTTGAGCAAAAAGACAAGATGGTCCAGAAAGGGTTTATTGTGGAAGTGACCACCAAGGACGTCTGGGGAGAAACATCCTAGGCAGATGTATATGCAAAGGCAGTGATGGGGAGTGCATCAATGTGACGCAGGAAGTGAGGGCAGAAGAGAGACACAATGAAGCTGGTTTTGGACGGATTAAGTTAAGGTGATCATGGAACCTTCAAATCCTGCGCGGAATGGATGAAAGACTTACAGGGGAAGGAAATAGAAACCTGTCCCAGTATTCTTGCCTGGAAAATTCCATGGACAGAGGAGGCTTGTGGACTACAGTCCATGGGGTCACAAACAGTCAGATATAACTGAGCAAAAGTACACATACATACACATGTGTTAGAACTCTTGGAACTCTGTACTCAAAGAGGAGGTGAGGTCATGGTCCAGGATGAGGTCAGCTCCGAGAAAAAAGCAGAAGTCAGGGGACACAGCCCATTCGGCACACAATGTTTAAGGTATAGTTGACTTTAAGTTCATCTGTCTACAGAAACCTGGATTTTCAACAGTAAAGAACTTATCTCTTTTCTTGGATAGCGTTCAAGCTAGGCTAGGCTCTGATCTCAGTCCATGGGGAATGTCCAACCTCCAAGCTGTAGATACTCACAAAATGACTTAATATGTGTTCCTTCCTGAGCCACTTTCCTGATCACCACGGAATCACTTGTTCCTTCCACAGTTTTGCATCCTAACCTCCAGGATGTCTCATACTCTGGGCCAACATCCTCTACTTGTTGGGTGCAAGAGTTCATTGGGCACGTTAGTTTTGACAGCCAGGATTGACAGTGATTCTATCACAGGAAATCAAGACAGGCAATGGTGTTTTCTAATGGAGCAATTCTCTAAGAATAGTTGCACAAAAAGAAGAAAACCCAAAAAGAGGAAGATGCCTGGTTGAAATTTACCTACTGTCATAATCTACTTACATGACAGTGTGAGAAGAAGGCTAAGTATAATTTGATGAAGGTACTAATATTATCAAGGGGTCAGAACTACTATTCTGAGCCTTATCTGTCACAGTTGAAATAAATATTTCATGAAATATTTTTTACTTTTTAAAAATGATATATTTCTGCTTGCATTGATTTTTAAATTTTTAAAACATTTTATATAGAATATAGTTGATTTACAATGTTGGCACTATTTTTTTTTCTTATATTTGGTCTTTACATCGTATCTCTCCTTGGTGATGATATACAGAATTTGTGAATTTGGGGAAACAAAAATTTATGTTAGAGTAATATTTTATTCCACTATTGTTTGTGTTAAATCCTTATTTAGTATTCATGAACAAAGAATGAACAGAGAATGATGTTTGACTTATCACAGTATTCATACCCTCTTAGGCTCTCTGGATTATTTAATATGAATACGGTAACTATCTCAGACTTCTAATATTACCCCAAACCCTGTATCTTACTATTGCTGCCAAATTCAGTGGACTGGGACTATCTTTTGACAGATTAGTTCTAATAGTAAACCATGTACTGTAGTCAAATCAAACATATGAACAAATTTGATACAGCTATAAGATGCCATAATCAACAAGAAGGCAACTACTCTCTACTAAATTGAGGCTTCAGATGTGTTATGAAGACCTGGAACACTCTTTATGAAGCGCCTGAACTTGTTGTATAATTATTCTCAGAAGCATTAGCTCAGCATCAATCATGCCCAAACAAAAAGCCATTGTGTTGGGTTGACTGTTTCCAGCCTTGAATAGAAACTGAAACTAACCTTGATCAATCACTCAGATGTTTCAGCAGCATGAGTCTATGATGTATAGCTGAATTTTTCCTTTCTACAAGAGTATTCAGTCTCATATTGGCCACCTTTCTGGTTTAGATGGCCACTTGAAAATTCTTTGCCATTAAACAATTTTAGACCAAGTTCACTCTTCCCATATTTTATGAGGTGTGTACATGACAAGGATGTTGATCGAGGTTGTGGTCTGTGGTGCACACCTTCACATCCCAACTTTTCTTGAAGTCCCGCTGTGGTACACTTCTAAACAAAGAGAGTAAGTACGCATTCTAAGATGCAAATTAGGCCTCCATCAAAATGTGGCCCCTGCTCCTTTGCTGTGAGTCACCCTAAACAGTGGCTCCCAACTTTGTGGCTTCTTAGAAGCATCTGAGATCCTTTATAGGTATCAAAGGTCGCAGAGTCAGACAAGACTGAGCGACTGAACAGCAACAATGCCCTCTCATTAGTTCTACACACTCTATCAAAGGCTTGCCCTAGGCCTGCCTACTGGCCCTTAGGTATTGGGAGAGAGTAGGATTTGACCCTCCAGATGATTTTGAATCTTGAAAGAATTAATTACTGACACAAAGAATATAGAGCCCCTTTTCAATCCATATCATGTCCAAGTCTTCAACCATGATTTTCCAAAAGTTTGTTTATATTTCTTACATTTAAGAAAGACTACCTAATAATGATGATGAATTGGCTACGGGAGAAGCCACCATTTACAACCACTGAGCTGTGTGTTGTGTACTTTTTTTATTTAATCCCCATGGCAGCCGAATGAGGAAGTTTTTATTTATTAGCTTCAGTCTCTAGATCAAGTGTCTGGGGTTCAGCAAAGAAACTTGCTCAAGGCCAAACAGTCAGTGTGTAACAGAACTAAGACATAAGTGCCTATGTGTCAGATTCCAAGTAATCAGAATGAGAGAAAGAGGTTGAAGGCTGTGGGACTGTTTGGAGTGGAAGGCTTACCAGAGGAAGTGAATCTAAACTGTAACTTGGAAGATAAGAGGAAGCCAGAGTGGGGAGGCTAGAGGGACTGATGGGGGAGAAAGGGCTGCTGGAAAGGAGGGAAAGAGTGTTCCAGGCGAGGGTGCGAGCTGAGGGCTGGGTACCAAGTACCAAGGTCTAGAAGTAAAAGAGAATATGCTGGTGATCCAGGTGAGGATGAACATGCAATGTCCCTAACTGACTCAGCAGGGCTACTCTGGTAGCTCAGCAGGTAAAGAATCCGCGTGCAATGCGGGAGACCTGGGTTCAATCCCTGGGTTGAGAAGATCCCCTGGAGAAGGGTAAGGCTACCCACTCCAGTCTTCTGTCCTGGAGAGTTTCATGGACTGTATAGTCCATGGGGTTGCAGAGACATGACTGAGTGACTTACTTTCACTTTCTAACTGATTCAAGTAGAAATGGTGAGGTATCAAAATTAACATATCAGGGAATCTATAAAAAAGAAATTACTTTGAGTTTACACAATCTGAATTTATATATGATAAAATAATAATAAGTTGAATTTCCTATTCAGTATTAGGAGAAGGGCATATGATAATTCAGCAAGGATATGAGAAAAGCTTATTACAGACAATAGGTAAAAAAGAAAGCTCTACTTTTAAGACCAGCAGTGTGTTTATTTTCTAAGATCATTGCCATCATCCATTCTAAAAGTGGATTTGATATCATCAATTGTAGTTTTTTCATTTAGCTAAAGAATCTAATTCTCAGAACTTTTCTTCCAACAAGCAAGTCCCGAGACATTACTTTGCTGATAAAGGTCCGTATAGTCAAAACTATGTTTTTTTCCATCAGTCATATACAGATGTGAGACTTGAATCATAAGGAAGGCTGAGAGCTAAAGAATTGATCCTTTCAAATGGTGGTGCTAGAGAAGACACTTGAGAGTCCCTTGGACTGGTTTNGGACTTGTTTGGAGATCAAACCAGTCAATCCTAAAGGAAATCAACCTTGAATATTCATTGGAAGGACTGATGCTGAAGCTGAAGCTCAATACTTTGGCCACTTGATGCAAAGAGCTGACTCACTGGAAAAAGACCCCAGTGCTGGGAAAGATTGAGGGCAAGAGGAGAAGGGAGTGGCAGAGGATGAGATGATTGGATGGCAACACTGACTCAATGGATGTGAGTTTGAGTGAACTCTGGGAGACAGTGAAGAACAGGGAAGCCTGGCATGCTGCAGTCCATGGCGTCGCAAAGGGATGGACATGACTTAGAACTGAACAACAAGCCTCAGAGAGGGCCTGTGGCTTGTCCAAGGTCCTAGAAACTGCCTAAATTGTCCTGAGGTGGTCCTGGGATATGGGGTGATTGATTCTAGAATAGAACTCTTTTTTCATTCAGCCATACTTGCAGATGAGTCTATAAACAACACTCACCTTCAGGCCTATTTTAACCTCTTTCTTCCAAACTCATTTTAAAATGTTGAAAATGCATGTTATGCCTGCGAGTCCACATTTTGGGAATGAGGACAGTTTCAGAAATCATAACATGAAATCAGATTAGATTACCTCCCTTTCTCAGTTTACAAGTTGTCTAATTTCACTGACTTCTTAGCATCTTGGGCAGAATTCCTCCAGCATATTCCAAACATTTTGCAAATCAGTTCACATGCAGAGTTATATTCTGATTGCGTATAAAACAAACTGTGACACCAAGTGCGGGGCATCCTTGAAACAGCAGATGCCTGGGAAGGAGCTGCATGCCCTGGAGTCGGAATTACTTCACACCTGGAAACCAGCAGGCCCTCCAGTTCAGGGAGTGGTACACAAACATTTTTTTTTTTTCCTTTTATTAATAAGTCTCATTAACTCTGGTTCCAGCTTTTGTTCCTCCCTGGCTTTCGTAAGAAGTGTCCCCAGCACAATGACACAATGTTCTGCTTGTTTGCATGACCAAACACAGGAAGTGTAATGGGGAAAAGGACTGCTAATAAAAATGAGTTCAGACACTTGATACAGAAGTGACAAATGCCAAGATGATTTCCATTCAGGAGATTCTGGTCTCATTTTATGTGGAAATAACATAATAAAACATGACCAAAGGAGCGGCACAAATCTAATTTCAGCTTCTGAAACAGATAAATCTACTGCTATCTTGTAATAAATACCCCTTACAGTGGGGTCACTTTTATGCATTTAGTATTTGTGTATGTATGTGTATGTCCGTCTGTCTATTGCCTATCTATCTTTTATCTATCAACAAATGTCCTTATACACATTAAGACAGAACTCGGAGTTCTCAATAATCTGATAACACCAAAAAAGACCTAG
>SJYQ01004490.1:185018-363652 GCA_006410935.1 Redunca redunca
AAGACCAGCACAGCCAAGTAAACAAACAAATAAGTAGAAAGCTGGAGTAACTATGCTTAAAAAAAAAAGAAACCAAGGGGGAAATTTTTATGTTCTGATCAAATTGAAAAACAGTAAAAACCCACTTGAACAAAAGTTATGCAGCTTGCGTATCTTCATTTTTCCAGCTTTACAAACTCTGAACATACACACAGAAAACAACTGGCCTGGATCAAAATGTGGTTACTGCAAGTCTTACATCTCCCAGCTGTGATGAGGCAAGAACTTTCCACTCCCCTGAATTTTCTGACATGCAGCTGTTGAGGTTACTGGAACTAAAGCAGTGGTCAGGGAAATTCCTCTCCATGTACCTTGGCCATTCTGCATCCTCAGCTCTTGCCTCTGGACCAATTTTCCTTCCATTGTGAAGCTGACCCATAGCAGAGACTGCAGTGAGGGACACCCAGCCTCTCAGTTCATCCAGGATGCTACCTCCTCCAGGAAACATTGTGATTCCTCCAGCCTAATGCCATCTCTCCTCCCCCAGGGAGAACCTAGGAACATTTAGTTTATTTAACCTATCAGGCTTTCCTGGTGGCTCAGTGGTAAAAACTTTGTCTGTCTCCCAGTGCAGGAGACTCGGTTCGATCCCTGGGTTGGGAAGATCCCCTGGAGGAGGAAGTGGCAACCCACTCCAGTATTCTACCCTGGGAAATCCCATGGACGGAGGAGCCTGGCAGGCGACAGTCCATGGGGTCTCAAAAGAGTCGGACACGACTGAGCGACTAAACAGCCCCCACCTATTTTTAAAATGTTTTGTTCCATTTTGACATGGAGCATATTCGTTTATTTAGAGGAATTCTAACCCACCAGTTACAAAATCTTTGCAAACACAGATTTTTCTCAGCTGTGAACCCACCTCTGTGCCCTACAGTATTCAGTGCATGTCTGTCCTCACTAAAGAGAAAAATGAGCCTCTTTCTCGACTCCATTTTCATTTCCTTGTTTGCAGTTCTCCAGATATTCACAGAAACTGCAATTCTGCCACATGTTTACAGAAAGCATGAACAGCTTCTTTTGGAGACAACAAAACCATTTAAAATCACAAAGGTAATATATGTTAATTTTAGGTAGAAAAATTCTGAAATGCAGATCAGTCAAAGGCAGAAAATGAAAAGGATCGTTAACCCTGTAACCCAAAGATAATCCCTTAACTTCTGGAGCATGTCCTCACAGAATTACTCTATTTTTCAACTTGCAGGTAAGCACACATAAGCAACTGAGGTTGAGAAAGACTGTATTTGGCCCAGGTTGCAGAGTAATATGGAGAAGGAGATGGCATCCCACTCCAGTACTCTTGCCTGGAAACTCCCATGGATGGAGGAGCCTGGTGGGCTGCAGTCCATGGGGTCGCAAAGAGTCAGACAAGACTGAGCGACTTCACTTTCACTTTTCACTTTCATGCATTGCAGAAGGAAATGGCAACCCACTTCAGTGTTCTTGCCTGGAGAGTCCCAGGGATGGGGGAGCCTGGTGGGCTGCCATCTATGGGGTTGCACAGAGTCGGACATGACTGAAGCGACTTAGCAGCAGCAGCAGCAGCAGCAGAGTAGTAAGGACCAGGGCCTGCCTGCGAAAGAGGCCTGTCCAGCTCTGGAGTCTCCACTCGAGCGTAAGCTGATCGGGTGGTTGATCTACCTGCACCCTGTATTCTGAGAAGACCCTGGAATGATCAGCGCCACCCTTTGCTGTTGCTTCCTTGTCTCTTACTCATTAATCAGCCACTGGAGCCCCCGCCCCCTATCCGGTGGAAACTCCTTTTGTTTGGCTCACTCCTTGGTCGCAACCAATACGCCCGGTAGGCACAATTCAGTCGGAATCTTGTCTAACGCTGTAGATACTTGCACATCATCTCCTTCCTTTGACTGCCGTGTGGCTTCTGTCTCCCCTTGGTACTGACTGAATTGTATCTCCAGCATTCACAGGTTGAAGCCCTACCCTACAACATGACTGCCTTTGAAGGTAGGATCCCGACCCCCTGTGACTGATGTCCTCAGAAGGAGAGGATGTTGCTGTGAATACACAGACAAAAAGCCATGTGCAATTACAGCGAGAAGGAGGCTGCCTGGGAGCCAAGATGACAAGGCCTCAGCAGAAACCAAACCTGCCAACACCCTGACTCTGGACTTCCAGCCTCTTGAACTGTGAGAAATAGATTTCTGTTGGGTAAGCCACGGAGTCTGCAGCATTTTGCTATGGCAGCCCTAACAAGCTAGTCCGCCCCACTTTCTGCCTGCTTCTCCCGCCGCTCCTTCTCAAGATCTTCACAGGTTTGTTTCCATCCAGTCATCATTGGTCAGTGCCGGTTCTTACTATGTTTGTTCTCTGCCCCTTCTCTCGTTCCTTCTGTGGAACACAGCTATTTCTATGACTTTACTAATCTATGATTTCCAGATCTCATGATCAGGCTCTGGTTTCTCACTTAAGCTACATTTATGCCAACTGCCTACTCGACTCTTTTCATGGGTGTTCCACTGGTACCACCTGCTGATTATTCTAAAATGGGACTCCAGAATATCTTCCCTGCGGTACATTTCCAATATGAAGAAAAGGCTCTATGTTTCATGGGTAACCCAAGCGAGAAACATAAAACTCAGCCAAGAGTTTGCCTCTATTTGACCCTCCAGAACCAACTGGGAATTAGGATCTTTTATTTTCTACATACTGAGTCTGTTCTGCTCTCACCCTCAACACCGGTGTTATTTTAGTTCTGTCTCTCATTACTTCATAGAGTCTTATGTCAGTTTCCTCATCTTTTCACCCCTTCAGTCTCACCCGTTCTACTACATTCTTCACGGCTACAAACTGTCCCCCCCGCCCCCCGAAATTACAACAGTAACAATCACATTTAAAATCACCCAGTGGCTTCCTCTTGCCTTCAGGATAGAATTTCAGCCCACTGTCCATCCATTCACTCAACCAGCATTTGATTCTCTACCGGGACCCAAATACTCTTTCAGCACTGAAGATATGAGGACTCAGGAAATGTAATCCTAGCTTTAGTTGAAGGGCACTAGGCTGTCTTTAGGAGAAGGCAATGGCACCCCACTCCGGTACTCTTGCCTGGAAAATCCCATGGACGGAGGAGCCTGGTAGGCTGCAGTCCATGGGGTCGCAAAGAGTCAGACACGACTGAGCGACTTCACTTTCCCTTTTCACTTTCATGCATTGGAGAAGGAAATGGCAACCCACTCCGGTGTTCTTGCCTAGAGAATCCCAGGGACGGGGGAGCCTGGTGGGCTGCCGTCTATGGGGTCGCACAGAGTCAGACACGACTGAAGCGACTTAGCAGCAGCAGCAGCAGGCTGTCTTTGTGATCTAATGTAAATAATATAAGTAAACACACAATATTAATAAATCTGATAATATGATTAGCACAGTGGTGATGAGCTCCAAGCACCATGGGAGCAGACAGGCAACAGAGGCCATTCATCTAGCTTAAGAGTAAGAGAAGGCCCAGGGGAAGAAATGCCTTTTGAGCTGAATCTTGAAGGATGGTCAGGTGAAGGCATAAGGAAAGATGTTACAGGTACATGGAATGGCAGCATGAAGACAAGGTGTGTGGCCTTGGAGTGCATAAGGACAGGCAAAGATTTCAGAATGCTAGATTATAAATACGAGGGGATTTTAGATGGAATGTTTTGGCCCAAATTCTGCACACCTCCCACACCTTGGATCAGTATGGCTCTTTTCACCAGAGGCAAAGAGTTCTTAAAGTCAAACACTGGTCTGAGGCTTGTTATGTGGATGGTGGATGGTAAATATCTAATGTGAATATTACAGTGTTATCTGAAGTTATATACAATTATGTAACTGTTCTACAATGTTGGTTGTAGTATATAAGCTGTATATAAGCAGTTACAGAACGTGGCCAACACTGTTGCTTGTATAAAATCTATTCTCCCCTTTCCATACTGCTCTCAGAAATCCAATTTTGATTAGGATGTGACTTTAACTACAACTTAGGGAACAGACTCATCCTTTTTAATGGTAGATATATGATCCAGTTTCACACAAAGACATGTAAGAAGAAATCTGATCAGGGCTTGGGAGAAAGATATTTTCTTTATGTGACTATGAAGAAGTGCCCAAGGAAAGCCACATGCTCCTCACCAGTTCCGTTTCCTACCTCTGGCCCTGATGAGCAGAGACTGGCACAGAGGTGATGCCATGACCTTTCAACAATGAGAGGGATGCCAAAGGTATCACAGTAGAACCAGTGAGTCAACACGGCAGCTACCTCCATATGGATGTTACCTGAGGTAGCCAAACCCTCAGAATTGGCCGTGATCCCTCCCTCCCCTCACTGGACTCACACGTTGCTTCCTGCATCCAGAGGTAAGATGAGGTCTATATTCTATTTTCCCTCTCCTTTAAAGGGCTGGCTTTGTATCTTACTTTCACCAACAGAATATGATGGAGATGACACAACACCAGTTCAAGGACTAGTCTCAGAGAGGGACTTCCTCTCTCAGAAATGAGTTACCAGGTGAAGAAGTCTACATACCTGGAGACTGTCATGCTCTGAGGAAGCCCAAGCTAGCCACGTGAGACCACATGGAGAAAGAGGCCCCCAGCCAGGCACCAGCTATCCCAGCAGCCCGGCTGAAGCACCAGACATGTGAGTAATGAAGCTGTCTTGAACGTTCCAGCCCCAGAAAATGCAGAGGGAATAGGCTCAGTGAGTTCAATCCAGATGGCAGAATCAAGAGGCATAATAAACTGATATTGTACAAGTCATTAGTTCCAGACAAAATCATTCCTAACTGATACCAGAGAAGTTCACTGATCATAAGGAAGGAGGAAGATGCTCTAGTCACCATATGGCTATGAATCTGTGTACCAAATACAAATCCTATCAACTATGAATTAAGAACTGTAGCATTTCTCCAATTATCTTGTGAACTACACTATTTATTTGTTCTCACAAATACATATGAATATGTATTTGTATGTTTATTATACGTTGCAGACATGTAAATGTACCAAAAGTTTGAGAGTTTTATTTTAGCAGTTCTCCATTTTCACACATGAATAAGGCATTTCACAGCCCCAAAGGGGGGCCTTCCCTGACGGTCCAGTGGCTAGGACTCCATGCCCCCAATGCAGGGGACCCAGGTTTTATCTCTGGTTGGACAGCTGGATCCCACGTGCCCCAAATAAAAGATTTCACATGCCACAACTGAGACCCGGAGCAGACAATAAAAGTAAGTATTAGGTGTCGTGGTCCAGGCGCAGGTTGGTAAAAGAATTTCCAGACATGAGACTGAATGAGAGGGAAATAAAGTTTATTAGAGTGGGAGACGCTGTTACAACAGCGGGCCAGCTCAAGGGAGAACCGATGTTGAATGGGGGTCCTTCGTCCACTTTTATAGCCAGGGTGCAAGGAGTGGGATAGAGATCTTGCATGTCATTTGCTTATTGGATGAGGCAGGTATACTGGGTGGGCAGAAGAGTAAGGCAAACACCTCCTCCCTGTGGGGGTAGGAGGGGAGACAGGTTACACTGTTCCATTAATAGTTACAACATGGGGAGGAAGGACGAGAAGGGTCTGGTTTTTCCATTCTTGCATTCCAAAATGCAGGAATAAGAGGTGCTCCTCTTGTTTCAAAAACCTCCTCGGTTTAATCTGCTCTTTCGTCCTTGGGTCACCACATGCCCCTTTTGATACCCTGCTCATCTCTAACTATCTATTTATTTCCCTTCTCAGGCATTTGGGAACCCAGTCTCAAAGGAAAAGGGGCGATGACCACTCTGGCTTCTTTAGGCTGTACTGGGGCACCGTGGGGCTCTGGGTTCCCTTTGCCTGTTCTCTGTCAGAATGCATTTACGGAGGGAGATGAGAGTCCATGGAATGATAAGGAGGCTTGTTTCAGCACTGTCTGGGTGTTGGCCAGGAAATATTCTTGTCAAACTATCACTTGGAGATTTGTTGTATTCTAGAAGAAACAAAGTTAACAAGAAAGTTAAAGATATTTGGCCCAAAGAGTAACAGAAATAGAAAAGCTGCTCAGGGGCTAGCCAGGAGAACCAGGGCCAGACCTTGGTTTGTGACATTAGTGTTTCTCTAGGTACGAGAAGAGGCAAGGATTTGGGCTCATAAAATCTTTACCTGAAAACATCTGACTATGTGAAGGCTGGTTCTCCTGGGTATTTCCCAGAGCTGCTGCTGCTGCTGCTGCTGCTAGGTCGCTTCAGTTGTGTCCGACTCTCTGCAACCCCAGAGACGGCAGCCCACCAGGCTCCCCCATCCCTGGGAATCTCCAGACAAGAACACTGGAGTGGGTTGCCATTTCCTTCTCCATTCCCAGAGCACAGGGTGCCTTATTTCTGATCTCCACCCTGAGCTCCTTTCAGGGGGTGTTGAGGGTCAGCAGCTTGCAGTGGTCATCAGAGGCAGCTGGCAAGTGCCCACTTCCAATCCCTTCCTAGCCCCATATTTGACCATGCTTTGCGGGTATTTCCTGGCCACTGTGTCCTGTGGGGCTGGGAAGGCTCATTCCCAGGTTTAACGGAGATTCCATTGACAGGCCACTCCGTGTGCTGTTACTGAACCAGGCATTGCGAGTGGCAAAACTCTCTGGACCATACCTGTCTTACTAGCCTCTTGGTCCAGGAAAATATTCCCTCTTGTTGCTTCTTCCCATATCTAGAGTTATATTATTACAGTCATTGATCTCATATAGAACTGCATATCAGCATTTTATCACAGGCTCCTGGTGGTTCAGAGGTTAAAGTGTCTGCCTGCAATGTGGGAAACCTGGGTTCGATCCCTGGGTCGGGAAGATCCCCTGGAAAAGGAAATGGCAACCCACTCCAGTATTCTTGCCTGGAGAATCCCATGGACGGAGGAGCCTGGTGGGCTATAGTTCACAGGGTCACAAAGAGTCAGACACGACTGAGCAACTTCACTTTCACTTTCAGGCATACATTTGGTAAAGTAAGAAACAATCTTCTGAAACAAGTGACATAGAAAATAGTATAGTGAGCAGTTATTAGTAAGGTCACAAGCAAGATTTTAAGTCAAGAACCTTCATTAGGTAGAGCCCAGTATACCCCAGGTCATCTGACTTCACTTGTTAAATGCCTATAGGCTGGTGTTAATCTCCTGGGTGTACATCATGGAGCATCTGATCTTTATCTGAAGATTGGTAACTATCTCAGAAATGAATCTTAGTAAACACTAGACCTTAATTAACAAAACTAGAAACTTAGTTTAACAATGAACAAAACTTAATATTCAGTGAAACATGATTTTTTTCATTATGAGGGCATTAACCCTGTAGCCAGGGAAGGCTTTAACCCATCAAATAAAAATAAGGTTTGTCAGGGAGCCGGGAAAAGCCAAGTGGCTGTCTTGGATTTCCCATAGCCCTGACTCTTTGATTTACAGCTATTGTTCACCCATTTTTAATTCCCCCATTTAGGAGTAGACTGTTGCCATGTTTTAAGGACATCAGGATAGCAAAAGTTTAACCGTGAGGGCTTATTTTTTGTAGAAGCAGAATGAGCTTTGTCTACATGTACCATAATCTTAAATAATGCTTCTTTACTTTACCAAAGTAACAAAAGATTTAAAAAACAAATATAAATCACTTAAAGGCAAAGAAATTCATAATCTGTTACTGAAAGCTGCATTCTAAGAAAACTTTGTTCTCTTAACATAGAGAGTAGACTAAATTACAATCTGTTACCGGTTTACCAGATAACAAACAAGCAAAATTTGTTTATTGGTTAATCTCAGAAAAGTCTTTTGCATAAATCATGAAGTATCAGTATTCTTGCAAAGGCATCAGAGTAAAACTATAGGGCTTCCCTCATAGCTCAGCTGGTAAGAAGGAAGATCTTCCTCAGCTGTGTCAGGAAGATCCCCTGGAGAAGGGATAGGCTACCCACTCCAGTATTCCTGTGCTTCCCTGGTGGCTCAGCTGGTAAAGAATCTGCCCGCAATGCAGGATAGCTGGGTTTGATCCTTGGGTTGGGAAGATCCCCTGGAGAAGGGAAAAGCTACCCACTCCAGTATTCTGGCCTGGAGAATTCCATTGACTGTATAGTCCATAGAGTCGCCAGAGAGAGTAGACTAAATTATAGTCTGTTACCAGTTTATCAGATAACAAACAAGCAAAATTTGTTTATCGGTTAATCTCGGAAAAGTCTTTTCCATAAATCTTGAAGTAGCAGTATTCTTGCAAAGGCATCAGAGTGAAACCATATAAGACAAGTTTAAAATCTGATTAAATTGCAATTGCCCAGGTAGCCTGGTCACTGCTGTGATATGTAACACTTTAATATGATAACTAGAATTATAATGGCCACATTTTATCAAGGCATATAAGATCTATATGAATTCCACATAATTTCAGAATATCTGCATTAGTAACATCAACCATACAGTATAACCAGAGAAGATTTATCACCCCTTCAACAGTACTTCCCATTTAATTTAACATGTCCAATGAACCCAGGCAGTTTAATAGCTCTTTGGGATGTCTCAGGGGCCCTCTGAAGCATCCCAAAGTCAGCCAGAAGTCAAGTTATCTAGGAAGTTTTGTCAACAAATAGCAAAAGGGTTTATAACACTCAGTCAGATAGAATCATATTGATCACTATGAAACTATGTATCCACTTAGCCAAAGTAACAAAGAAGATTTCAAAGGTAAACACAGAACAGATCACTTCAGAGGTAAAGAAACTTAAAATCCATTATCAAAGGCAGTTCAACATCTCAAGAAAACTTGTATTTATGTGTAAAACTCTCTCTTACCACTTTCTGCACCCATTACTTTGTTCTCCCATCCCGATACAGCCACTTATAAGTCAGACCTTCTTCCTTTTCCCTTCATAAAATGTAATGCCATTCCTCACACCTTCTTTACTGAAAACACACATCCTACTTTCCCTAAGCAACCAAGAACTGACCTTTATATTAGCATTCTATAGATTGGTGAACATAAATACCAGTGATAATTTCTTTAAAAAAAATTCTAGAGACCATCTCAGGATGGCATCAAACAGTATTCATTAACAGTCCAAAATCTCTAGTTTCTCTGTAAGAGGAAGTTAGTGCTACCGCTAAGCGAAGATTTTGAACAGGGGAGGGGATGATCAAAGACAATTTTATAAGATTTTCAAATTAGTGACTGGGACGACTGAAAGATGCATCTGAGGGCCCTAAGACTCTTGTCAGGGAAAGCAGTGTGAAATAACAACTCTTACAAGAGTCATGATCAGGAGTGGAAGGAAATATTGTTAAATAACAATAGTTAACATAATAAACCTAGGCACAATGAAAATATTGTGCTTAATGTTAATCACTCTTAGACATAGCTATATTAGATTAGCAAAACAAACATTAATACTAGATATTTAATATTGAATATTTTCCAGTTCACATGAATCTGACATTCTTTAGGTTAATTTCTCTTGTATTTAGAATTGTCTGATTTGTAAGCGTTTATTTTTCTTTAGGCCAATTAAATTAGAACTCATTTACAACTTCAGCAATATTATAAAAAAAAAAAACCACACATTAAGACATACATAAATCCAGACAGATGGAGATCTCATAGTTTTCCACTTGATATTTAAAATATTTCTTTGACACCACCCCCGCACCCCCCAGTGCCTTTTTTTTTTTTTTTTGGAAGTTCTAATTTGACCAAGACTGAGGTCTCAGGCAAAGTGGGCTGTACATTTCAGGGACGTGGAAAGGGTTAACTTCAAGCTTTTCCCTAGACAGGCTTTTTAACAAGCTAGCTGTTTTTAATTGCATATGCAAAAAGAACAGGTTTTGCAGTTTCCAAGAAAAGAATTTCATTTTAACCAGTTTACACCAGAGTCTAAAGAATATAATGGCCATCCTGTGTCAAAAAGTCTTCTTTCCTTTCTGTAGTCATAGTTTTATACCTAAATTATAGACCAAATGGTGCTCAAATTAACTCTGATATCAGGGGCAGATCAGCTGATAAAAACCTTGGATTGTCCCGTTGGTGAGAACTGAGGCCCTTGTCCCATCAGAAGAATCTGAGGGTTAAGGGGATTTGCAGGAGTGGGGGAAGCTGGGTCCTTCCCTTCCCTGAGAAACAGGAGTAGTTAGAAGGGAATTCTTTAGGATGTTCAGGAGTGGGAAAACCTTGGTTCCCTCCCCACCTGAGAGATAAGTGTAGTTATAAGGGGATTCTTTAGACTGTTAGGAGAGTTTTTGATCCTTCAGGCTTTTGAATATAGGAGAAAGACCTGGACCAAAGGGAACCTCAGAATCCTTTCCTGGAGAGCATGTGGATGTGAACGGTCCACTGGGGCTGGTCTAGGAAATCTGATGGAGAGAGAGAGGGGGACAGGAGGTAGGCAGGCAACTGAAAGACATGAGGCACGAGTCCCTCAAATCCGGATTCTGGCTGAGGGCCATGGAGGACTGAACGTAAGGAAATTCTGAGTCCTTTCCCTGCTTCTGGCAAAAGCTAGCATGCCATTCAGAGGCCATTTTTTTGGGGTCCCCAGTTTGTATTGGGGCCAGGCCTTTTGCAGGGTCAAAATTTTCCAGTTTCTGAGAATGTAGCCAAGGGGTGAGTCTGAGAGAGGCTCCCAGGACGTACCAGAACCCACTCTTAGCCTACCGCCATAGAATGGGGGCACCGAGAGTCACCGGCTGACAGAAAGGCGTCCCTTTCGTCCCAGTCATCTCTCCATGCGACTAATGGTACAAAAATGGCCGACCCTCCCAACAGTCACGTCCAACAGTGAGAGGTGACCCCTGAGAACTGTGTGGCCAGGGCACCATGTGACCGGGGCAGAGAAAGACAGATTCCTGGGAGCAACGGGGTGACTCACCATTTGGAGATTCCCTGAAACGTGGAGGGCACTCTTGGGGTGGCTCAGAGGCAACACCTAGGCTCCTGTAAATCAATCCGGACTGAAAAGGGAAAGAAGTGACGGGGAAGAAGGCTGAGGAATCCGCCTTGCAATCCTATGGGGAGGCGGTGGCCAGGGGAGGAAGGTTCTGTTTTGCTTCAACCACTCTGTGCCTGACACGGTGCACGGAAGTTGTCTTGCTGGGGGCCTGATCCATTCTATGTCCCTCTTATCCTCACATGGGAGTCTTCATGTGGCTGCTGCTGCTGCTGCTAAGTCGCTTCAGTTGTGTCCAACTCTGTGAGATTCCATAAACAGCAGCCCACTAGGCTCCTCTGTCCCTGGGATTCTCCAGGCAAGAACACTGGAGTGGGGTGCCATTGCCTTCTCCAATGCATGAAAGTGAAAAGTGAAAGTGAAGTCGATCAGTCGTGCCCGACTCTTAGCGACCCCATGGACTGCAGCCTACCTGGCCCCTCTGTCCATGGGATTTTCCAGGCAAGAGTACTGGAGTAGGTGCCATTGCCTTCTCCCTTCATGTGGCAGGCGCCCTAATGGCCTTTAAGTGCCTGACCCGTGCCCACACAATGAGGACTTGCTTAGCCTAGTCCTCAGTTGAAAAGAAGACAAAGGAGAAACCCTCGTTCCGGCACCCTCACCGGCAGCTACTGGGCGCAGTGAGCAGTGGGCCTTTGGAGCACGCCAGAGTTCCTCAGTTGCTTCCACAGCACTTGCCTGTTCACAGAGGGTCCCTATGAGGAAGGAGAAGTGGGGAGGTGGGGAAGAGACCCCAAGGATCCCCCCGCCATGAGGAAGAAGTGAGGAGATGGGGAAGAGACTCCAAGGTTCCCCTATGGGCCACCAAAAATGCCTGGGCATGGCTTGGAAAAGAATTTCTAGACGTGAGACAGAATGAGAGGGAAATCAAGTTTATTAGAGTGGGAGATGCTGTTAGAACAGCGGGCCAGCTCAAGGGAGAACCAACGCTGAATGGGGGTCCTTAGTCCACTTTTATACCCAGGGTACCAAGAGTGGGATGGGGGTCTTGCTGATTGGATGAGGCACATATACTGGGTAGGGGAAGAGTAGGCAAATACCTTTTCCCTATGGGGTAGGAGGGGAGACAGGTTATTACACTGTTCCATTAATATTACAATATGGGGGAGGAAGGATGATAAGGGTCTGGTTTTTCCATTCCTGCATTCCAAGACCCTCCTCGGTTCAATCTGCTCTTTCATCCTTGGGTCACCACATTAAGGGAAAAAAGGGGCCCCCCAAGAGGGACCCAGGACTACTTGATCTCCAGGAGACCCCATTTTCCATGTCAGACTAAGAGTGTATTTTATACTCAAGACGATGATAGACACTGAAGGAGATTTTGAACAGGGGAGGGAGATGATCTAAGACAATTATATAAGATTTTCAACTTAGTGACTGGGACGGCTGAAAGATGCCTCTGCTGAGGGCCTAAGACTCTTGTCAGGGAAAGCAGTGTGAAATAACGACTCTTAACTAGGATCACGATCAGGAGTAGAAGGAAATCCTAGAGAGGAAACGTAACCAAGAGTCAGTTTGGAAGGAACTGGTGTCTGAATTGATTCGGATAAACCACAGGGATTTCTTGTGGAAGCAGCTCCCAAGCACCCTACACTTAATAACTACAACCAACATGTGTTGTCCACACATGTCCCTATGTGATGTGTACTCGTTTCACAGGTGGCGATGCTGAACCACAGGGAGACCAAGTAATGGCAGCCAGAATTCCAGCCCAGCCAGAGGGCTGCCGAGCCCAGGCTCTTGGCAGCTTTGGCACCTACTGCCGCCACACCAGCCCCTCCTGGGCTCCCCGCCAGACTGAGACATTCTTAAGGCAGGGACTGTCTTTTTCAGATCTTTAGCTTCTTTTGCCTGATCCATATTTGTTGCTCAGTAAATACTGTGAAGGAGAGGCTGATTCAATGGATAAATTCCGTACCATGTAACACTCGAGAACTGAGACTCTGCACATTGTGACATTTCGGAACTAGAACCTATGGTGCCCTTGATGCCTGAAGATAAAATGAGAAGAGAAATGCTTGTCAAGAGATCTGAACACCAGCATAAGCTTCCTTTTAAAATGCTGAGAAATGCTTCCCAAAGTGAAAACAGTACAAAAAGAGGATAGATTTCACCCAGGGGAGAAGATTTATGTGTTTGACAATTATGTTAACCAATTCTGTCTAACAATCTTTTTGTCTACCAATACAGCAGTCTTTGGTATCCACAGGGAATTGGTTCCTGGAGCCTTTCAGAAACAAAATCCTCAGATGCTCAAGAAAGACCCTTACATAATACTGCTAAAGATTTGCTTATAACCTATGCACATCCTCCCTTAAGACATAATTTAAATCTTATTTCAATTACTTACAATACCTAATAAATGTAAATACTATGTAAATGGCTGTAAATAAAATGTAAATACTATGTAAATAGTTGCTGGTAGATTAGGAAAATTCAAGTTTCGCTTTTTAAACTTTCAGGAATTTTGTATATCAAGCCTTTTTCATCTGTGCTTAGTTGAAATGCGTAGATTTGGAACCTGTGCATACAGAGAGTTGATTATATTTACTTTCTAAGAAATGCTAGATAACTTCCCTCTCATTTTGACATCATTTTCTAAGCTTGAAAATCATTCAATTGAATAGTTATTAGTTACATTACAGGACTTGAAAGTTAAAAACTTAAACATAAGTTATGACTTTACAATCAACTATTCTAATTGTTCATTTCACAAAAGTACAAAATCACTTAACAGTACATGTTGAATGACAAAAAAATTATCTTAAAGGAGGATTTATTTAGTTGGGGTCAGAGAAATACATAACCATTTTAAGAGCTGCATCATTTAATTTGTACTCAAAATGCATGCTACTTCACAGCTTAGAACATAAAATATGCAGGTATGCTAATTAGATGTAATGCATATTTGAGATTTTCTGGTAAAAACCCTGTATGGTGAAGTATTCAGACGGTAATGGTAGCTTTTAGAAAAGTGAAAGTTGCTCAGTCTTGTCCAACTCTTTGTGACCCCATGGATTATACAGTCCATGGAATTCTCCAGGCCAGAATAATGGAGTGGGTAGCCTTTCCCTTCTCCAGGGGATCTTCCCAACCCAGGGATGGAACCCAGGTCTGCCACATTGCAGGCGGATTCTTTACCAGCTGAGCCATCAGGGAAGCCGTTATCAAATGACTGTACCCATAGGCAGCTTCCCAGGTGGCACTGCTGGTAAAGAACCTGCCTCCCAATGCAGAAGCCATGAGACTTGGATTTGATCCCTGGGTCAGGAACATCCCCTGGAGAAGGAAATGGCAACCCACGCCAGTATTCTTGCCTGGAAAGTCTCATAGACAGAGGAGTCTGGAGGGCTGCAGTCCGTAGCATTGCAAAGAGTGAGATGCGATTTAGTGACTTAGCACACGTGTGCTTCTCCTATTACTTAAGCCTTTTTTTTTTGCTGCACAGCTTGTGGTATCTTTGTTCACCAACTAGGGATCAAACCCAAGCTCCAGCAGCAAACGTGCAGAATCCTAACCTCTAGACCACCAGGGAATTCCCAAGCCATCTTTATCACTAACCCCAGAAGTTTTGTCAGTTGACAAAAGGAGGTGAGAAATGAATTTTCATTGGTGAGATAACTGGTGCTGGGACATGGAGACTGGTTTAAAGGAGTGGTCCCTTAAGCCTCACCCAGTATCTTGTGTTTGCCGCTTTGGGGAGAGTCTGACCCTTAATCTCAGATC
This sequence comes from Redunca redunca, assembly GCA_006410935.1. NCBI lineage: Eukaryota > Metazoa > Chordata > Mammalia > Artiodactyla > Bovidae > Redunca > Redunca redunca. The sequence goes on from SJYQ01004490.1 coordinate 199,692, forward strand.
AACTGAATTCCACTGCAAGAAAACAGTCACATTTTCCTGAACTGGCTACTTCCTGCAAAATACTTTCAGGATATACAAAAGGACTGAGAGCAGAGTCTTTGCCTTCCTACAGAAGAAGCCAATGCTAGTTTGCTGACAAATATTTGTACACATAGCAGAATTCAGTCTGAGATCCACTTTCATTGTGAAGCATTACCTGGTAGCCAGGAGGTGGGGAGACCTGGAGTTCTGATCCATCTCCAACTTGTCTCATCAACCAAAGGAACCAAATATTTGTCAGTGATAAATTGGTGGGTTCACAGCAATTCTATAAACAAAGAAACTTTAGATTAATGGCTAAGAATGACTGCAGGGAGTATTTGGTAACAAAACACTTACCCTGAGCATATCAGGGGTGAAGAATTCACAGTGGGCTGCAGTGCTCTTGTGTAATCAGTTGCACAAGACTCAGATGTTATTAATTATTAACCTGCTGAATCACTGGGAAAGCATGAGTCACTTGCGCTGCAGGCATTTCAAAGGGCTGCCTCCTTCCTGAAGTTGACCATAGGCTCATTGGTCCTTGTTCAGAGTTGCCAAGGCAAATGCTTATCGCCAAGTCATAATAACGTTAGAACATCTGCTCCACGTCCTCATTCCTCACCTAGAGGCTATCAGAATGCTACCAGTTCTACAGATTTCACAGGAAGTCGTTCAGAGAGGCTGCCTTTGAAATCGACCGTTATCATTTTCCCTCCACACACACACTAAATTTCTGAAAGACAATTAAAATCTTGAGCTCTTTCGCAGCACTTAATGTTTTGCTGGACTGATTTTATAGACACTTTTTATTATGCTTGACTCTTTCATCTCACCCATCTGCTCCAAGAAAACATACTTGCTTCTCTAAAGGGGAACACCCATGTTCCCCATGACATTTTTCTTGAACTAGAGAAAGACAAGATTATGGTTTTACCACTGAACTTTTATAAGTTTTCAAATCAGGTCTTCTACATAAATGTTTAACAGAAAAGTAACAACTCTGTACATAAAATTCTACTTCTGGATGAAGTGTACAATACATTCTTCAGTTAGACCTTAATATTGGCGTAGCATTTGCCAATTTGCAGAGTCTCTCTACACACACACACACACACACACACACACACACACACGGTATTATCTGTTTCTCATCAAAACGACATTAAGCTGGGGAAAGGGATAAATTAGGAGTTTGGAATTAACACACACACAACCGTACAGGTAATGAACAAGGACCTACTGTATAATGCAGGGAACTCTACTTGATATTCTAAAACTTAAATAGGAAAAAGAAAATGGAAAAAGAATAGGAATCTATATACACGTATAGCTGACTCTCTTTGCTTTACTCCTGAAACTAATACAACATTGTAAGTCAACTATACTCCAACAGAACATAAAAATTAAAACAGACAGAAAATTAAAAAATAAACCCACATGAGGCGCCATTCCTTTGGTGAAGTGGCCAAGTCGGCGCACAGGTGCTGCGCTGGAGGGGGAATCTGTGAGCCTAGCCCGGTTAGGCGTCTTCCCCTCCGGGTGCTGCATGAGGCCCACTCCGGCCCTCAGGGGTTGTGCTGATGCTGTTGAAGGCTCTGGGTCTGTTCAAGGGATTCACGCCCGAGAGTCGCAGGAAGTCAGAACTCCCCAGCTTTTAGACCTCGACCCAGGAGGCTCTCCCAGTACCACCCATTGCGGCTTCGACCCCCACGGCCAACTGGCTAAGTGTGCGGCACCTGCCGGCGCTTTGGGGATTGTGACAAGCCCAGCGAGCTCACCACTACGTGATCACACTGGTGGGCGGACCCACAGAGCTCACGCGAGACCCGAGCAGGGCGCCACATAGCACGTAAGCGACGCTTGACGCAGAGCGGCTCCAGGCTTGGGCCAGCAGCTGTTCTGGAACACTCTGCCTGGTACCAGAAGCAGCGCCTGGTGGGTTTACTAGCGGCAGTGAGCGGCCACTTCCTCCTGAGCACGCACCTCCCCAGGTGGAGCATGCCGACTCGCCTCAAGAGCCCCAAAGGCAGGAGTTTGGCAGTTTTTAAACCAGGTCCTCCAGGCCTCTGATTTCTCCTCCCTGTTCCTGCGTTATGGATGTCAGGTCTAGCTGGGTGGATATGATCAGATGGGAAGGACCATATCTGGGTCAAGTTCATCTGCAAGTTGAGTGGCGAAGATGTATTTGGAATCTCTGTTCCTCTAATTACAACTGAAGCAAAACTGGTAAAGTCTGCCAGCAATGCTGTTTGGCTGAACAGAGATAAGACATCTCCATTTAAATGGTATTAATTTTTTGTCAAGCAGCAGAATAATTGGATAGTAGGTCCCTGAAGGAGAAAGCAATGGTAACCCACTCCAGTACTCTTGCCTGGGGAATCCCATGGACCGAGGAGCCTGGTAAGCTGTAGTCCGTGGGGTCACGAAGAGTCAGACACGACTGAGCAACTTCCCTTTCACTTTCATGCATTGGAGAAGGAAATGGCAACTCACTCCAGTATTCTTGCCTGGAGAATCCCAGGGATGGGAGCCTGGTGGGCTGCCATCTATGGGGTCGCACAGAGTTGGACACGACTAATGTGACTTAGCAGCAGCAGCAGGTCCCTGAAGCTCTTCACTTTTTTGCCCCTTGCAGAGGTTGACCACATAATGCAGCTGTATGTCAAAGGGCCAAAAAAGCAAGATCCTCAGAGACAACTTGCTGCAGAAGTCAGAAAACTTGTTCTTGGACGAGGACTCTGGACTATGCTCAAAGGTGCACACAAGCGCTTTAGCAGTATAGATGCACTGGAAGCCACGTCTGACCTAGAGTTAAAAGAGTTTTCAAAGAACATTCATTTTCTGAATTCTTCATTGTGGACTGAGCGTCGTAGATTTGCTGCAAAGCAAGTGCCATTTCTGATGATTCATGAGGATATGAGATGGTCACAGGAGGTGGAGTCAGAGTATATCACAGTAACAAATGCTGAGAGTTGGTTTCGGTTGTTGGACCCTGTATCCTTGAGAATGGCCTTTCCTTACTTAAAATGGAAAAAAAAAAATTCCACACAATACAATGGCTTCAGCTATGATGCTTCTGGTGGTTCAGTTTTATCCATCATTCATTCTCAAGACACAGGAACTTATACCTTGGCTTATGGAAATCCAAAACAGTGTGGAGTATACTCGAGGCCTGACAGTGTGAGTTACTTCATTATTTATGTAGATTGGTTATATTTGTGTAATAGTGTGCTATTTTATTTCCTAATCCTTGAACATTGAGGACTACAATAGAAAAGCATGATTTCCAGGGTTAATCTCTTTCAATAATAGTTTTTTTGTGAAAAACTAAATGCTGCCTTTCCCACTCTGTTCCCTCTTTTGGAGACAAGGAAGAACAGTGAAAAAGAGGTATAACATGGAGTTGTGGATACTTTTTAAAAAAATTTATTTTTTATTGAAGGATAATTCTTTACAGAATTTTGCTGTTTTTTGTCAAACCTCAACATGAATCAGCCATAGGTATACATATATCCCCTCACTTTTGAAACTCCCTCCCCATCTCACCCCTCTAGGTTGATACAGAGCCCCTGTTTGAGTTTCCTGAGCCATACAGCAAATTCCTGTTGGCTATCTATTTTGCATATGGTAGTATAAGTTTCCATGTTTCTCTTTCCATGCATCTCACCCTCTCCTCCCCTCTTCCCACGTCTAAAAGTCAGATTTCTATGTCTGTTTCTCCATTGTTTCCCTGTAAATAAATTCTTTAGCACCATTTGTCTAGATTCCATATACATGTGTTACAATATGATATTTATCTTTTATTCCTGACTTACTTCATTCTGTATAATCAGTTCTAGGTTCGTCCACCTCATTAGAAATGACTCACATGTGCTCCTTTTTATGACTGAGTAATATTCCATTGTGTGTATGTACCACAACTTCTTTATCCATTCATCTGTTGATGGACACTGATGTTGCTTCCATGTTCTAGCTATTGTAAATAGTGCTGAAACGAACAATGGGATACTTGTGTCTTTTTAAATTTTGGTTTCCTCAGGGTGTATGCCTAGGAGTGGGATTGCTAGGTCATATGGTGGTTTTATTCCTAGCTCTTTAAGGAATCTCCATACTGTCTTCCATAGTGGCTGTATCTATTTACATTCCCACCAACAGTGCAAGAGCGTTCCCTTTTCTCCACACCCTCTCCAGCATTTATTGTTTGGAGACTTTTTGATGATGTTCATTCTGACCAGTGTGAGGTGGTCTCTGGTTGTGGTTTTGATTTGCATTTCTCTAATAATGAGTGATGCTGAGCGTCTTTTCATGTGTTTGTTAGCCATCTGTATGTCTTCTTTGGAGAAATGTCTATTTAAGTCTTTTCCCCACTTTTTGATTGGGTTGTTTTTCTAGTATTGAGTTGTATGAGCTGCTTGTATATTTTGGAAATTAATCCTTTGTCAGTTGTTTCCTTTGCTGTTACTTTCTCCCATTCTGAGGGTTGTCTTCTCACCTTGCTTATAGTTTCCTCTGCTGTGCAAAAGCTTCTGAGTTTAACCATGTCCCACTTGTTTACTTTTGTTTTGGTTTCTATTACTCTAGGAGGTGGGTCATAGAGGATGTTGCTTTAATTTATATAATTGAGTGTTCTGCCTATGTTTTCCTCTAAGAGTTTTATAGTTTCGGGTCTTACATTTAGGCCTTTAATCCATTTTGAGTTTATCTTTGTGTATGGTGTTAGGAAGTGTTCTAATTTCATTCTTTTACATGTAGCTCTCCAGTTTTCCCAGCACCATTTATTGAAGAGACTGTCTTTGCCCCAGTGTATATTTTTGCCTCCTTTGTGAAAAATAAGGTACCCATAGGTACATGGGTTTATTTCTGGACTTTCTCTCTTACTCCATTGGTCTACATTTCTGTTTTTGTGCCAGTAGGATACTGTCTTGATGACTGTAGCTTTGTAGTATAATCTGATGTCAGGAAGGTTGATTCTGCCAGCTCCATTCTTCTTTCTCAAGACTGCTTTGGCTATTTGGGGTCTTTTGTGTTTCCATATGAATTGTGATTTTTTTTTGTTCTAGTTCTGTGAAAAATGCCATTGGAAATTTGATAGGGATCGCACTGAATCTGTAGATTGCATTTGGTAGTATAGTCATTTTCACAATATTGATTCTTCCTACCCAGAAACATGGAATATCTCTCCATCTGTTTATGTCATCTTTGATTTCTTTCATCAGTGTCTTATAATTTTCTGTGTATAGTTCTTTTGTCTCCTTAGGTATTTAATTCTTTTTGTTGTAATGGTGAATGGGATTGATTCCTTAATTTCTCTTTCTGATTTTTCATTGTTAGTATATAGAAATGCAAGTGATTTCTTTGTATTGATTTTGTATCCTGCAACTTTGCTAAATTCACTGATTAACACTAGTAATTTTCTGATACTATTTTTAGGGTTTTCTGTGTACAGTATCATGTCATCTGCAAACAGTGAGAGCTTTTACTTCTTCTTTTCCAGTCTGGATTCCTTATTTCTTTTTCTTCTCTGATTGCTATAGCTAGGACTTCCAGAACTATGTTGAATAACAGTGGTGAAAATGAACACCCTTGTCTTGTTCCTGATCTTAGGGGGAATGCTTTCAGTTTTTCACCATTGAGAATAGTGTTTGCTGTAGGCTTTTCATATATGGCTTTTACTATGTTGAGGTAGGTTGGAGTTGTGGATACTTTTTATCAGGTGTATATCTCATTGGATTTTTTTGTTGTTCGGGAAGCAAATGCAGTTTTCTGTAAAAAAGGAGAAAAGTCAGAAACCATAGTTGGCATTAGAAGTTACAGTAGGAATAGTTTCTTTTCAGGGAAAAGAAAAATCAGTACTTGACTTTTCAGAAAATTCCTAATCAATTTTCCAGTCCCTTGCTTGTGTTTCCATATAATTAAACTTACTCAAAGCTTTGTTTTTTTACTCAGTAAAAAAGGTAGCAGTGTCTTAAAGCTAACTTAAAAGTTGATAAATCTACCCGAAATCTGAATCTATTTCAACTTCTGTCCCCAGTCAGATTGCAACTTGAGATCAACCAGAGTTAAGTAGCCAACAAAATAAAAGAGGCAAATATTATTGCTAGATATCCAACCATATCTTTTGGTATTCTCATACCAAAAGATATTCCAATCAGGGAAGTTTTCAAGTCAAATTTAAAGGCTTTGGAATCAAGACTTGGTTCAGGGTTCAGTTAAACCCTGCAATCGTTAGGCAAGTTTCTACAGAACTTTTTCCAGCATCTGAAAAATCAGTTAATAGCACCCCTATCCTATTTTCCTCTGAGGATCAAGTGAAACACACATGTATACCCAAAATGACTTAGAACCAGATTTGTTCTAGAAAATCTTACAGGAGGCAGCAAAGCATGGCTTCTAAGTTCAAATTCTAGCCATTTTTTTTTTTTAAACTTAATAACTTGGAGCAAGTCATTATCTCCATATGCCAAAATGGAGATGTAAGAATGTCTCAATTACAAAAATCTACAAGGAAAATAGTCATAAAACTTGCATATAGTATAAGCTGTTTTGCTATGTTCCAAAGTAGATTCATATAAAAGCTGTAGTTTTTAAAATATCTTCTGGGAGTAAAGTTACAAACTATTCCTTTATAGACAGACTCTAATGTCACTTCATACTAGCAATTTTATTTACACCATAAAAACATACAGGCATCCATTATAAATGTCAGAGATCATCTTTACATTTCTTAACTCCACTCAGTTTAAGGGCCAACAAAAGGTGGTTTTCATTTGTTGAAAGTCATCTGTGTTATTTCCAGCTTGGGGCTTATTATGAGCGAATCTACTATAAAAGTTCTTTATCATTTTTTGGTGTGAACAAGTATCTTCATTTTTCTGGGATAAAATGTCTAGGAGTTGAATTGCTCAGTTATATGATCTCTGTATGTTTAATTATTTAAGAAACTGCCAAGATTTCCAGAGTGACCACACCATTTTCTGTCTTACCAGTAACGTATGAGTGACCCAGTTTCTCCACAGCCTCACCCGGATTTAGTGTTGCCCTTATTTTTTATTTAACCACACTCATAGGTATACAGTGATAGCTCCTTGTGGCTTTAATTCTCCAATAAATATTGATCTTGGAGATCTTTTATGGGCTTATTTGCCACCTAAACATTTTCCTTCCTAAAACAGCTTCTCATGTTGTTGGCCTATATCCTCTGATTGCTTTGTATTGTTGAATTTTGCAGATTCTTTTTGTATTCTGGACACTAGTTCTTTATCACATGTGTGGAATGTAAAATTTTTACTTACCCATAGCTTGTCTTTTCATCTTCTTGAAGCATCTTTCACAGAACCAAGATGAAATTAGATTTTGATGAAATCTAATGTATCTGTTTTTTCTTTTCTTTACTCTCTCAAAACTAAGAACTTTAATCTACAGCTAGTTCTCAAGGATTTTTCCTCCTCTGTTTACTTTACTAAAATTCTTGTAGTTTTATGTTCTACATTTAAGTCTGTGATTCATTTTGAGTTAATTTTCTTATAAGAATGTTCCAGCTGAGCCACCAGGGGAAGCCCAAGAATACGAGAGTGGGTAGTCTATCCCTTCTCCATTGGATCTTCCTGACCCGGGAGTCATACTGGGGTCTCCTGCATTGCAGGCAGATTCTTTTACCATCTGAGCTACTAGGGAAGCCCTATAAGAGAGTTAGGTCAAAGTTTTGTTTTGGTTTTGTTTTTTTTGCATATGAAGTCCAAACACTCTGGCACCATTTGTTGAAAAGGCTACTGTTCCCTTTGCCCGGGAACCCCTGTGCTTTATATGAATTTATCTTGTGCATGCTTAGCAAGATGTGTCCTAAGGTACTTGCCTCTTTTTAAGGCAACACTTCAGCCTATAAACGTTTCATAGGAATGCTGCTTTCAGACAACAAGGGAAATATGTGGATAACATTCCTGAAATGAGAAAAGTATAAAATTGGAGAACAGATAAGTGGTTGCCAGGTGTTAAGGAGGGTGGAAGGTAGTAGGGAAGGGATGTGGCCAGTAAGAGGCAACATTTGGGGACCTGGTGATGATAGAAATGTTCTGCAGCTTCTGCCTGAAAGTCAATGTCATGGTTGAAATACTGTATAGATTTGAACTGCTATAGATTTGAACTGTTACCACTAATGGAAAATTGGGTTTGGAATACATGGAATCTGTCTGCTTTATTTCTTATATCTGCATGTGGATCTATAATTACCTTAAAAGTTTAATTAAAAAACCATCTCTAACTATAGACCATGAGAATCAAATGTGATCGTGTCTATGAAAGCTCTTTATAACATATATATGTGTATATGTATGTGTGTGGCAGTGTGGTGCCTCAGTCACTAAGTGGTATCCGACTTTTGTGACCTTATGGACTGTAGCCCTCCAGACTCTTCTCTCCATGGAATTTCCCAGGCAAGAATACTGGAGTGGGTTACCATTTTCTTCTCCAGGGGATCTTCCCCACCCAGGGGTCAAACCCGTGTCTCCTTCATTGCAGGAGCCACCTGGGAAGCCCATATGCCTGTGTGTCTATATAACTTAACATCAAAATAACACACGTGTTCAACATTTCTTTGCAGGCATATGAATGTGACATTTTTTCAATCTGTTTCATTCAGTGCATTTTCAAGCATTTAACTTTCAGGTTAAGTGTATATGAAATGAAAAATAGTCAATGAGCAGGCAGGTCTGATTCTAATGTTATAGATAAATAACCTCACTCCTGTGTTTACACACACAGCGTGCTTTTTAGTGTTCAAGGATGATGCTGCCAACAGTGTAACTAACAGTGACGCACCATTGGTCCTCGGCAACCGATTTAACTTCTCTGAATGTTATTTCCAAATCTTGAAAATATATTTTCCTTGGCTTAGATCAGTTCAGTTCAGTCGGTCAGTCATGTCTGACTGTTTGCAACCCCATGAACTGCTGCACGCCAGGCCTCACTGTCCATCACCAACTCCCAGAGCCTACCCAAACCCATGTCCATTGAGTCGGTGATGCCCTCCAACCATCTCATCCTCTGTCGTCCCCTTCTCCTCCTTCCCTCAATCTTTCCCAGCATCAGAGTCTTTTCAAACGAATCAGTTCTTTGCATTAGGTGGCCAAAATATTGGAGTTTCAGCTTCAGCATCAGTCCTTCCGATAAATATTCAGAACTGATCTCCTTTAGGTTGGACTGGTTGGATCTCCTTGCAGTCCAGTGGACTCTCAGGAGTCTTCACCAACACCACAGTTCAAAAGCATCAATTTTTCGGCGCTCAGCTTTCTTTCTCCAACTCTCACATCCATACATGACCACTGGAAAAACCATAGCCTTGACTAGATGGACCTTTGTTGACAAAGTAATGTCTCTGCTTTTGTATATGCTATCTAGGTTGGTCATAATTTTCCTTCCAAGCAGTAAGTGTCTTTTAATTTCATGGCTGCAATCACCATCTGCAGTGATTTTGGAGCCCAAAAAAATAAAGCCTGGCACTGTTTCCACTGTTTCCCCATCTATTTGCCATGAAGTGATGGGACCAGATGCCACGATCTTAGTTTTCTGAATGTTGAGCTTTAAGCCAATTTTTTCCTTCTCCTCTTTCACTTTCATCAAGAGGCTTTTTAGTTCTTCTTTACTTTCTGCCATAAGGGTGGTGTCATCTGCATATCTGAGGTTATTGATCTTTCTCCCGGCAATCTTGATTCCAGCTTGTGCTTCTCCAGCCCAGCATTTCTCATGATGTACTCTGCTTAGAAGTTAAATAAGCAGGGTGANGGTATCTCTAATTTTCTTGAAGAGATCTCTAGTCTTTCCCATTCTATTGTTTTCCTCTATTTCTTTGCACTGATCACCAAGGAAGGCTTTCTTATCTCTCCTTGCTATTCTTGGGAACTCTCCAGTGAAATGGGTATATCTTTCCTTTTCTCCATTGCTTTTTGCTTCTTTTCTTTTCACAGGTATTTGGAAGGCCTCCTCAGACAGCCATTTTGCTTTTTTACATTTCTTCTTCTTGGGGATTGTCTTGTTCCCTGGGTCCTGTACAATGTCATGAACCTCTGCCCTTAGTTCATCAGGCACTCTGTCTATCAGATCTAGTCCCTTAAGTCTATTTCTCACTTCCACTGTATAATAATAATAAGGGGTTTGATTTAGTTCATATCTGAATGGTCTAGTGGTTTTCCCTAGTTTCTTCAATTTAAGTCTGAATTTGGCAGTAAGGAGTTCATGATCTGAGCCACAGTCAGCTCCCAGTCTTGTTTTTGCTGACTGTATAGAGATTCTCCATCTTTGGCTGCAGAGAATATAATCAATCTGATTTCAGTGTTGGCCATCTGGTGATGTTCATGTGTAGAGTCTTCTCTTGTGTTGTTGAAAGAGGGTGTTTGCTATGACCAGTGCATTCTCTTGACAAACTCTATTAGCGTTTGCCCAGCTTCATTCCGTACTCCAAGGCCAAAGTTGCCTGTTAATCCAGGTGTTTCTTGATTTCCTACTTTTGCATTCCAGTCTCCTATAATGAAAAGGACATCCTTTTTGGGTGTTAGTTCTGAAAGGTCTTGAGGTCTTCATAGAACCATTCAACTTCAGCTTCCTCAGCTTTACTGGTCGGGGCATAGACTTGGATTACCGTGATATTGAATGCTTTGCCCTGGAGACAAACAGAGATCATTCTGTCATTTTTGAGGTTTCATCCAAGTACTGCATTTCAGACTCTTTTGTTGACCATGATGGCTACTCTATTTCTTCTAAGGGATTCCTGCCCACAATAGTAGATATAGTGGTCATCTCAGTTAAATTCACCCATTCCAGTCCATTTTAGTTGACTAATTCCTAGAATGTCAACGCTCACTCTTGCCATCTCCTGTTTGACCACTTCTAATTTGCCTTGATTCATGGACCTAACATTCCAGATTCCTATGCAGTATTGCTCTTTACAGCATCAAACCTTGCTTCTATCACCAGTCACATCCACAGCTGGCTTAGATAGGGATGATATAACATGAGAAATCAATGGATATAAAAGCACCTTATGAGGATATGCTCACATATTTTAAGATTTATTTATTAAAGTGTTATTACAACAAGGAAATGATTTGGGGGCATTCTGATCTGCAGTATTTCTGAAGATTAAATGATATTCCAGGTGTGAACCTGATGCTTTTAAATATAGCATGTTTTAAGCACCTGTGTGAGTATTCGCTCCTCTTGAGTCTGAGTGAACTTGGAATGCACTGATCCACAGAACACCAAGAAATAACACTGAGTGATTTCTGAGGCTAGGTTCTAAAGGACAGTCCAGCTTCCACCTTGTTTGTGGCAACACTTGCTGTTGGAATTCCACACTGCCAAGTAGAAAATCTGGCCACCCTAAGGTGGCTATGATAATGAGGCATTCTGGAGAATACACTTGAGGAGGCCATTGATGTTACTCCCAGGAGCTCCAGTGAGCCCCAGCCACCCACATCATCTTGGCTCAGGCACCAGACGTGCAAGGAACAAATCCTAGGTAAGCCCAGGCCTCATTCACTCAAGCCCCAGCCATTTGAGTTTTCCCCAGACAGTTTCCAGGCAGAAAAATGCATACAAGCCATATTGACTACCCCTTGTCCAAATTCCTGAGCCATGAAGTTCAAATATGGTCATTGCTGCTGCTGCTGCTGCTGCTAAGTCGCTTCAGTCATGTCCAACTCTGTGCAACCCCATAGATGGCAGCCCATCAGGCTTCCCTGTCCCTGGGATTCTCCAGGCAAGAACACTGGAGGAGGTTGCCATTTCCTTCTCCAGTGCATGAAAGTGAAACGTGAAAGTGAAGTCGCTTAGTCGTGCCTGACTCTTAGCGACCCCATGGACTACAGCCTACCAGGCTCCTCTGTCCATGGGATTTTCCAGGCAAGAGTACTGAAGTGGGTTGCCATTGCCTTCTCCCAAACATGGTCATTGGTTATCCCTAAATTCTGGAGTGGGTGCATTATACAGTAATAAATAATCAGAATAGTTTTTTAGCCAGTTTTCACGAAACCCAGCATAATCCTCATTTTTATACATGGAAGCTGAGAGTCAGAGAACTTAAGTGACTTTCACATCTACCTTTGATAATGGTAGATCTAGGATGGAACCCAGTTCTGCCTGGAGGCAGATTCCTTGTCCTACCCACAGTCAGGCTGACCTCCGTGGGCACATGTGTGCCTGCCTTGCTAAGCGCAAAGGATGAAGGGGCAGAAGGAGAACTGGTCATTCTTACTCTGATGCTTGTTTGTTTCTGGGCTGTCTGCAGGGTGATCATTTGAGGGGCCGATTCCTTCCCATTTGTTATTATCTGCCTCAGACATCTTAATTAAATGCTTTGGAGGCCAGTAAGTACTATGCAATCAAAACTCAAAGCACTTTTCTCTCTCTGGAAAAAAAAAATGTAAAGTTTCTGTCGACGGTTCAGATTCCAGCTATTGATTTCTGCTCTTGTTTTTTAACCTATTTTCTCTCCAAGAGTGCAAGTCCCCCAACGAGATAAGAATAAATAAAAGCAAGTTGGTGTCATTTGAGTGAAAAGTGGGCATGTCAGGTGGGGTGGATCAGACACCTGATAAGGCTTGGGCTGATAGTTCAATAGCAGAAGGTTTAAGAGACCTTCAGTTAAAACTTGTTTGAACTTGAAAAATCCTTTCTTGAAATCCCTATGCAAGGTCTTTTTACTTTTATAGTCATGTTTGTTCTACATATACTCTCGCAATGAGAATAAGAAAAAGTTGAGAGGCAAACCAAGAGAGCAAAGGGATGATGTATCAAACATTTTGTCAAGTAATGTTTTACATGGAAAAGAGCCCAAAGTCTGGAGGGCCCACAAGCTCGTTCCAAGGTGGCAAAGAAACACCAAAGTAGTGTCTGGAGGAGAATTCTCCGTTTTCTACACTTGCTCCCTAAGAGCTATCCATATTCATTCTTATATATTGTTCATATTTATTTCTATTATGCTTGTTTTGCATAAAATTGGGCACTTTGGTTCTGTGAGCTTGTATTCCCAATAAGAACGATCACCAGACTTTCAGAGAGAGTGACAACTGGAGAAAGAAGGAATGTGCACTGTGTGCTCAATCGTGTCTGACTCTTTGCAACCCCATGGACTGTAATCCACTGGGCTCTCCTGTCTGTGGAATTTTCCAGGTAAGAATTCTGGAATGGGTTGCAATTCACTATACCAGGGCATCTTCCCAACCCAGGGATCAAACCGGCATCTCTGCATTGGCAGGCAGTGGTGCCACTGGGAAACCCTGAAAGAAGGAATAGGGTTTGTTTATAAAAAGTGAAATATCAACTCCACTGTAGCCGTTGACTGAGCATCAGTAACGTGTGGAAGGCTCCCACTGGGTGATCTGCATATGGTTTTCACTTTTGTGAAGTTAGTTTCCATACTCCGTTTTGTGTGAGAAATTGCATTTTAGAGACATTTAGTTACCTTGGAAATGTCAAAGCTCCCATTTGAACACCCATTCACCTTATCTAAAAGCCTGTGTTCATTCTGCTGTGTTGGTGTTTCCCATGTATATGCAAGGTGATCTTAGTTCTAAGATGGACAGCATTCGTTTCAATATTTATGTGTTTATTTAACAGTATATTAGGAAAATTATGTAAGAGGCACATTAAGCTCAAATATGCACAGATATTATTTCTCACAACAGAATTTAGATACATATTGAGGTTTTATAAAAAGTAGCTCGTAAGTTTTAATTTGTTCAGATTTACTGATACTTAACACAATGGCACCCCACTCTTGCCTGGAAAATCCATGGATGGAGGAGCCTGGTAGGCTGCAGTCCATGGGGTCGCTAGGAGTCAGACACGACTGAGCGACTTCACTTTCACTTTTCACTTTCATGCACTGGAGAAGGAAATGGCAACCCCCTCCAGTGTTCTTGCCTGGAGAATCCCAGGGATGGGGGAGCCTGGTGGGCTGCCATCTATGGGGTTGCACAGAGTCGGACATGACTGAAGCAACTTAGCAGCAGCAGCAACATGGATATGCAGATGACACCACCCTTATGGCAGAAAGTGAAGAGGAACTAAAAAGCCTCTTGATGAAAGTGAAAGAGAGTGAAAAAGTTGGCTTAAAGCTCAGCATTCGGGAAACTAAGATCATGGCATCTGGTCCCATCACTTCATGGGAATAGATGGGGAAACAGTGGAAACAGTGTCAGACTTTATTTTGGGGGGCTCCAAAATCACTGCAGATGNGGGTAAACTCCGGGAGTTGGTGATGGATAGGGAGGCCTGGCATGCTGCAGTTCATGGGGTCACAAAGAGTCAGAGACGACTGAGCAACTGAACTGAACTGAACACAAGTGAGATGTGGTTTTAAAAGTCATAGCAGTGATATTAGGATTGGAGTATGCCGTTAAAGGAAAAGCATCACTCCTTTCAGAAGTTTCTGTTTAAGTTATTAGGAATATAAATCACATGTATTTGCACAGTGTTGTTCTCCAATAAGATACCACCCATCCATCCGTCCATCCATCCACCTGTCATCCATCTGCCCCTCCACCCACCCATGCATCTATCAGTCATCCATCCATCCATCTGCCCAGCCATCCCATCTGCCTATCCATCTATCTATTCATCCATCCATCTACTTGTTCAGTGGCATTTACTGATACCTAGAATGTCATGGAAATAGTCCAATTAATGCGTGTTCCCTGTGTTATAAGAGCACATGTCTACTGGGAGAGACGGTCATACAAACACTTACTTGTGACATACATATTTGTTAGCAAAGTACTGTGAGTTCAGCTGAGGAGTAAACTACTGTCCAAGTCTCCAGATTTCTGAGAACATTTCACAATGTGGAGAATTCTATTGTAGATAATAAGCTGACACTAAATCTAGTCTACCGGCAGGACGGGTTGAAAACCTGCTACCTATGTCTGAGAAATCTACCAGATGTAGGTGCTGCCTACATCTGGGAACCTAGTCTGGGGGAAATGTGAAACATGGCACTTTAAAATGTGAGAGCTCTAGCATAATTACCACCCAGAGCCTATGCTACTTCAACACACTTCTTTATTAGAGAAAATTATTTTCAATAGTAATTTTCATAGTAATAATGATCAGAAAAGAAACACAGAGCAATGGTTTAATGCTTTTAAATTACATTAATGTATTCTTTGAACAAAGGGGAAGATGTAAGCCATCATATTGTTCACTCATAGTAATGAATGATAACATTACATTTGGCTTTTGAGGCTTAGCATCTGCCAATTTGTTAATAACCTCATCAAAATTAATCTTAACATATTCCTAGGAAAAAAGAGGATAACTAGATTTTTAAAATTGATTTCACTCACAGTTTATCAGAGAACACATTTTATTCATTTTAATTTCAGGAAGTTTCTTTCACATGAAGCAACATATACAAAAATAGTTACAAAAAATTTTAAAACATCAGAATAAATTTGGCAGAGATTATTAAAACTCCATTTTATAACAAATCTCCCCAAATACAACAACCCATATATTTGTTCCTTCAAGACAGTGTGATTGATTGTAGGGGGTTAAATTAAGATTTCTGCAGTTGAAGAACTATAAACACAAATTAAAACACCAAACAATGACAGAACTCGTCACTCAGGTTCTGTTTCTTGTCTCTGGAATCACAGTGTCATCTTTGTTTATTTCCAAGCTACTGTTCAGACCCAGGAAGGTGTAGTACAACAGAGGTTAGAAATAGGAACTTAGCCCAAACTCAGCTCAGAGGATTTCAGACTGTCACAAAATTTACCGTCAAAGTGGATTCACATAGCTGGATCTGGGTGTTCTGGGTCAAGATGTCTAACTAAGGATTTTTAGGAGTTTCATGTAGAAATAATATATTAATTTTCTGCTTCTACATTAAAAATTATAACCACAGCAATTGCTTGGAACTTAAACAGCAACATACTTTTATAGAGAAGAATATCTCAATATCATTGGCAGTATTCAGATTTGCTAATGTGTGCTATTAATAAAGAGTAACTGACTAAAAACTTTTAGTTTTATTACTGTTTTAGCATTGTCACGGGCACTACATCCCTGTCTGATTGACTGCAGTGGGAGTCAGCCCCTCCTGGGCTCTCCTTGGTCTTGGGCAATCTTTGTTAGATGTTGGAACTGAATCATATCTCATGAGGCCCCAGGAACTGGGCCTGGCCTTTTCAGCAAGGTTAATGATGTTGTTAGTAACAATAAACCACTAATCCCTCGTATGAGGCTCTTAAGTTTATGAGGAGAAAGCATACTGTCCAGGTAAGGATTCTGCCCACACCCCTGCCCTCTGGGATCCCTGCTCACCGGTGTCTGGAATGACACCACATCATCTTCCCAGTGGAGAGGGCTTGGACTCCCTGTGTTCTGCTTGTCTTTACCCCGCTGGGGGATAAGCTGGCTTCACCTGTAGATTTGCGACCTCAGTCAAGCTGGAAAAGTGCATATGCTGAACCCAAACAGAAATGACACATTCAGATAGCAGTAGAGGCTAGGCAGGCCATGGGCAAGAGGAGGTGAGGGGTGGGGGTGGCGCCTGAAAACAGGAAGGAGGGCCCCCACTCTGTCCCAAGGGATTAGCATCTATTTCAACCTTGCCAGTCACTGCCCCACGAAGGCTCACTGCTGACAGATACTTTAGTTTTTTAAAAAACATACCGGTTGTTTTGCTTTTCTATGTTAAATCTCATGTTTTTAAATGTAGGCAATGAATTTAAAATATTAAAAACCCGTCTGAGCCAAACAACATTTCTCTGCAGGCCAGTTGATGGTCTCCAGACTGGGTGGGCTTTCTGATCCTTGGGTTTCCTTCATGACCCCACCTTGCCGGAAAGAAGAGGCTGAGCTGTGTTCCCTGGGTAGGGCATCCAAGGGGGCTTCCCAGATGGTGCTAGTGATAAAGAACTTTCCTGCCAGTGCAGGAGACATAAAAGACAGAGGTGCCATCTCTGGTCGGGAAGACCCTCTGGGAGGAGGAAATGGCAACCCACTCCAGTATTCTTACCTGGTGAATCCCACGGAGAGAGGAACCTGGCGGGCTGCAGTCCATGTGGTCAAACAGAGTCAGACACAACTGAAGCGACTTAGCACACACATGGGGCATCCAAAGAATGGCTTCAGGAGTGATGCCAAAC
This sequence comes from Redunca redunca, assembly GCA_006410935.1. NCBI lineage: Eukaryota > Metazoa > Chordata > Mammalia > Artiodactyla > Bovidae > Redunca > Redunca redunca. Next base: position 216,857 of record SJYQ01004490.1, read on the forward strand.
TCGCAGCTTGGACTTCCATAAATCAATGAGTGCATTGTCGGTTTTATCCAAATCTGCTTAATCCATCCAGATCTCACCCACCAGGCTGGGAGAAAAGGGGCTTACCTTCTTATCAGTGATCTCCATCCTACACTGCGGCTCTGAGCTCCATTTGGCATCAGGTTGACTTTTGCCAATTAAGACTTAAATACAAATGGAAATGAAACAAAAAGAAATCCCCAAAGACAGACGAAGGGCCAGAATCATTTTGTGATAATAAGTTTCTTTATTTTCATGATGAAAGGTACGTCATACCCTTCCTAAAGGATACATTCATTTCAGTTCAGTTGCTCAGTCGTGTCTAACTCTTTGCGACCCCATGAATCGCAGCACGCCAGGCCTCCCTGTCCATCACCGACTCCCAGAGTTCACTCAGACTCACGTCCATCAAGTCGGTGATGCCATCCAGCCATCTCATCCTCTGTCATCCCCTTCTCCTCCTGCCCCCAATCCCTCCCAGCATCAGAGTCTTTTCCAGTGAGTCATTAAGTAAGAACTATCCTTACTGTTTGCTTTCCACACACTTGTGTGTGTGTGTGTGTACCTGTGTGTGTGTGCACTTCTATGGACTTGTTTCTGTGTGCATGTGTATATGCAACATTTCCAGCTTGAGCAATTATTAAGGACACTTTTTAAAAAAGATTTTTTGATGTGGACCATTCGGTTTTAAGTCTTTATTGAATTTGTTACAATATTGCTTCTGTTTTATGTTTTGGTTTTTTTGGTACAAAGCCATGTGGGTTCTTAGTTCTGTGACCAGGGATCCAGCCCACACCCCTTGCATTGGAAGGCAAAGGCTTAACCACTGGACCACCAGGGAAGTCCCTAGGGATACTTTTTTAAACTTGCAGTTTCCTGCAGCTTACTCTCCTTGCCCGTTTCAGTTCTTCTTTTATTGCCTCAGTATTTTCCTAAATTATACAAAATATTGTTTTGAAGAAGGGATTTCTAAAGATTCACAAGAGATAAGAATTCATGGAAATTAAAAAGGGAAAAAGGGGAGCAGGAGGAGAAGAAGTCAGAGGAAATAAAGCCTGGACAGAATTGTTACTCATTTTAGTCATTAATTAAAGACATTGCTGTTTATCACCATCAAGGTCCTGGCGGGCTTGCCTTTTCGAGGAAACCCTGTACTCTCTGGTTTTTTGGGTCCCTGTTTTGTTGTGATTGAGGGAGCACTTATTCAAATATAATGCCCTTTCCGGAGAAATTAGAAAAACATATTGAAAGTCAATGTGTGAGAATTCTCTCATCCCCAGTCTTCCTGCCTTAAAGGACATTTTTATTTGCATTGTTTGTTGTGAACAATTAAACTAGAGAAGAGAGCATGGTCAATTGTAAATTAAACCTTTTCAGAAGAGGATTAAAAATGATCCTATAAATGGACTCTTAAGCGTGAAAGAATAAGCTTTAACTCTGAGTTGAAAACCAATTCTGTACAGGAACTGAAGCAAGAGCATTTAATTAATTACTGTTGATCCTCTTGTATTGGGATAAACAAAAAGGAACTAATTTTCTTAGGACCTTTCTGTTTGGTTTTTAGGAACAATTGCATTCACTGAGAAGGGTAATTATTAGTGTAAAAAAAATGCCTATGGACACTTTGCAATCACAGGAACAATATTGAAAGTCTCCATGCTTGAAATTTAATCTGGCTCTAGCTGCTGTGATGTAATAAAATACCCGAATTTTAGCCATTCACAAAGTACTGCTTGCATTTGTCTGTACTTAACCTGTTTTTTTTTGTTTGTTTGTTTGTTTTTTAACTCCTGGATAAGAAAAAATCTGCATCAGTCATTTAGAATAGTTATTCTAAAATATTGCCTCATTGATGAAAGGAGCAAAGCATTCCTGGCATGGGCCAAGAAGTGACTTACGTATAACATTTCCAATGAATATTTCACTTTTTAATTTGCGTACATAGACACAAGCCAAGAGAAACCAGGAATGTAATTTCAGAATCTGTATATGAGAATTTCAAGGCTGAATGTCAAACACAAGAATTTAGAGAAAAAGAAGAAAAAAACAAAAAAACAGTGTCAAAGACAAAGGGATAATCATCCTTGTAACTTAATCTTTGCTCACATCCCAAATTATTGAAATAAATATCTTTTCAGGGCAGTATTGGTTATAAGGAATCTCGGTGGGTTTCCAGCTTTAGACTTTGCTTGATGTAAAGAAACTTGGTCCCTGCCCCAAATCAATGAATCAGAATATCTAATTTATGAGCCTGGAATGGAATCTCGGAAACTGAATTTTAAATAAACAGGCCTAGGGGATTCTGGTGCAGAGCACATTTTGAGAAACCCTACCCTACAGCTGCAACAAATTACACATGTTTATCAGACGTTTGGTGAGTGGCTAAATGCTTTTTAAACTCAGTATAGAAAGAGAATAAGCAACAGAGCGGCTGAGACCAAGGCAGGGGGTCGGTCATTCTAAGAAGCGGCAGCCTTGACCTGCCCTTCAACCTTCAGAGGTGACCCAGGAAGAGTCCCCAGGGCCTGCCAACCAGTATACGTTGCTTCTCAAGCTTAATTCCACAAAAGCCCTTCTAGCCCTTTACTGGGAAGAACTACAAAATTGACAGGAATATTCTTGTGAGAATTTTGCCACTGTTTTGGGGGACTTGTGTCTAATCGAGACTAACATGTACAGGGCAACCCCATCTCCGTCTAACCCACCTTACACCCCAGGGCAAAGTCCAGGAGGACATCCGACTCCCGCCCCTCGCACATTCATGGTGGAGCTAACGCACTGAGCCTGAGCCGGCTGCTCCAGACTTGTCGATAAATAGAAGTCAACGGCCTCAAACTTTGGATCTGCTTGTAATTTAGTGTTTTTGTTTCGTTTACCTGAGAGTGTTCAATCAATAACTGATGTTTACAGCAAACCTCGTCCCTCTTCTCTGGCCCGTCCTATCTTAGTGTAATACTTTCCTAGGAATTTTTTTTTTAAAGTGGTATTTCAGAGTTTCTAACAGGGCAACCTATGGTACAGTTTGTACACACACACAGACAGGCACACACACACTTCAGATTCAACATCAAAATGTCAGAGCATCCTAAGTAAAATTCTGTAACTTGCACAAGTGCTCAAAACTATCTTCTCACACATCATTTTATTAGTGAACTGATATCAATTTGTGTTTTAAAAAACTTAAAAACATTCAAAAATTACAGACACATGAAATAAAAAGAATGAGGATGAAATCTAAACGCAAGCAAGGGTCAGGGCACCCAACAGAGCCTGGAGAGAGGAAGAAAGAAAATGTACAACCTGAGATCCTCTATTGTTGGGATATATATTTGTTTTTAAACCAAGTAGTCCTTATTCAAAGCCAACCAATTGTTCGGAACAATTGTAACTATTCCTGATCCTAATGTCAGGAAGGATATATTTTTCAAGGACCTTTGTAAATGGATCATTGTGTAACAGAGTCGGACTGTGCACAGAGGCTCCGTTTGACAGTGGCCGCTGCACCAGCCTGCCCAATGCTTCCTGGAGCTGGTCAGCTTGCTCGAAGCAAAGTAGAGGGGAACAGATGGTCTGCCGACACTGACCACCTAGAAAGAATTTAAGGCACACACTCCCAAAGCCCTTGCCTACAGCAACTAAATGGAATCTAATTTTGAATAAAGACATGTTATGCTGCGGCTGCTAAGTCGCTTCAGTCGTGTCTGACTCCGTGCAACCCTATAGACGGCAGCCCACCAGGCTCCTCTGTCCCTGGGATTCTCCAGACAAGAATTCTGGAGTGGGTTTCCATTTCCTTCTCCCGTAAATATGAAGAGCCCAGGTTCTTGAGGCCAGGCTTCCAGGCTTTAAAAGCCCTCACCCTACTGCTATTAGTGGAATGACCAGGGACAAGTTATATAGTCCTTATTAGCCTCAGTTTCTTTGTAGGGATGGTAACACTTAGCTCACAGGGTTTTGTGAGAATGGTACATGTTACCATGCCAGGCACATAGTAAGTATTATGTAAATGTAGTTATCCTATACAGGTCTTTGAACTGAACCATCTAAAATGTTCTACTCCTAATTCTAGTGTATCAATAGATGAATGGGGGAGAGTGTTTTCCATCCTAAGTGGCTCTCTTGCACCAGCTGAGCGTCCTAAAATTCACCTCAGTTCTACCCAGTCTATTGGAGATAATGTCAGATCCCAGGGGGGAAGGGCTCAGTCCTCTAATGCTCTGCCCTCAGCATCTGATGCCAACCACAAATCCAGGTGGTCCCTTGTTCTTCTGATCACTGGCTATAAACCAGAGGTTCCCATCACCCCGTTCTTTGGGTTCAATTAATTTGCTAGAGCAGCTCACAGAACTCCAAGATATTTTATTTACTAGATTACCAGTTATTTAAACACACACACACACACACACACACACAAAACAGCCAGGTGAAAGAGATGTGTAAGGCAAGGTATGGAGAAGAGCTCGGAGTTTCCCTGCCTTCTCCAAGTGTGACTCTTCCAGGATTTCCACATGTTCACCAACCTGCAAGTCCTCCAAACCCTATCCTTTGGGTTTCAATGGAGGCCTCATTACATGGATATGGGTGATTAAATCACCTGCTACTGATAATTTATTCAATCTTCAGCCCTTTTCCTCTCCCCAGAGATCAGGAGATTCCAACTTTATTCTCACTGTTCATTGCCCTGGAAACCAGCCCCCAGCCTCAGGTCCTTTCCTAAAGTCACTCCACTAGCATAAACCCAATCTTCATGGAACAGGGGTTGTAATGAATAACAAGGTACCCATTTCACCTTTAGGACTCAGAAGATTTCAGAAACCAAGGACAAGACATGTGCATGCTCAGTTGCTCAATCGTGTCCAACTCTTTGCAACCCCATGGACTGTAGCCAGCCATCTCTGCCCATGGGATTATCCAGGCAAGAACACTAGAGTGGGTTTCCATTTCCTCTGGGGATCTTCCTCAGCAGGGATCAAACCCATGTGTCCTGAATTGGCAGGTGGATTCCTTCCCACTGAGCCACCTAGTAAAGCTAAAGACCAGACACCAAATATTATAATGAGATATATTCCCACACCTCTCATTGGTAAGGAAATTGCAAGCGTTTGAGGATCTCTGATCCAGGGAACACTGATAAAGACCAAATAAATGAGAAGTAATTTGGTCATATTTCTTATCAATTATAATATCACACATGGTATATGTATTTTTTAGGGTTCAGTTTATCTGTTCCTCATAAAAAATTGACCCAAAACATAGTGACTTTAAAAGGCAAGTATTTTATTACATATCTCAATTATGTAGGACAGGAGTTTGGTAGGGCTCACATGGGTAATTTTTCTGCTGTATTGACTGGGTCGTTCGGTGGGTCTCAGCTGGTGGCTGGGCTGAGCTGACCTAGGATGCAAAATGGCTTTATTCACATGTGTGGCACCTGGGTCCATCTTTCAGCAAGCTTACATGTGGTTTATCCAGATTAACAGCACCTGTGTAATGAGTCCTCACATGGTGGCTTATGTTTTTCCCAAAGTGCATATTCCAAGAGACCCAGGTAGAAGCTGCAAGTCGTCTTAAGATTTGGCCCTAGGAGTTCCAGAATATAACTTCTGCTGCATTCTGTTGTTGAAGCAAACATAGAAACAGATGGAGATTCAAGGGGGAAAGGGCTAGTCCACATCCCACTGAGAAAAAGTGAAGAATTTTATCTCATCAAGGACATACTCTTCTGGTCCAGCCCAGGACACGTGCACTACATCACTGCCTGGGAATGCATTCCCTCTTCAGCCTCACTAGTGCTGCTGCTGAAACACAGTTTAAACACTATTAGGGGAAAATTGTATTTGGGGACTTTTGGCCACATAAAGCATTGAGCTGTTAATCCTTTAACATTTTCTATCAATAAAGCTATTTTGTACTATAAGGCATGCACAGAATTTCTTGATTTTAAGATGGGCAGTCTTGACTTTCTCTTATGTGAATTGAACCACAAGAGAATGCAAGCCCTTAGAAACTGGTGACTGTGTTCTTAGGTATCTGTCACCTCCCTGAAGCTATTGGATGTTGTAAGAGATCATTGCCCAGCATCCAAAATGCAATACCCATACATCAGCCAGTCTTCAGACTATGTAGGTGGACTAGAAGATAAATGCACTGCATTTGAGATGAATAATAAAATATCAAGGTTTGACTCACTGCAAAATGCCTGCAAATGGAAGAAACCATGAGGAAGGCAGAGAACTGGCTTTCAGCTTGTCAATAAAGGAAAAGTGGAGAGTCTCAAGTTTGTATTTTACTCAGGAGAAGTCGCACAGTAGAGGATCCCAGATTGAATTTGTCTCTCACTGTCCAGGGGACACACCGTTTTGCTTGTGTTTGTTTTCCTTGCTTCTGATGTTTTTGTTGTGAATTTGAATGTGCTTAGGTAGGGTATTCAGGCCACCTTTAGGCATGGTCCCATGACTCCTTGTTGAAATGCACTGATCTGGTTCCCTTAGGGACATTACTTGTGTAGGGCCTGAAACTTGAGAAGGCCTTATTAGCTTGACGGCCTTCTCTAAGGCCTTTCAAGTCTTTAGTTCAGAAACTCACCTCTATCATGAAGGGAAATGAGTACATAAAATATGTATCACCACTGGTACCTAGGTCTGGGGCCTGGGTGAGCTGGGGGAGGGTGGAGTGCCCCCCGCAGCACTCTGTGTTTGGGGAGCTGACACACAGCAATGGTATCCACCTCTGGTTACTCTCGCTGGTTGTCTGTAGTTTGACCGCTAAGATTTCAACCCCGTATGGAGTAGACTGGCCCTTATTTTCTCACCACTTTCTCTGGTGTTTGACATCATCCATTTAAACCACCATCACGTCCAGACTACCTCAAAAATGGTGGGAAAGGCCACATTTCAAAAGGCTGTGCTCAGGAGGGTCAACTGGTTTCGCTGTATCTCTTTCATTACTTGGGTGTGGTCATTCTGCCCAGAATCTGAGCAGCCTGTTGCTAATTATATTAGCTGTGGTTGTAGCAGACCCTTCAGTAGCTGTTAGTTACCATGACTCTTGTTTAAGTCATTAGAATGTGCCCAGGTGGCCTTTCTTAGCTAATCGACCACATCACATCACGCTTGCCCTTGTTTTGATGGAGCAAATGCAGGGTGCACTCAATAAGTAGGCCTATTTTATTAGACACATTTATACTTTCTGGAAGATTGTTTTTCTACTTTGATAAATGTGTGAATTCTCCACATGTTTCTTCATAGTCATTTCTCCTCATTATTGGCACTTTAAGAACTTTCATGTTAGTCAACGAGATGGAATGTTCCCCAGGTCCTGTGATAATCAAATTGCTGGATTTCATTCAGGAAGTTCTGGAATTGAGCTGCAGATAATGGTTGGTCCTCTAGTTAAGAGGTCACCCCTACTCCCAGTGCCCTGTCCAAACATGATGCAATTTGAGAGCCTGTGGGGTTTTCATTTCCCTATACTGCTGCCTTTCGGTCTTGTGTCAAGAAGTTATTCTCATTATAACAATAACAACAAAAAGCCTTTGTTCTCTCATGGGTCTCTTGGTGGGTTTTAGTGGTATTGACCTCAGACATATATTTGCTATTTCTTGAAACCATGAATTCCACATCTCAATGGGGTTATTACAGCCCTACGGCATGAGATAAATCAAATTGTATGGCATTTGTTTGAGAGATTTCTAAAGAACAAAAGGAGTGTATGTGTCAGAAGGAAGGATGGGGGTGGACGCAATCTATTCATACCTCCAGGATCATGGAAAATGCCACCTGCTTAAAATAGCTGCCCTTTGTGGCAGGTATTGCCTGCTGCCTACCCTAAATCCATTTTCCTTCTTCCTTCCTAGCAGGATCCCTGATTTTGTTGAGGGCGGTTAATGTGTGTAGTTAAAAAGACCCATCTCCTGGAGTTCCTTTGTGTTTGAGAACTGTTCCATATCTTGATTGTGACCATAATTACATAGTCTATGCTGGTGATAAAATGTCACAGAGGTACATACACGGCCATAGAAAAAACGAAAGCCAAGGTCGTGAACAAAATACTGCTGAACCCCTAATGGGGTCAGTATTCTAGTCTCATTAACTGCAATCTGTCAATGTAAAGTTTTTAATTTTGATGACATACTGTAGTCGTGGAAGGTATTACCTCTGGGGGAAACAATGAAATGGGAACTCTCTGTATGATTTTTGCAACTTCTTGAGACTATAATTACTTTCAGATGAAAAGTTAAAAACAAAGATACTGGTGTGCTACACTCCATGGGGTCGCAGAGTCAGACACGTCTGAGTGACTGAACAACAACAGGCTTCCCTGTCCTTCACCATACCCTGGGATTTGCTTAAATTCATGTCCACGGAATCAGTGATGTTATCTCCCCATCTCATCCTCTGCCTCCCCCTTCTCCTCCTGCCCTCAATCTTTCCCAGCATCAGGGTCTTTTCCAATGAGTCAGCTCTTCGCCTAAGGTGGCCAGAATATTGGAGCTTCAGCTTGAGTATCATTCCTTCCAATGAATAATTCGGGTTGGTTTCCTTTAGGATTGACTGGTTTGATCTCCTTGCAGTCCAAGGGACTCTCAAGAGTCTTCTTCAGCACCACAATTTGAAAGCATTGATTCTTCTGCACTTAGTCTTCCTTATCATCTAACACTCACGTCATACAATGGCTAGTGAAAAAACAGTAGCTTTGACTATATGGACCTTTGTCAGCAATGTCTTTGCCTTTTGATACACTGTCTAGGTTTGTCGTGACTTTCCTTCCAAGCAGCAAGTATCTTTTAATTTCATGGCTGCAGTCACCATCTGCAGTGATTTTGGAGCCCAAGAAAATAAAATCTGTCACTTATTCTACTTTTTCCCCTTCTATTTACCATTAAGTGGTGAGACTGGATGCTATGACCTTAGCTTTTTGAATGTTGAGTTTTAAGCCAGCTTTTTCACTCTCTCTTTCACTCTCATCATGAGGTTCCTCTTCACTTTCTGCCATTAGGGTAGTATCATCTGCATATCTGAGGTTGTTGATATTTCTCCCAACAATCTTGATTCCAGCTTGTGAGTCATCCAGCCCAGCGTTTCACATGACGTACCGTGCGTATAAGTTAAATAAACAAGGTGACAATATGCAGCCTTGTACTCCTTTCCCAATTTTGAACCAGTCAATTGTTCCATGTAAGGTTCTAACTGTTGCTTCTTGACCTACATACAGCTTTCTCAGGAGACAGGTAAGGTGGTCTGGTATTCCTATCTTTTTAAGAGTTTTCTACAGTTTGTTGTGATCCACACAGTCAAAGGCTTTCATGTAGTTAATGAAGCAGAAGTAGCTATTTTTATAGAATTCCCTTGCTTTCTCTATGATCCAAAAAATGTTGGCAGTTTGATCTCTAGTTCTTCTCTGCCTTTTCTGAACCCAAATTGTTTATCTGGAAGTTCTCGGTTCACGTACTGCTTAACCCTCAGTTCAGTTCAGTTCAGTTCAGTCGCTCAGTTGTGTCCGACTCTTTGCGACCCCGTGAATCACAGCACGCCAGGCCTCCCTGTCTATCACCAACTCCCAGAGTTCACTCAGACTCGCGTCCATCAAGTCAGTGATGCCATCCAGCCATCTCATCCTCTGTCGTCCCCTTCTTCTCNTCATCTGCATATCTGAGGTTGTTGATATTTCTCCTGGCAATCTTGATTCCAGCTTGTGCTTCTTCCAGTCCAGAGTTTCTCATGATGTACTCTGCATATAAGCCTAGCTTGAAGGATTTTGAGCATAGCCTTACTAGCATGCAAAGTGAGGGTAATTGTCCAGTAGTTTGAACACTCTTTGACAATGTCATTCTTTGGGATTGGAATGAAAACTGACCTTTTCCAGTCATGTGGCCATTGATAAATTTTCCAAACTTGCTGACATTTTGAGTGCAGCACTTTAACAACATCATCTTTTAGAATTTTAAATAGTTCAGCTGGAATCCCATCACCTCCACTACCTTTGTTTGTAGTGATGCTTCCTAAGGCCCATTTGCCTTCACATTCCAGGATGTCTGGCTCTAGGCTAGTGACCACACCATCATGGTTATCTGGGTCATAAAGACCTTTTCTTGTATAGATCTTTGTGTATTCTTACCACTTCTTAATCTCTTCTGCCTCTGTTTTTGGTTTAACTGCTAAGTCGTGTCCGACTCTTGTGACCCCATGGACTGTAGCCCACCAGGTTCCTCTGTCCATGGGATTTCCCAGGTAAGAATACTGGAGGGGATCTTCCCGACCCAGGAATCAAACCTGGGTTTCCTGCATTGCAGGCAGAGTCTTCACCTGTTATTCTTGACTTCTGTTAGGTCCTTACCATTTCTCTTCTTTATCATGTCCATCCTTGCATGAAATGTTCCCTTGATATCTCTAGTTTTCTTGGAGAAATCTCTAGATTGATCCAGAGTTCTTTGCAAATATGAATAACTCTGTGACCCAATTTTGACCAATGAGATATAAGCAGAATTGCACAGGTCAAATTATACAATATCTTCTCTAAAATAGCATAATAAACAGGATTGAACTCATTGGTTGGTATACAAGGACGATTGATGAAATGTTCAGCACTTCTCTGTTTTGTCTTTATTACAATTTCAGTATTTAGCTGGTATTAATGTAAAACCCCAGCCACCCACCTATTATGCCACTCTGCTTTTGGCTAAGACAGTAAAAAAACTAGCACAGCTCACCAGAATTGTGAACATAAGCACAGACCAACAAATGAAGGTCTAGAAGGAATTCGGTTCAGTTCAGTTCAGTTGCTCAGTCATGTCCGACTCTTTGTGACCCCATGAACTGCAGCACGCCAGGCCTCCCTGTCCATCACCAACTCCTGGAGTTCACCCAAACTCATGTTCATTGAGTCAGTGATACCATCCAGCCATCTCATCCTCTGTTGTCCCCTTCTCCTCCTGCCCTCAATCTTTCATAGCATCAGGGTCTTTTCCAATGAGTTAGCTCTTAGCATCAGGTGGCTGAAGTATTGGAATTGCAACTTCAAAATCAGTCCTACCAATAAACACCCAGGACTGATTTCCTTTAGGATAGACAGGTTGGATCTCCTTGCAGTCCACGGGACTCTCAAGAGTCTTCTCCAACACCACAGTTCAAAAGCATCAATTCTTCGGTGCTCAGCTTTCTTCACAGTCCAACTCTCACATGCATACATGACCACTGGAAAAACCATAGCCTTGACTGGATGGACCTTTGTTGGCAAAGTAATGTCTCTGCTAGAATATGCTGTCTAGGTTGGTCATAACTTTCCTTCCAAGGAATAAGTGTCTTTTAATTTCATGGCTGCAATCACCATCCACAGTGATTTTGGAGCCCAGAAAAATAAAGTCACCCACTGTTTCCCCATCTATTTCCCATGAAGTGATGGGACCAGATGCTATGATCTTCATTTTCTGAATGTTGAGCTTTAAGCCAACTTTTTCACTCTTCTCTTTCACTTTCATCAAGAGGCTTTTTAGTTCCTCTTCACTTTCTGCCATAATGGTGGTGTCATCTGCATATCTGAGGTTATTGATATTTCTCCTGGCAATCTTGATTCCAGTTTGTACTTCCTCCAGCCCAGCGTTTCTCATGATGTACTCTGTATATAAGCTAAATAAGCAGGGTGACAATATACAGCCTTGACATACTTCTATTCCTATTTGGAGCCAGTCTGTTGTTCCATGTCCAGTTCTGACTGTTGCTTCCTGACCTGCATATAGGTTTTTCAAGAGGCAGGTCAGGTGGTCTGGTATTCCCATCTCTCTCAGAATTTTCCACAGTTTATTGTGATCCACACAGTCAAAGGCTTTGGCGAAGTCAATAAAGCAGAAATAGATGTTTTTCTGGAACTCTTGCTTTTTCGATGATCTAGCAGATGTTGGCAATTTAATCTGTGGTTCCTCTGCTTTTTCTGAAACCAGCTTGAACATCTGGAAGTTCACAGTTCATATCTTGCTGAAGCCTGGCAAAGCAAATGAGGTCAGAAAAATGGGTTCAGCAGGAAATGCTTTGACTGTCTCTCCATGGTGGCTCAGATGCTAAAAAATCCAGCTGCAATGCAGGAGACCCAGGTTTTATCCCTATGTCAGAAAGATCCCCTGGAGAAGGGAATGACAACCCACTCCAGTATTCTTGCCTGGGAAATCCCAAGGACAAAGGAGCCTGGTGGGCTATAGACCATGGGGTCGAAAGAGTTGGAGGCTACTTAGGAACTAAACCACAACCATGTATATATCTATCTATTCTTTCTATTTCCCTTTGGATTGGCCTTTAATTTAAAATGTATTTACCAAAGGCAGACTTTTGGTTTTTTAGCTGAATTGCTATGATTTTATTACTGGAAAATTTTAAGCATAATGTAAAACCAAAGAAAAATACATTAAACCCCCATGAATCTGATACCAACCAGTATTCTTGGCCTCCTTAATAAATAGAAATTGACTAGAGGCCAGACAAATTCAGGCAAGGCTTTACTGGGGCCCCTGCTGCTGCAGGGGGCAGTGAGAACAAAGGTCAGTTTCCCTTGCTTGTGCACTCTCTTGGTGAGGGGATGGCGAGCTCATTCCTTACCTGGAGTGAGGGTTGCAGTGTGTCCAGGGATCGTGCCAGTGAGGGGCTTAGGTGGTCTACCCACTCCTTAGCTGGTACTGTGTGCAGGGGACAAGCACAGTACTCTGCTTTTGCTCCAGACTTTTCAAAAGTGGCAGTCGAGTTTTTTGGTCTTTTTGTATTTTTTGTCCAGAGTTTGTGCCATCTGCCTGTGTGCACAGTTATACTTAGTCTCATCCAGTTTATTTGTATTTTGTTGCTGGAGGAGCGGTGTGTCCAGGTGTAAGCACTGCAGCCAAAGTTCCCAGGTCCCAGCCTACCTCAGATCCAGCACCTAAGCATAATAGCCATCAACTCATGACCATTCTGCATTCATCTGTGCCCTCTCTTCCTCTGCCGCACTGGATTATTATAAAGAGAATTCCAGATATCATAGCACTTGGTGGAATAACCTTGAGAAACCGTCTGCAGTTAATCTTTTTCTAAAAAAGTAACATGTTCGGACTGTTGGAGCATTCTCATTATGAGTTACGTAGCATCAGAAAATTAGAGTATAATGATTAACTGGTGGGTGGCATATCAGCTTGTTAAAATACAAAGTGTGGGCTGAAATTGTGGTCTCCAGCCAAGAGTTCTGCCAACATGTTTCCCACATGGCTTCAGGGCACTTCTTTGTGGAGCACAGTGGTCTGAGAGAGATTTGTAATGGTGGTGCTTTATAAACTTTAAGAACAAATCAATGCAAAATATCAATTCACTTTGCTGCAATATATTATTTAAAGACCACCAAGAACGCAATGGGCTTCCCTGGTGGCTCAGTGGTAAAGAATCTGCCTGCAGTGCAGGAGCCGCCGGAGATGTGGGTTCGAACCCTTGGTTGGGAAAATCCCCTAGAGGAAGGCATAGCAAGCCACTCCAGTATTCTTGCCTGGAAAACCCCACAGACAGAGGAGCTTGGCAGGCTATAGTCCATAGGGTCGCTAGCGACTAAGCATGCAAGAATGCAATATGCTTTAGTGTTTAGGAAAATAGGTGAGTTCAGGAAGAGCCCTACCTTTCCAGTTTAGTGAGGATTAGGCACATTAATTGTAGGGCCTTCCCAGCTGCTCAATGGTAAAGATTCTGCCTGTAATGCATGAGACGAGGGTTCGATCCCTGGGTCAGGAAGATCCCCTGGTGGAGGAAATGGCAACCCACTCTAATAATCTTTCCTAAAAAAAAATTCCCATGCTCAGAGGAGCCTGGTGGCCGCAGTGCAAAGGGTCACAAAGAGTCAGACATGACTGGGCCATTGAGTGCGCACACACAGTTAATCCTAACCCAAGGCCACTTCAAGACTTTTAGGATAGATAAACCAAGGGCTCTGTCATCACAGAGGGAATGTGAGTAATGTTGTATCTGGGGAGAGGAGACCAAGAGAGACAGTGTCATAGAGGAAGCAGTTTTTAAATTAAGCTTTTTAGGGAAAAAAATAGCATTTTGACAGGTGGACTAGGAGGTAGGTGGGTGAAGGACAACCCCCGCCCCCCCCCAAAAAAAAAAGTAAGAAAAAGAAGTTTTTAAAACAAGTTTTAAAAGATGTGAAAGTATATACATACCTTAGCCAGAAATGAGTGGCATTTGGGATCCCAATTCTGGAACTTTCTTTCCAGCATTACATAAGTCCACTCAGTATTCTAGAAACTTGTCTTTAAATAGATGTCATTTGCTCACAAAACATTTTCTGCATACTGATGAAATTTAATGGGCAACAATATAGCATTTATATTAGTTTAAAATATTCCTATAAAACTGCAGTCAGCAAACGAGAGCCTTCAGGTCAGATCTGGCCCAGAGCTTGTTTTTATTAATAAATTTTTACTGGCACACAGCCATGCCCATTCATGTTTCAGTGTCTGTGTTGTGATGGGGGACAGTGGCAGAGTTGGGTAAATGTAGGAGCCCATCTGGCCTGCAAAGCATAACAGATTGACTTGGGATCAGGACTAGGGTGAGGTGAAGAAGGGGCCTGAGGTGTAAAGTTTAACAAGGTACTCATTCCAGGGGCATGTGCATTACCCTGAATAGGAGACAGCTTCCTTAAATGTGTGCCTAAGAAGCCTTGCTGGCCTCACCCCAATCCTGGTGGTGTATTTACTCTCTAAAGCAAAATTTTTCCCATCCTTGTTATAAAATAAAAGGCTTTGCAGCACACTATGTTCTTAAATTATTTAGCAGTTTTCCTGGGATGAAATGAAGTCTGCATTCTCCAGGGACAAGAAGAGTGGGAGGTGATGGATTTCACATTCATTAATTTATGGTAATACATCCCTGGAGGGAACCAGAATAGGGTACCCTGAAATATGTCACTTTGGAATTAGGAATATTTTGAGCTAAAGGCAACTGAGAGCCAGCAGACACAGGGAAAGCTCTTCACCTCCCCCTACTTGCCTAGAAATAAAGTATAAATGTCCCCTTTTTATAGATTAAATACATTTATTTATTACACATGGAAATTTCCATTGTAGACATGTCTCTGTATCAGAAAGTGAGAGGACTCTTATCACCGGAGTGCTCTAATCAGCATAAGAAGATGACCCTTATTGATCATACTTTTCTTCCCCTGGTCTTCCCAAAACTTGCCTCCCCTGGCCAGCAGCCCAAAGCCCCTTTTCATTTGTTTAGCCTAACATGGTATGTAAGCCTCAGTTACCTGGCTGCCTTCTGGAGCCACATTTTTCTTTGTGAAGTCCTGTACATACACTTAAAATTAAAATTGTGTTTTCTCTTGTTAGTCTTTTTTGCCAGTTTAATTTACAGGCCCCAGTTACTGAACATAGAAATGTGGAAGGAAAAAGATTTTTCTTCTCCTACATTACTGCATGGAATCTACTCCACCATTTATGCAAAATATCCTGGGGCCAGGACTGTTTACTAGAGCATGGATGATTCAGTCAAACAAGGTTCATTTGTTGGTCTTTTTCTTTTCTTGTTTCTTTTCTATCTAGTATGATATAATTTCTTTTCTAGATATTTTTCCAAGTTGTTTGTATGATTATAAATTTCAGGTTGTATGGGCAGATTCCTTTCTATTTTATGTTTTGAATTAACACATGTATTGAGCTTAATAAAATTATTTCTCATAAAATGAAAATAATAAAAATTTTAAAAAAATGTATAGAACCAGACAATAGGAGAAGGGTCAGAATAACGAAACCTCAAATGGAATGTGCATGGCTCTTGCCCCTTCATTCTTGCTGCCTTTTCATCTATCCCTGCGGACTACCCAGTAAAGTGCTCTTAATATGCCCCAGTGCCTCGGGCTTCGAATGCAGCATTTTCCCATTTGAGTTCTATTGTCACTTTGGTGAGCGTGTTCCTTTCACAGGAAACTGCATTGGAATAAGGTTACCTGTGAATTTTCAGTCCATCTTCTTGTAGCTATTACCATATTAAAGAAAAGGTTTTCAAGTTCTGTAGTTTGAGGGTATCACATCATTAGTGCTGCAAGCAGTGGACAGAGCCAGGGACTCTGATATAATGAGACTGTGTTTGAGACTTTTACATTTCTTCTTAAAAAAAAAAAAGATAGTTCCTCAGTTAAGAAATTTAAATTGTTGACATACTTTGAAACTTCCTGAATAGATATACAATATTATGTAATAAAAAATTCCTTGAGAAAACATTCGATTCTAACAAAATAAGGCAAGTAGTAGAAAATGTAAGGGGGCATTGGGGATTTTTGAAGTATTCCAGAGTGAAAATAGTATTTTTTAACAGTTGCATAAATAAGTAAACATCAAGTAGAGATAAATAGAATCATTGTCTTGATGCTCCAGGTAGTTTGAGATCATACATTTTAAATGGAATTGGACCCTGCTTATTTAACTTATGTGCAGAGTACATCATGAGAAATGCTGGGCTGGAAGAAGCACAAGCTGGAATCAAGGTTGCTGGGAGAAATATCAGTAACCTCAGATATGCAGATGACACCACCCTAATGGTAGAAAGTGAAGAGGAACTAAAGAGCCTCTTGACGTAAGTGAAAGAGGAGAGTGAAAAACCTGGCTTAAAGCTCAACATTCAGAAAATGAAGATCATGGCATCTGGTCCCATCACTTCATGGGAAATAGATGGGGAAACAGGGGAAACAGTGTCAGACTTTATTTTTCTGGGCTCCAATATCACTGTGGATGGTGACTGCAGCCATGAAAATAAAAGACACTTACTCCTTGGAAGAAAAGTTATGACCAACCTAGATAGCATATTCAAAAGCAGAAATATTACTTTGCCAACAAAGGTCTATCTAGTCAAGACTATGGTTTTTCCAGTGGTCATGTATGGATTTGAGAGTTGGGCTGTGAAGAATGCTTAGCTCCGAAGAATTGATGCTTTTGAACTGTGGTGTTGGAGAAGACTCTTGAGAGTCCCTTGGACTGCAGGGAGGTCCAACCAGTCCATCCTAAAGGAGATCAGTCTTGGGTGTTCATTGGAAGGAATGATGCTAAAGCTGAAACTCCAATACTTTGGCCACCTCATGCAAAGAGTTGACTCATTGGAAAAGACTCTGATGCTGGGAGAGATTGGGGGCAGGAGGAGAAGGGGACGACAGAGGATGAGATGGCTGGATGGCATCACCGACTCGATGGACATGAGTTTGAGAGAACTCTGGGCATTGGTGATGGATAGGGAGGCCTGGTGCGCTGCAATTCATGGGGTCGCAAAGGGTCGGACACGACTGAGTGACTGAACTGAACTGAACTGAATTAGAAGTTATTAGTATTCCCTATGCAAGAGTGGAAAACTAAATGTACAACCTTTACCCAATGTTGAAATAGAAAGCTCAAAAAATGTGGTAGTGTGATCCTCTTGGAGATGAAAGAAGGCAAGGCACAGAGAAAACAAGAGGTGTTTGAAAATAATAAAATATAGGGACTTCTCTTGTGGTCCAAGATCCCTGGTAGCTCAGGCAGTAAAGCATCTGCCTACAATGTGGGAGACCCAGGTTCAATCCCTGAGTCAGGAAGATCCTCTGGAGAAGGAAATGGCAGCCCACTCCAGTACTCTTGCCTGGATAATCCCATGGATGGAGGAGCCTGGTAGGCTACAGTCCATGGGGTCACAAAAAGTCGGACACGACTGAGTGACTTCACTTTCTTGTGGTCCAGTGGTTAACACTCCGTGCTTCTAGTACAAGGGACATGGGTTCAGTCCCTGGTCAGAGAACTAGATGCCACAGGGCATGGCCAAAAAGTAAAAAACAAACAAAACACCCCCAATAATAATAACATATATAGTATGTGTCTGTTGTCCTCATTCACAGCATATTTTTTCCAGCTCAGAAATCCCCTGCTCACCATGTTGTCCAGAAATCCAAGCTAGGGGGCAGGGGTCGATACTGTTTATACATCCCATGTGCTTTAGGAAGAAAACCACCCTTCTCATACTCCCCAAAACACCCCTCTGCCAGTGTAAACAATAGGTGCTTCTGTGATGTTTAGTCTTTGCTCAAAACGAGCTGGCGTAAGTTTCAGTAGCAGACAGAATATAAAGTCACTGAACCTAGGGCGGGTCCGGTGTTCCTGTTGCCTGACAGAGACCCAGGTGTCCCAAAACTGGGTTGATTATTCCAGAGTTCACATTTTAAAGTTCACCTCTGTTGCTTCTTTGGAGCAGTCCTTCTGCCACATGCCCATCTGGGGAGAAGGGTCTCAAGAAGAATGCCATGGGGAGATAGCATTTTCTTTTATTCTGCGTCTTCTATTCACCATCTGTTATTAATTACTTCATCCATTTGCTAAACATTTTAAAAGTAGGAAAGTGAGCAGGCAGCCTCAGGTCTGGCTTGGGGAAGACCTTGAGTTTAAAAGTGGAGTGGGAAAGTCTTGGGATCAGCACCAAGAGACCAGGTTCCTCTTTTCATCCTGTGAATGGAAAATGTTGTCTGCCACATCAGCAAACAAAGGATGCTGCGTCAAGCAAGCCGTCAGCCACCGTAGCCACCCTGACGATGGACTGCCCACTGCCGAGCCCCCAGCCACAGCAACCACTGTGGCGGGTGCACCCTGCACGTACTTGGGATGTAAAGGAACAGGGTACTGGCCCCAGATAGCTGAGGTGCATATCAATGATTTCAGGGAACCCAGACTCTTGTATCGGAGAAGGCAATGGCACCCCACTCCAGTACTCTTGCCTGGAAAATCCCATGGATGGAGGAGCCTGGTAGGCTGCAGTCCATGGGGTCGCTAAGAGTTGGATTCAACTGAGAGACTTCACATTCACTTTTCACTTTCATGCATTGGAGAAGGGAATGGCAACCCACTCCAGTGTTCTTGCCTGGAGAATCCCAGGGACGGGGGAGCCTGGTGGGCTGCTGTCTATGGGGTCGCACAGAGTCGGACACAACTGAAGTGACTTAGCAGTAGCAGACTCTTGCATCTTCCCATACTAAAGTGAAGTGTCCATGGAATTTTCCAGGGAAGAGTACTGGAGTGGGTTGCCATTTCCTTCTCCAGGGGATCTTCCCAACCCAGAGATCAAACCCAGGTCTCCCACATTGTAGACAAGATGCTTTACCGTCCCATACTAAGGGAAGCCCTAAATTCATAACTTGAAATGTCTGGTTTTCTTTAATTAGCAGCAATCTTTTGATGTTCCAACTATCTGGTCTCATTTTCAAAAATTCATATGTATCCTGGCTCCTCCCTTACCCATACGAAGCAGTCGTTCAGAGCCATCTGAGAGGCTCCCTCCTGGGCCTAAGGCCTCAGAAAGTCCATCAGAACCTGAGCTCCAGGTTCTAAAATGGAGTTTTTCCAAGTTTCTTGAGTGGAGTGGGGGCCTATGTCAAGTGCCCATAAGACTACAATTTTCTATTTTAAAAATTGAAAAAGTTGCACATAGCTGCAGTCTTACGCATACTTTACTTTTTTGATGTCTTCTTTTTTCCACTTCGCCCTCCCTATGTAAGTTGTCCCTTTTCATGTTTTGACATCATTTTTTAAAAAAGAGATTTACTTGCACTTCTAGCTATCTTTTATTATATCAGATCAGTTCAGTTCAGTTCAGTCGCTCAGTTGTGTCCAACTTTTTGCCACCCCGTGAACTGCAGCACACCAGGCCTCCCTGTCCATCACCAACTCCCAGAGTTCACCCAAACTCATGTCCATTGAGTTGGTGATGCCATCCAACCATCTCCTCCTCAGTTGTCCCCTTCTCCTCCTGCCCTCCATCTTTCCCAACATCAGGATATTTTCAAACAAGTCAGTTCTTTGCATCAGGTGGCCAAAATATTGGAGTTTCAGCTTCAACATCAATCCTTCCAATGAACACCCAGGATTGATTTCCTTTAGGATGGACTGGTTGGATCTCCTTGCTGTCCAAGGGACTTTCAAGAGTCTTCTCCAACACCACAGTTCACCTCAAACTAATTAAGGCAGCAACTTGGATCAGAATTTATTTCTTTGTTAAGTTTATCAAAATGCACCCTTTATTTTGTTTATTTGCCACACTGCCTGGTATATGGCACTTACCCAACCAGGGATCTAACCTGTCTCTCCTGCAGTGGAAGCCTGGAATTTCAATGAGGCCTTCATTTTAATTCTGTTAGTGTCTCATGGATAGTAAAAGGGATTTAAAATGTCCCTCTCAGGCATACATATCAAACATGACTTTAATTTTCTATTAACCCTGAGGATTTTATTTAAAACTTTTAAGTATGGAAGCTGAGAAGAATTAAGAATAGAGACAGCTGGTAGTATAACTGGGCTGCCAAAGAGTGGCAGCAAGGTGTCTGAGTTCATAGCTCTCCTGGGGGTTAAGCCAGGTCTAGGGGAGCTGGAGAAAATGGCTCACTATTTGATAAAAGCACACACCTCCTGTGTCCCCAGGCTGGGATCTGGCTGGGGAAGTCACTTTCTCGTGTCCAGCTGAGTTGTAGGGTCTACTTGGAGGAGAGGCAGTGATACAGCTAAGAGGGATTTTGAGGGATGTGGGCCAGTTCTTTCCAATTCCTTGTTGAAATACTGCAGTTTCTCTAAAACCTAGATGTGATCACTAGATGAAAAATAATGCTATATGGGGATCAGCACATTCTACCCTTTAAAACTCTTTCGAAGACACAATCATCTTTTCCTCCTGATGCTAAAAACTTGTGCACCAGTGCTGAATTCCAGTCTTGGAGGCCCGGTTTGGGTGTAGTAGAAAAGAACAGCTTTATTGCTTTGCCAGGCACAGAGCAACACAGCAGACTCATGCCTCAAAACTCTGTGTCCCAACCCAGGAGGACTGGATGAGTTTTCTAGCAGTGGTTCAAGGGTGGAGTTGCTGATAAGATTAGGGCCTGCATTCCTTTAATCTGGCCTCATTGATGAGCTTTGAGGTTATCACACTGTGACTTCTCTCTGGAACACCTTCCAGTCACTGGGGTTTTTACTCTAC
Source organism: Redunca redunca (assembly GCA_006410935.1). Taxonomy (NCBI): domain Eukaryota; kingdom Metazoa; phylum Chordata; class Mammalia; order Artiodactyla; family Bovidae; genus Redunca; species Redunca redunca. The sequence continues at coordinate 237,856 of SJYQ01004490.1, forward strand.
AGAATAGCTTAAAGATGTTTTGTGCACCCCTTGAGGGGAAGCCAGGACCCTGCCCCAAGGCTGCGCTGTTGCTTCTGGGCTGCTCCCCAACTGTCTCTGCATCCCCTCCCTTCCCTGATGAGCAGCTGTTTGAAAGGCTCCCAGGCCCAGGAGCCCCACAGGGTCCTGGTGGGTTTCACTCTCACAACTGCCCAGTGGCAGCAGGTAGTGTATCTCCTGAGTTCTCAGTCGCTGGACACCCCTCATGCACTTGATCTCTGTTGGAGAGGAGGAAACTGAAACTCAGAAAACAAAAGAAAGTAATTTCATGAGTGAGTCAGAATGCTCATTGACAAGATTCTGTTTTGGTGGCCAATTTGTGAGATGTACTTGCTTTGGTCACTGATAGTGCTGACATGATTTTTTTTCTTGAACTTCCCCCAGTAGATAGACACAGGCTTTTACTTGAGAAAAATGGAAAAAAAAAAAAAAAAGTCCAGGGTTATAGAAATGTTTCCATTTTACAGATTTCTGGAAAGTTCTTTTATTAGAGAGTCAGTCTTGTTCGGCTACATTTTATCTGCTTTTATAAGATAACACTTTCACTGTGTCTAATAACTTGGACATCAAAGGATTATACATGTACACAAAATTGGAATCATGCTAGATAGTCAGATATTTACCAAGATGATGTTGTAAGGATTTCCCACAATTTCTAAGTCAATTTTTTAATCTTAACCTGAATGATTTATTTTTTTTTCTCAAAAATTTACGGTATTTATCTCTGAACAAAACAGACTAAAAAAAAGACTTTAGGGGAATAGAAGCATACTCAAAGGCTTAGAGAACAAACATATGGTGAGGGGTAGGGATAGATGGGGGGATTTGGGATTGACATGTATACACTTATGTATAAAAACTAACAAGGACCTACTTGTATAGCACAAGGAAGTCTACTCAATATTCTGTAAAAACCTATATGGGGAAAGAATCTGAAAAACAATGGATATTTGTATATGTACAACTGAATCACTTTGCTGTACACCTGAAACTAACACAACATTGTTAATCGACTACGTCCCAAATTAAAAAAAATTTTAAGTCTTTAGGGGAAGGCACTGTCTCTTACTGACTTCCCTGGTGGCTCAGATGGTAAAGCATCTGCCTACAATGCGGGAGACCAGGGTTCAGTCCCTGGGTCGGGAAGATCTCCTGGAGAAGGGAATGGCAGCCCACTCCAGTACTCTTGCCTGGAAAATCCCATGGACGGAGGAGCCTGGTAGGCTGCAATCCATGGGGTCGCGAAGAGTCGGACACGACTGAGCGACTTCCCTTTCACTGTCTCTTACTGGGTTTCCCAGGTGGCTCAGTGGGTAGAGATCTGCCTGAAATGCAGGAGACGCAGGAGATGCAGGTTCGACCCCTGGGTCAGGAGGATCCCCTGGAGGAGGGCATGGGAACCCACTCCAGTGTTCTTGCCTGGAGAATCTCATGGACAGAGGAGCCTGGCGGGCTACGGTCTATGGGGTCGCAGAGTCAGACATGCCTGGAGCGACTGAACACATATGTACTGTCTCTTAATACTTTCTGCTTTGATATTTATCACTCAGCAGCCTTCTGCTGAGTTAATGAATTAGAAAAGAGGCTGGAAGACAAGAATTTCAGAAATGGGACACAGGATACATGTGTTTTGAAGGATGGGACATGGTGAGGGGTACAGAATGCGGTGGGTCACATCTGGCGGGTGTTCTGCAGCAGCAGGAAACGTCCTCAAGCCGCCATCCATCAGTGTCACTTACGGAAGTCATCCGAGCCTTCCGCGGGGCTCCAGAGATAGTCTGAAACCTGTTTGGTGTAGACCCTGTGTTCCAGCATGGTAACTATCAACCACGTGTCATTATTTAAACATAAATTTAAAGGGAACAAAGCGGAAACTTCAGTTCCTTGGTACATTTTGCCACCTTCCCAAGGCTCAGGAGCCAGGGGCAGTGACAAGTGACCACGTGGGCGGTGCAGATACAAAATGTCTCCCTCGTCACAGCACCAGCCTCGGTGGTGGGAAAGGACAAACTGATGAGGAGGTGACTATGTGCTAAAATAGGAGCAAGACAGTGATTGCAAACAACCTTCTGCTGCTTCAGATCTGACCCCGGCTGAAGCCTAAGATCTTATGAGATGTGACCTTCTCTGCCCCTCCAGGAGGTGAAGGACTGAGCATAATATGCCCAGACTTTCCCACATGAGTCATTTCCTTTCCTATCGCTACCCGAGCTCAATTCGAAGTCTCCGTGCACTGTGGCCCTACCTTTCGTCTACTGAGTCCCTTTTTGGTATTTCTTTATAAGGTGTCAACTCAGTCTACCTCTTCTCAAATTACATTCTATAGATGATTCCAATTAAATTTAATTAAGTTTATTAACTAGGTATATTTCCCATATTCTATAGAAGGAATTCCACTAAACTCTAAGCTTCATTTGGGTTAACATTTAGTGTATTACTATATCACAGCATTTTCACTTTAAGGCTGAAATCTTTTAATCGTGTGTTTAAAGTAAATGGAAAATAGGTCATAGGATCCACAAGTCTTATTGTGTTTTGTTATTCTAGCACATGATTAATTTTCATATGTGACAACCATGAATATTATACTTAAATTGAATTGCACTTTTACTTCCCTTTTTATAGTCAATATTAGTGATTAAAAGACCCTCGAATTCACTTGTCCTGGCATCCAAAAGTAGGACATTTTAGTTCTCATAATAATTGCATGCATACGAGATGAAATCATCTGTTAGTTTTAAATGCCTTTAAGTTGAAAATAATTTCCATATGGTTGAATCAGGCACGATCTCCACACTCATAAAGATCCATATGACTGAAATGATACACCCATGCCTTAAGAGAAGAAGGAGAAATAGGAAAGTTTTACCACCAACATCTAAATTAGCAACGATGGATCATTTGTCCAGAGCATCTAACATCAAATTGCCAATAACAAAGGCCTTAGCGATGAGGACTTGGCCTTCAGAGGTAAAAATAAAAACATCTATAAATGACCAGTACTTACTCTGCGCTAGATTACTGTATTAAAAGTGCTTTGCCTATATTATCAGATTAGGGCTTGGCCAACTGTCTCTGTGCAGAGCCGGGTGGTAAGCGTTGCAGACAGTGAAGCGCATATAGCCTGTGTTGTATCTCCTCTGCTCTGCCGCCGTAGCACCCAGGTAGCCAGAGACAATTCTAAAGGAACCACAGCATCTTTGTGAAACTTCGTTTACAAAAACAGGCCATGGGCCCAGTCTGGCCCCCTGGGCTCCCGTTTGCCAATGTTCGGTCCAAGTGGATACTCCTAAATAGCTGGCCTATCTGTCAAAGACTTATCTCCAAGCCCCTGAAGGTAGCTGCTCATGGGATGTGGAGAAATTAGAAGATCCCTCCCTGCACCCTCTGGACAGGTAGGACACACCGCCACAAGCAGCTCCACATCTTCTCCCAGCTCCCCTTGGAGCGCAGAGCACAGGCAGAAGACTGTGGTCCAGCACCTCGTGGTGGGGTCCTTAAGCCTCTGCTACTGCTTGGGTTTAGGACACGGGTTTACCTACGCAGAACACCATCATTAGAGAAGTCACTTGCGAAAACCCTTTTCCTAAAGCGTTAGCAGTTGCCAGGACTCAGGGAAGAGACAAAGTCTCCTGGGGAGACCTCCAAGCCTCTCTCCTCAGCCACCCTTCATCACGTGGCCTCTGTGGCCACGATTCTGCAGCAGCTTTCTCCCTGTCCTCCTGTCCCCTCCTCCTTTGCAGGCCATCTGGTGTTACCCGTGGAACCTCCTGCTATTCTGAATAAGCTCTTCTGCACCCACCCTCTCCATAGCATCTCTTTTCTACCTCTTCTGCCTTTAATAGGCTTCCTGTTTCCATAAGGGTCCTTCCCAACCTGTGTGAGGGTCTACAGTCATGCTGGCTCTCAGAGTGGCCGCGCAGGGTCTGTCGCAGCCAGCGCCTTCACTAGCTGCATCCCTCACCCTTCTGGGCCATAAGAGGAGGAAGGTGGGGCCAACGCCGTCTCACCCACTCCCTGGCTTTAACCGCCTTCTGTAGTGATGATACATCAGTAGGACCAGCTGGAATGAATCTTCCTAGCTCCTCAAATGTAAATACACCTGTTCAGGTGTATTTCCCATTTGGTTGTCCTGCAAATATCTTAAGCTTAAGGTGCTCAAAAATGAATACATGATCTTCCTTACAAATTAACTCTTCCTTAGATCAGCTGACAAACTACTGTCCGTCCTTTCACAAAACACAGAAACCTGGGGCACTCCTGACTCTAGAGTCAACTTTACACAAAGCTGGCCCTATGACATCTAGCTTTCTGACACTGCCCATAGCTTACCAACAGTTGCTAACTGCACCCTAAAATCGCCTTTCTCTTTTCATTCTATAATCAGATATTTTAAATTTCAGGGTCACTTGGAATTAAGACCACATTTCTCAGACTCATTTGCAGCTCAAAGAGACCACACAGGAGTTACTTAACCTGAGTGAGTGAACTCAGGTAAAGGAAGTAAGCAGAAGTCTTATATATAACGTCCAGGGAATTGTCTTAAAGGAGGCATGCTTTCTCTTTCTCTGTCTTTTCCTGATGTCTGGACTGAGGACGAAATGCCTTGTCTTGAGTACTCATCCTGGGTCTTGAAGTGCAGTCCCTTTTTGAGCATGGAGGAGTCCTGGCCAGCGATGAGTTTGAGAATTTGTCACAGCAGCTTCCAGTGTGGGACTGGGTACAAAGAGATTTCATTCACATGGAAAAAAGGGAAGAAACAGAGAAAGAGAGGCAGAGAGACAGGAAGGAAAGGAAAGAGGGGAGGGAAGGGAAGGGAGAGTGGACAGGAAGGCAGATAAAGAACTACATACTTACCTAGCAGGTCCAGAACACACACACACACTTCGTGTTGTTTAGGCCACTCTTATTTTGTGTGGTTTTCTCTCCCTTTAACAAATCTCTGTCTACAAAAAAAGTCCTTCTAAAAGCCAAAGCTAGTCCTTTTGCTCTTCTCATTACAGATTTCCAGGTGCTCTTATTTGTCGCTGGATAAAGTCCCACCTCCTTAGTGAAGCACACAAGGCTGGTTCGTTCTGAGCAAGTCAGCCATGCCGCTCCTGGTGTCCTTCACTAGGAGTGTGGCTGCTGACAATTATGTGGCAGTGGCTCCTTTGTTGGGAATTTCCTGCCAAATCTCCTAATAAAGGATGCAGGTTAATCTCTGTCTCAGGGCATCATCCCATGCGCTCTCAGTGTGTCCGGTTCTTTTGAGACCACATGCACTGTAGCTCATCAGGCTCCTCTGTCCATGGGATTTCCCAGGTAAGAATACTGGCGTGGGTTGCCATTTCCTTCTCCAGGGGATCTTCCCGACCCAGGGATTGAGCCCACATTAAACTTGTGATATTGTCCAGGTCCAAGAGCTCTCTATGCATCAACTGCTTTGATCTTCAAAGCAAATCTGTGAGATAGTAATATTATTTGTATAAAAAGAGAAACTGAGGCACAGAGGGATTCAGTTGAATATCCCAATGTTACTACTAATATGTAATAGCGCCAGGGTTTAACACTGGGCGATCTGATGCCAGAGCCAGCTTAACTGCTATGTGACATGCCACCTACCAGTGTGGTGGAAGGGTCATTCTAACAGCTCCAGAGATTTTCCAGGGCTCCACCCTTTCTTCCCGTATCTGCGTTATTTCCCAAGATGACTTCAGTAGAAATGGGGGAGAGGAGCTGCTTTGTGATCCACTCATTAAGTCCTCAGTCATTAGAATGATTAGTTCATTTCTGGCTTACTTCATATATACTTCGTATAACCAGCACTAATTATAAAATATTCTTATAATTAATGCCTACTACAAAATGCAAATTCATCTATAGTGTGTTAACCCCAAGCTTCTAAATATGTTCAATTTAACTTTCACTTTCCCAAGGTGAACTCAGTCATGGCAACAGACCATGTATTAGGGATTTCCTCAGTGTGTAGCAAAGTGTAACACATGCACTTCAGCCGGGTGAAAAGTGGGAATTTGCTCCGTGTAAAAGCTCAGAGAACCAGAAATGCTTTATTCAGATCTTGGGGTTCTATAATCATTGTGTTATTTTTATGCCTACACATATATAAGCAAACAAGATCAGGGGCAAAGGAAAGAGAATTAAAATTGTAGGACATTTTCTAAATTCCTTCCTCAGTAATTCTTTGGAAATGCACAAGGCTTATTATTTTCTATATCCACTGTTGTGCCAAGTCACAAAATGTTGTTAGACTAGTTCTTGGTGTCAAAAGTTGAAATTCTATCCAATTAATTGGCTACAGTTTGGTTTTAATGGAATAACTTCGATTAGTTCTGTGCAGAAACACTTAGAATACACTGGCAGGGGATACTTTGCTGTCAAGAGATTTCATGGATGTATTGGGTTTGTCCAAAGTCTGTACACTTGTTAATAATTGGAAAACAGTTGATTATTTATACCCATCCTTTTTTTTTCCTTCAGAAAGGATGTAAAAGAGCTTATTAAGATACACATGAAATAACAAATAAAGACAAATGAGTCAGGAAAGTACAGTAGAGGTAGAGATGAGTCAGGACACAAAAATCACACAGTGAAGTCATGCATATTTGCTGGAGGAATGTCACAAACTTGATTTTAAGTTCCTTCTAGCCAACAAAGGAAGGAAACTTTATAGGTGGGTGATTCACACCATTTATATAATGTCAAAACCATCTAATTGCTCAAGAGATGAACAATTCTGACTCAGGTCAGAACTTTCTCCCCTGAGTCTTTATAGAGTTGCGAAATGTCATAAATATTATCTCATCAGTAAACACAGACATACTTGTTCAGAGGAGTTTCGTACAACAGAGCACAATATGGGCTCCTGGTAAAACACAGCAGGACCCTGGGGACCCTCCTTGGTGCAAATCCTTTCCCGTCTCCCATTTATGGTTTATAGGAAATAGGCTTCATTCAGCCTCCTTGACCTTCCCTGAGATCAAAGGACAGATTCAAACAGTTGCTAATCAGGGAACAGTTGCAGAGACCAGGGAGGTGGCCAGAAACAATAGTGCAGCTGCCCTGGGGCGGGGTCCTGATTTCCCCTCAAGGAATATATAGAACACTGTATGTCTGAGATCTTCGGCAGGAACTGTGCTCCCACCCAGGTGGAGGATGGTAACTGCAGTTGTCTGTGTTTAGCCACTGAGTCATATCTGACTCTTTTGGGACCCCCACGGACTGTAGCTCCCCAGGCTCCTCTGTCCTTGGAATTCTCCAGGCCAGACTACTAGAGTGAGTTGCCATTCTCTTCTCCAGAGGATCTTTCCGACCCAGGGATCAGACCCACGTCTCCTGCATTGGCAGATGGGTTCTTCACCTCTGAACCAAAAGGGAAGCCCTTATTACGGGTTGCAAACATGTACCCCAATATTGAGATTTTGTTTGGGTGATTCTCTACATTTTTTAGTGATTCTCCACGTTTTAGCGGTTCTCCCTTCCCTGGTGGTCCAGTGGCGAGGACTGCGTGCTCCCAATGCAGGAGGCCCGGGTTTGATCCCTGGCTGGGAGGCTGGATTCCACATGGTACAACCAAGACAGGGTGGAGCCAAATAAATAAATAAACAAAAATATTAAAAAGCAAACCAAGAGGGACCCAGGACAACTCGACTCCGGGAGGCCTCATTTTCCATGTCAGACTGAAGAGTTTGTATTTTGTACTCAAGACAATGATAGACGTTGAAGGAGATTTTGAACAGGGGAGGGAGATGGTCAGAGACGATCATAAAACATCTTCAAATTAGTGACTGGGAGGTCTGAAAGATGCATCTGAGGACATTTTCAGGCTGAGCTCAAAATTCCTAGATACCACCCTATTATCTCACCATTATCTCATTATTATTTCTTCCAGTGTGTGCAGAAGGTCTGCACACACTGGAAGAAAATAAAGACTCTGACCTCCTCCCCCAAATGATTCTTCCTTTAAAAACTTTCATGGTTGATCAGAGTCATCTGAGTTGTTACTTGGATATGATTCCAGCTTGTCCCCTAGTTGCCAGCCTCCCGAATAACGCAGCCTTTTCTTTCCTATCAACACAGAGATTTCCAGCAGCAAGCAGACAAACCCGAGTTTGGTAATCCTGGCATCTAGTTAGGTAAAATGAGGGCTGCTGAGGCCAGTGTGATGGACCATACACACCCATGACTCCAAAACCATCTACTCAAACTAGGATAGATCTGATTACTTCTCATAGTACATCTCTGATGTTTATGTCCGCAAGAATCATCAAATACAAAAGATGAATTGCTATGCTTCTTCCTTGAAGATTCTGGTGCAGATCATCTGACAGGGACCAAGAGTCTCTGTTTAGCTGTTGCCCCCTGAAGTGACTCCACTGCAGAAGGACTAACCCCAATGGAAGGAGCAGCTTGGTCTGCTTGCTGCATGGTGGCCTGATAACTGGGAGATGTTGAGGCAAAGCATAGTGACTTTCTTCAGAAAGCCAGGCATCCAATAAGATGGTGGACTAGAGTCCTAGAGTACTATGTTATCAGAGTCTGGATGCCAATTTCTTTTGTAGACCAGAGAGTGGGAGGGGAGGAGGGGAGGAAGTAAAGTAAAAAGGCCACAAAGTGAAAGTGTTAGTCACAAGTCCTGTCCGACTCTTTTACAACCCCATGGACTGTAGCCTGCCAGGCGCCTCTGTCCATGGAATTCTCTTGGCAAGAACACTAGAATGAGTTGCCATTCCCTTCTCCAGGAGATCTTCCCAACCCAGGAATTGAGCCTGGGTCTCCTGCCTTGCAGGCAGATTCTTTACCATCTGAGCCACCAGAGAAGCCCTAAAAAGAAATGTCTTGCAAAATAGCTCCTGATTTGGCCAGGCTTTAGAGGGAGAGTGTTCATTTCTTCCTTCCTGACGCCATTCGCAGGTGGGCAGGGTCAGAATGTCTCCCTGTGAGCTGAACAGAGGCACTGTAGTTTAATATTCAGGCAGAAGGACAGGGTTCCCCAAGGCAGGCCATTATGTATGCTTACAGCTATAGGCAGCATCCTTTTAGTGGTTACAGCAACAAAAGCAACCAAAAGCAAAGGTTAAAATAAAAGAAACAGATCCAACATGGAGTCAGCTTTCACCCTTCTCTGTTACACAGGGACCAAAAGCAAACCCTGGCATTTATTTGATGTTAATTAATGGAACCTATGGGGATGGCAGCAAGAAATGATCTTTGCAGTTTGAGGGTGATTAATCTGTAGCAACTCTTTCTGAAGTAATGTTAATACTAATTCTGTAGGCCGCCCCACTAGAGAAATTGCTACTCGAGAGTAGACTTGTGCTTTTCCTTCTTCTTCACAAACTGAAAAGGCTGCACCACAGTGCAGGGGACAGGAAATCTCTCAGAAGCACTGAGCTGCAGATTTCCGGAAGGTGATGTTCCTTTGATGTGTGGGTGTGGGAAGAGGTCTTGCTGGAATGACCTCTGTAGGATGTTGGGAACTTTTCAGAAAATCATGGCCTAGGGGAGAGGATGCTCTGGTGTGGCCTCCGGATCCCCACTTCAGGACAGAGCTGTTGATCACCCAGCTGCCAGGACCATTTCCTTTCTTGGGCTTACAGACAAACGCATCTGTAGGAGTTTTCCTCCTCAACCAAGGTTACACCCTTGAGGCAGCCAGCACCTCACACTTGCCAGTACAGAGGACCAAGGCCTGGCCTATTCTGAAGGGCATGTAGTTCCAAGGTCTCCGTGGGGTTGGCTAAGGTCTTCCTTGGATTTGCACTGCAGTTCAGCTTCTTCCTCTGTCGATCATTCGTTCCTCACCCCTTACAGATGTGGACCCCTAGGGAATCCCCCCAAACTTCCTGCCTATGAATCTTCATCTCAGAGGCTAGTTTCCTAGAGAGCCTGACCTGAGACATGTGGACACAAGTTCTCCTGGTCCCCAACTCATTAAATCATCTGTGTTACTATGCAATTGAGTTCTAGTCACCTACCCACCACTCCTTCCTGTATCTTTAGTCTTTTTCTCCTGGTCTGTGCTTGATATTTAAGGGCTCCCTACTGGACCATTTTTTTTCTTCTTGCTGATCTTAGTAGGATGTCTCTGGTTTTCACTTTGTTATCTATTTCTGTGAGACTGATTGAACACACACACATACAGTGACGAAGCACTGACATCTCTGTGCTGAGAGGCACTTGAGAAATTCTGAGTTAAATCTAAGTCACTGCAGGAGTTTTTGGACTCTTAAAATGCTCACAGAACATACAATTAATCATTTTAAAGTGTACAATCCAGTGGCGTTTCATACATTTACAGTGTTGTGCAACCAGCACGTTTATCTAGCTCCACATCATTTTCATCACCCTAAAAGGAAATCCCGTGTCCACTGAGCAGTAGCTTCCATCACGCCTCCGCCCGCCCCTGGCAGCCCACCTATCTCCTCTGTCTCTATAGGTTTACCTAATCTGGATGTTTCATATAAATATAGTCATACAACATAATATATAAATTCTTGTGTCTGGCTTCTTTCACTTGGTATAATGCTTTTGAGGTTCAACCTATATCCGTACTTCTTTACTCTTTATGGCTCAATAATATTCCACATGGGTGATACCACATTTTGTTTGTCTATTCATCAGTTGATGGACAGTTTGAGTTTTAATCTTTTGTTATTATGAAAAACCGCCAAAGCACAAGTATTGTGCTGCTTTGAACAGGTGTACAAGTTTTTATTTGACTGCCTCATGCCTTTTGGTTATATACCCAGGAGTAGAATTGCTGAATCAGATTATATTTCTGTTTAATTTTTTGAGAAACCAAAACCCCTTTAAAATGCATATTAATACTAGCACACTTAAGAATAATACACTCTCAAAAGTGTATTCTGGACTGATTCACTTTGAGCTGTTAATGGTTAATTGTGAGTTAATGTGTTTTAACCTACAGAATTATGTAACACTTAAGAGAACATTAACCAAAAGCCTTGAATTTGCAAGAATAGAATTTTAGGGCATGTATCTACAAAGGTGAGATAGTTTTGAGAAGAGATGTCTTTTAGTAGTCCTGCTCATACAATGCCATGCCAAGGACTTCTTCCTGCTCTGTGTTGTAATACTTTTTCTTTAAGAAATTAAAGTTAGTCTGACGGTAGTCACTTGAGTATAATGTGAGTAACATTTGTATCATGAAGACTTGTTGATCTATTGATTATGGGATGACTGCTTTAATGTGACTGATTCAGCCTGGGAGAAGAGTTATTAAAGCCAAATAGAAATAAAAGAATGAGAAATACAATTTAATGTTATTGATTTCTGAACTCTCAATTTTTCTTTATCTTATTCTGATAAAAATTAGTAGAGGGAGAGAAAACAATTTTGGCTTTATATTTTTCTGTAGTGTTCAGACATCAGTAGAAGTAGATCCCTTTAGTCTTTTGGGTAATTTAGAGGAACAAAAATATAAAGAGTGTCTCGATGCACAAAAGTTAGCTCTAATAATAGAATAATATCTGTATTTATTATTTAAATGATTTTATTATATATAACGTATAACACATGTGGATATCCTGGCCTAGGCAAGCCTCTTGTGAAGCACTGTGAGGCCTAGCTGGACCTGAGCTGAGCTGACATTGTTACATGTGGATTTTCCCGGTGGTGGCTGTGTTGTGATATGTGTCTTGAATTCTAGAATGTAACAGTGGAGACCTGGATGCTCCCTAACTTGCATCTCATCGGGAGGCATTGAAAGAGAGAGTGTCCATGAACTATACATGTACCATGCGTTTTCAGTTTGTAAGAACTGTAAGGAAGTTAGGAACTCAAGGAAAACATTAGTGCTTGAGCAAGAACACTTCCCAGAGTAATGAGGACAAAAAATGTCACATGTGTATGAGTGAACAAAGGATAGTGGGTCATCAGCCACTGCGGTGGCCCAGACTGTGTCCCCTGAGGAGGTTCAGGGTGGAGAAAAGCAGGACACTGGCCCCTAAAGACTTAAGATGGGTGTCAATAAGCCCAGACTCTTGCATCTTTCCATACATAGAAAAGCATTAAATTCACTAACTTGTGATTGTCCGGTTTTCTTTAATTAGCAGTCATCTTTCAATGTTCAGATCACCTGGGTTTTTCTTGCAAAACACTCCTATGGGTCCCTCCCTTAGTTCCCTGGAATAAAATATAACTTTCAGTATGTTGTGCTTTATTTGTTCAGTCAACAGTAAGGAGATGTCTTTTTTTCCTGTTGACGGCTGCACAGCAGCGCTGGTGACCTGGTCCTTTTGCTCCTTGCAAGTTTCTGGGTATTTTTTTGAGGCTCATCCTTTATGGTCTCCACCAGTCCCCACCTCCATCTGCTGTCACTGTGACTGGATCACACGCTCAGAACTCCTGAACAGGAGATCAATTAACTGCCATCCAATTAATATCCTGTTGGGTGGCAGTCTCTCCTCTTACCTGTGGGGATGCTCCAGGAGTGATTTCTAGTCCAGATAACTATTGTTAGAATCGACCTCAAATATGGCATTTTTCATATGAGGGGTGAAACTGGTTTTCCAGTCAAACGGATGAGTGTGGCCACCCGTTCCAGTGCCCTGTGTTCTGCTCTAGTGTGGACAGCAGGACAGGGTTGAGAGGCCATACTGTCCACACCAGCATGCGTGTGAGAGTGAAAGGAGGGAGATAGTAAAATAGAGTGAAGGCTGACACAGAAAACAAGCGTGTGGTCACCAAAGGGGACAGGGAAGGGGGAAGAGACAAATTAGGAGTGTGGGATTAACAGAGACAAGTCACTGTGCATAAGATAGACAAGCCACAAGGGTATACCACATAGTACAGGGGATTACACCCAATATCTTATAAATAGCCTGTAATGGAGTATGGTCTGCAAAAACACTGAATCACTTTGCTGTACACCTGAGACTAACACAATATTGTAAACCAACTACGTGTCAATTAAAATAAAAGAATAGGGTGAAGGGATAAGCCAGCACTGTCTTGGCCAAACCAGGATATACATCACCTAAATTAGAGCAAAAAATTGATAAGTCACAGACTGAATAGCATTGAAACAGATACATTACCATATGTAAAATAGATAATCAGTGGGAATGTGATGTATGATGTGAGTCACCCAAAGCAGGTGCTCTGTGACACTTGGGGGATGGGGTGCTGAAGGAGGTGGGAGGGGAGGGGGGCTCAGGAGGGAGGGGACATGTATATGCCAGTGGTCAGTTCATGTTGATGTATGGCAAAAATATCATATTAAAAAACTTCACAATACTGCAAAGTAATTATCCTCCAATTAAATAAGTTAAAGAAAAAACACAGATTGAGATTCATGCCCTAGGGCTGCCATCCATCAACGGTGCACTTGTAACTAGCCGTATTTTCTCTGTAAGCTGCATTTTTGTGTCTATAACTGTGAGTTTAATGGTTTTCTCTAGTACTCCGAGGTTCGAACATTTTTCTGCCTCTTTGTAATTATTTCTTGAAGGTCTGGCCTCCCTGTTAGCAGCGTGAGGGTAGGATTTCGCCTGTCTTTTCAACCACACGTCTTTGTATCGATCACAGTGTCACAGTTATGGTGGGCACTCTGTCGCTCTTTTTGCATGAGAGAATAAGGGATATAGTGTCTGCTTTATAGATAGAATGTTCTTGAGAAAGTCATTCAGTTCTCAGCTTGCTCTTATTGATGGCCAGTAGTAGTAACATCCGGCTTGTGCTTGGAAGAGAGCGTCTCTAAACTAATGATGTTAATTTCTCAGATTGCTGAAAATCTCGAGTTCCATCATTTCTGTGCTTGAGCTTCAGGAAACACACCCACACGCATACTGCTTATCCATGCAAGTTGGGAGTTAAAAAATTATTTGCTAGGGATGTTGAATCTTGTAGACGCATTTGTTGATTAACTTATCCATCAAATGCTTATATGGTGCATGTGTGCTCCTGACTGCTGTAACAGTTTCCAAGTACTGAGGGTCCAGAAATGGTCCCTAGAAACACCAAGGAGAGAAAGCAGAAAAATAGCAAACTCATGATAGTCCAGTTCAGTTCAGTTCAGTCACTCAGTCGTGTCCGACTCTTTGCGACCCCATGAATCGCAGCACACCAGGCCTCCCTGTCCATCACCAAGGCCTGGATTTCACTCAAACTCACATCTATCCAGTCAGCGATGCCATCCAGCCATCTCATCCTTGTCGTCCCCTTCTCCTCCTGCCCCCAATCCCTCCCAGCATCAGAGTCTTTTCCAGTGAGTCAACTCTTCGCATGAGGTGGCCAAAGTACTGGAGTTTCAGCTTCAGCATCANTCCAAAGAAATCCCAGGGTTGGTCTCCTTCAGAATGGACTGGTTGGATCTCCTTGCAGTCCAAGGGACTCTCAAGAGTCTTCTCCAACACCACAGTTCAAAAGCATCAATTCTTCGGCGCTCAGCTTTCTTCACAGTCCAACTCTCACATCCATACATGACTACTGGTGTTTTCAAGAAAAAAGAGCAGATTATAGAGGGCAGAATGTTTGGGTGGTGAGAAAAGTCCTCCTTGAGGAAGTAACATCTAACTCAACACTTGAGAGATCATAGCAACTGAGCTTTGTAAAGAATTGCAGGAAGAGAATAAATTCCAGGGGGAGGAATGGCACCCGCAAAGGCCCTGGAGTGGGATGTACCCAGATACAGATATGCGGGAGCTGCAAGAAAGTGGGTGTGTTCAGAGCAGGGCAAGAAACACAGGGCATCAGGAGACCAGAGGAGACAAGATCAGAGAATCTGTGATGGTCAGGGTGTGGAGCTTGAATCTAATTTAAAGAGGAGTCACATGTTTCATTTTGATTTTTAAAAGGTAACTCTGGTAGGTGGAGGAGTGGTAGACGAGAGAGGAAGCAGGGAGCCAGGTTGCAAAGTGACTGCAACAGTTCATGTGAGAGGTGATGGCGCCCAGGAGGAGAGGTCAGCTTTGGGGTACCTTGTGAAAGGAGAGCAGGGAGGTTTGCTGATGGATTGGATTTGGGATGTCAGAGAAACAGGGGGATCAAGGAGGCTTCCGAGGATTCTGCCCCAAAACACTAGAAGATGGTGATGTGGTGATGGCATTTTGTAGAGATGGGGAGCAGGGCTGTGAGGGGTAGGAGGGGATGTGATCTTGGGGACAGGAGTGAGCGAGTGATCAGAGTCCATCTGTGCATGAGCTTCAGATGCTGGTGGATACCGACCTGCTGATGTCAGCTTGGCTGTTGGTTTTACCAATACAGGTGTTATGGGAAAGATCAGGACCAGTATAGTGATTTGGGAATTTGTCAAGGCAGGAGGAGAAGGGGGCAACAGAGGATAAGATGGTTGGACGGCATCACTGACTCATATTCATGTCCATGATATCATATTCATCATGGACATGACTATGAGCAAACTCTGGGAGATAGTGAAGGACAGGGAAGCCTGGCATGCTGCAGTCCATGGGGTTGCAAAGTCGGACACAGCTTAGTGACTGAACAGCAACCACAACAACAAAGAGGTCACAAAGCATGGAGTTGGATAAGGTCACTGGGAAGTTTCTGAGAAGGAAAGCCGAAAGAGAGAGACAGAGTTGTGAGGCTTGATGGAAGGAGGAGGGCCTGAACCCCAGAAAGGCTTCTTACAAGGTGGCACCCAGGAGGGAGGCACACCAGGGGGTCAGGGTGTCCAGAACACCGGAGGATAAAGCCTTTAGGAGCAAGGGGTGGGGCTCCATTGTATCAAATTGTTCATCTTGAAGTTGAAGATATACTGAGTGACAGCACCTCCTCCCAGGCTAGGCTTAATTGTGCCATCAATCAGAGTATTTTTCTCTTTTCCGAGATGAGAGAAGAACCATGATCCATTTCTTTCCTCCTTCTTGAATACTGGATGTGGAGACGTTTCCCTCAATGCTAGCCAATTAGCACAGAGTCCAGTAAGGGTCGGAGGAAGATGTGGATTGGTGAGATTTACAAAAGCCAAGCTAACATTTCCAGATTTTCCAGCTGCATGCCATCTTCTGAGAAGCTGCAAAGGACATTGCATTCTTCGCTCTTGCATTTATAACTGAGTTTTAAGTAACTTTATTTTCTCTTCCAGAGCCCTATATAGAGCAGTAGGAAAAGCTGTCCTTTCCTGGGCAAGAGAGAGTTTGATGTCCCTAACTTGGCTTCCTTTTTTCAGGCTTCCATCTTTCTCTGTTTATTTTGGACTTTCTGAATCGAATGTCCAGGGTCAGTGTCTGTCACTTGACCTGAGGGCAGCGGCTGCTTTGCTGTGTTTTGCTTTCCGCTTTCCACAGAAAAGGAAAAGATGACAATGGATTTGCCTCTTCCTCTTTAGTTTCTGATTTTATGATGACAAAGGGGAAGGCAGTATTTCAGATCCTTCTACTGTCATGGATCACCGGAGCCCCAGGAATGTCAAGGCTTTACTATTTGGACAACATTCTAGGCAACTCAAATACGACCTTTAAAGTTTCCATTCATGTGACCTTGGCGCTGATGGGGAAACTGCCCAAAGAAACTAGAGACTGGAGGCAGCCCGCCCAGGGTCAATGGCGGAGCCATCGGGAGAGGAAAAGGAAAACTGTCTACAGGTGTCTGGTCTGCCCCTCCATTCTTGCTCCAGGGCTGACTCTTGCCTCACCTCTGCTGCAGCTCTGTGACCTTGAACATGCACCTCCATCCCTCTGAATTCCACTCAGTGTATTCATAACGCGAGGTTTGTATGTGTAGTACGGAAGGGTCAGCATCAAAGTGAGGTTTGATAAATTGGTAATTACTGTATGAATGTGTTGTTCAGTCGCCAAGTGGTGTCCAACTCTTTGTGACCCCATGGACTGCAGCATGCCAGGCCTCCCTGTCCCTCACCATCTCCTGGAGTTTGCGCATTTTCATGTCCATTGAATCAGTGATGCCATCCAACCATCTCATCCTCATGATGCTGTGTATCATATTCTGAATTCTAGAGATCTCAAAGTATTTTATTTATAATCCTTTATTTGTAATCCTCGCTTGTGTTGTACTTTGGTTGTTTTGTTTCTTATGGTTCTGACCCTCTAGGGAAGCCCTCCGTTCATCACCCTTCAGTAAATACTTGCCCTGCCCCTCACCCCTAACAAGATACCTGGGAGGCACCTGAAACCATTCTTCACCCCACACCAAAGTGGTGACGAAGTCTGGATAATTCTGTCTCCTTATAGGTTTTTAGTTCCTTCCCCCGCTCTGTTTGCACTCATTAGTGATTAATAAGATGACACCAGGGTCAGTGGCATCATTAGAGCCCACTACCCTGTTATTCTAACTGCTTTCATCACCCTAGCTTCTTATCCCCGGATCCATTCTTCCTGCAGCAACCTTAGAGTTGCTTAGGTATCAAACCAAACCCAAACAGATTCTGGGAATGACCCACTCATGGTCCAGTTAAAGACCCACAAGAATCTCCTTGATACCAGCGGGATAAAATCCCAACAGCCTGGCGCATGCTTCCAGGTTTTCCATGGGAAGTGTCCTCCTGTTTCAGCTCTTGGCCCAGATCTGGAGACCTCAGTTCTCCATGCTGCCTTGACCAACCCATGGGTTTCTACCTGTGTCCTCTTGCACTGTCCACACGCTGCCCTGCCTGCCTGGTCATCAGACGTCTCCCCTTTTATGTTTCTGCACTCTGACGCCACATAATCTGCTTTTTATCCTCTCTCTTTTAATGAAGTACAGTTGATTTACAAAGTTGTGTTAGTTTCAGGTGTATAGCAAAGTGATTCAGTTATACATTCATATGTATACACAAACATATATTCTTTTTCAGATACTTTTCCATTATAGGTTATTGCAAGATATTGAGTATAGTTCTCTGTGCTATACAGTAGGACCTTGTTTATTTTATATACAGTATGTGTGTATTTGCTAATCCCACGTTCCCGATACACAAGCTTTTTGATTTCCCTTCTCTGGCCCCTTGTTGCAGCAGAATTGATACTCCTTCCATGGTTCTGTCTGGCTCACCTTTCTTTCTCAGCCTCTGAAACACAGCACATTAGGTGGGCATTCATGTGAGTGTCTCCTTCACTGTAGACACCACATCCTATTTGCCTTATTCATTGTTTCATTCCAACATCTAGTGTAGAATCTGATAATCACTCACTGTGACAGAGGAAGGGAAGGAGGGAGGGAGGGAGAGAAGAGGGGAAGGGGGTATCAGTTTCTTAAAAACATTCATATTGTAACTCACATGTACTCCTAATATATAAATAAACCACCAATCAACCAACAGTTTTCTTCAAAACATTTATTTAAGCATGTTCTACCAAAATTAAACCATACTTAAAGCAGTCCCTGGTAAAGGTGGCCCTGTTTTGTAATGTCTGTGCTCTTTCCCAAGCTTGAGCCTCTGCTCCTGAAGCTGCTTCTTCTGAGAGCAGAGCTTGATAAGCAGGGCGCCAGGACCCCGTCTGGAGCCCCCCAAACCCAGGCCAGCCCTGCTCCCAGGTCTGCCTCGCCTTCACTGCAGCGTCATTCTCTCGAGAGCGTGTGGGGCCTGACACCCCTCTACTGTGTATTAGTGCAGGTTCTGGAGGCGAAGCCAGGCACCTGCTTCTCACATGTGAAATGATTTGAAATAAAAGCCCTGGAAGCCCCAGCAGGAAGCCTCAACCAGACCACAGAAAACTGATGTCTGGAGATCTCTCCTGCTGGCTGGACTCTATCTTCCCAGCCCTGGTCCGTAATAGCAGATCCGCCGGCTGGAATCTGCCCCACTGGGAGTGTTTACAGCACAGAGGGTGCATGGACATTGACACCGGGGCTTTTCTCTCTGCTCCAGAGACAATGTGACAAACAGAACAGCACCTTCCCAAACCCATCCTCCCCTCCTGGCCCCTTCCCCATTCCCACCCCTCTCCCCAGCCCACGCTTGAAGAGCCCAAGCCAAACACTTGTGAGAAACACAGAGAACCTATGTGTCCACAGGAAGATTTATTTTTTCCTTCACCTTCATACAGGAAGTCCCTGGGCAGTGATTTTTAGATAGAGTGCTGAAAGACCATGTCCTGTTGGCTGCTCACTTCAGCTTATATGGCCATTGTTTGCCAAGAAGGTGTTGAAATCTTCCTAGAACACAGTTTATTAAAATGGACCCTGAGAAACCCCCCTTAGCGGACACAGTTATATGAAAACACACACACAGAGACAGATAGAACTTGACCACTTTCCTCTTCTCTCTTTCCCTTCTCTTAACTCCCTGGGACCACTCAAACAGGGAGAGTTTCAAAATTAATATCATAAGGAGTTCAAGGACCTGCAGCCCAGGATTTGAGAAATTTTATAATTGCTTTAGGCTGGCCCTCCGTCTCTCCCTGAAGTAGTGTTTTTAGAAGGAGGTTTATTAAGATGCTAATAAGATAAACTTCAGGATCTCGCATTTTCACAAGACCCATCCCAAATTACAGTGTCATATACTCACATGTCTTTGAAAAAAATCACAAAAGTAAGGTTTTTTTTGCATTATTTTTCTTGAAAAGTGTCCCCCATGTCATATGCATTTCAGGCCCCACAAAAACTGGGTCCATCCTTGAGGATTATTTGATGTTGGTTTAGCCTAATTTATTTGAAGTCATAATCTCACATCCAACCCTGTCCTTTTTTTTTTTTTTTCATTTATCTTCTTTTTTAAAATTTGTTTATTTTAATTGGAGGCTAATTACTTTACAATATTGTATTGGTTTTGCCATACATCAACATGAATCTGCCACGGGTGTACACGTGTTCCCCATCCTGAACCCCCCTCACTCCTCCCTCCTCCTTCCTCCCTCCCTGTACCATCCCTCTGGGTCATCCCAGTGCACCAGCCCCAAACATCCTGTATCATGCATCGAACCCGGACTGGCGATTCATTTCATATATGATATTATACATGTTTCAATGCCATTCTCCCAAATCATCCCACCCTTGCCCTCTCCCACAGAGTCCAAAAGACTGTTCTGTACATCTGTGTCTCTTTTGCTGTCTCGCATACAGGGCTATCGTTATCATCTTTCTAAATTCCATATACATGAGTTAGTATACTGTATTGGTGTTTTTCATTTTGGCTTACTTCACTCTGTATAATAGGCTCCATTTTCATCTGCCTCATTAGAACTGATTCAAATGCATTCTTTTCAATGGCTGAGTAATACTCCATTGTGTATATGTACCACAGCTTTCTTATCCATTCGTCTGCTGATGGACATCTAGGTTGCTTCCATGTCCTGGCTATTATAAACAATGCTGCAATGAACACTGGGGTACACGTGTCTCTTTCAATTCTGGTTTCCTCGGTGTGTATGCCCAGCAGTGGGATTGCTGGGTCATATGGCAGTTCTATCTTCAGTTTTTAAAGGAATCTCCACACTGTTCTCCATAGTGGCTGTACTAGTTTGCATTCCCACCAATAGTGTAAGAGGGTTCCTGTTTCTCCACACCCTCTCCAGCATTTATTTCTTGTAAACTTTTGGATAGCAGCCATTCTGACTGGTGTGAAATGGCACCTCATTGTGGTTTTGATTTGCATTTCTCTGATAATGAGTGATGTTGAGCATCTTTTCATGTGTTTGTTAGCCATCTGTATGTCTTCTTTGGAGAAATGTCTGTTTAGTTCTGTGGCCCATTTTTTTGATTGGGTCATTTATTTTTCTGGAATTGAGCTGCAGGAGTTGCTTGTATATTTTTGAGATTAATTCTTTGTCAGTTGCTTTGTTTGCTATTATTTTCTCCCATTCTGAAGGCTGTCTTTTCACCTTACTTATAGTTTCCTTTGTTGTGCAGAAGCTTTTAATTTTAATTAGATCCCATTTGTTTACTTTTGCTTTTATTTCCAATATTCTGGGAGGTGGGTCATAGAGGATCCTGCTGTGATTTATGTCGGTGAGTGTTTTGCCTATGTTCTTCTCTAGGAGTTTTATAGTTTCTGGTCTTACGTTTAGATCTTTAATCCATTTTGAGTTTATCTTTGTGTGTGGTGTTAGAAAGTGTGCTAGTTTCATTCTTTTACACGTAGTTGCCCAGTTTTCCCAGCACCACTTGTTAAAGAGATTGTCTTTTCTCCATTGTATATTTTTGCCTCCTTTGTCAAAGATAAGGTGTCCATAGGTGTGTGGATTTATCTCTGGGCTTTCTATTTTGTTCCATTGGTCTATATTTCTGTCTTTGTGCCAGTACCATACTGTCTTAATGACTGTGGCTTTGTAGTAGAGCCTGAAGTCAGGCAGGTTGATTCCTCCAGTTCCATTCTTCTTTCTTAAGATTGCTTTGGCTATTCGAGGCTTTTGTATTTCCATACAAATTGTGAAATTGTTTGTTCTAGCTCTGTGAAAAATACCGCTGGTAGCTTGATTGCATTGAATCTATAGATTGCTTTGGGTAGTATACTGATTTTCACTATATTGATTCTTCCAATCCATGAACACTGTATATTTCTCCATCTATTAGTGTCCTTTTTGATTTCTTTCACCAGTGTTTTATAGTTTTCTATATACAGGTCTTTTGTTTCTTTCAGTTCAGTTCAGTTCAGTCGCTGAGTCGTGTCCGACTCTTTGCAACCCCATGAATCGCAGCACGCCAGGCCTCCCTCTCCATCACCAACTCCTGGAGTTCACCCAGACTCACGTCCATCGAGTCAGTGATGCCATCCAGCCATCTGGATGTCAGCTGGATGGACGATAGCATCCTCTGTCGTCCCCTTCTCCTCCTGCCCCCAATCCCTCTCAGCATCAAAATCTTTTCCAATGAGTCAACTCTTCACATGAGGTAGCCAAAGTACTGGAGTTTCATCTTTAGCATCATTCCTTCCAAAGAAATCCCAGGGCTGATCTCCTTCAGAAAGGAATGGTTGGATCTCCTTGCAGTCCAAGGGACTCTCAAGAGTCTTCTCCAACACCACAGTTCCAAAGCATCAATTCTTTGGTGCTCTGCCTTCTTCACAGTCCAACTCTCACATCCATACATGACTACTGGAAAAACCATAGCCTTGACTAGACGGACCTTAGTTGGCAAAGTAATGTCTCTGCTTTTGAATATGCTATCTAGGTTGGTCATAACTTTTCTTCCAAGGAGGAAGCATCTTTTAAGTAGATATATTCCTAAGTATTTTATACTTTTCATTGCAATGGTAAATGGAATTGTTTCCTTAATTTCTCTTTCTATTTTCTCATTATTAGTGTAAAGAAATGCAAGGGATTTCTGTGTGTTAATTTTATATCCTGCAACTTTACTATATTCATTGATTAGCTCTAGTAATTTTCTGATGGAGTCTAGGGTTTTCTATGTAGAGGATCATGTCATCTGCAAATGGTGAGAGTTTTACTTCTTCTTTTCCAATTTGGATTCCTTTTATTTCTTTTTCTGCTCTGATTGCTGTGGCCAAAACTTCCAAAACTATGTTGAATAGTAGTGGTGAGAGTGGGCACCCTTGTCTTGCTCCTGACTTTGGGGGAAATGCTTTCAATTTTTCACCATTGAGGATAATGTTTGCTGTGCAACCCTGTCCTTCTCATTAACTAAATTCCCATCCTCTGTCTTTTAAAAATTCACAAGGAAACCTCTGTGTTATAAAGTTGCTGTTTGTTAAAGGTCTGTGTTATTACCCAGAAAAAGAAAATGGATATTTAACTTCTAAAGGAAAAACATAGGCTTTTTGGCCAAAAAGCTTAGAGCTCAGCCACCTTCTGGTTTCACTGGATCAAAAACCTCTCTTCCCAACCTCCCCAGCACATCCCCTCCAAGTCATCCTCCTTCATTAGCCTGAGAACCTTCTCCTTGTCCTGAAGTTCATTTCATCTCAGGGGCCCTTTGCAGGTTAGGAGCCCCTCCTATGTATTAGCACTGAACTTATGTTTCACCCTACAGACCCCTTACCACCCATTTGTTGTTGTTCAGTCACTAAGTTGTGTCTGATTCTTTCCATCCCCATGAACTGCAGCACACCAGGCTTCTCTGTCCTTCACTATATCCAGAGGTTTTCTCAAACTAATGTCCATCGAATCAGTGATACCATCCAACCATCTCATCCTCTGTCTCCCCCTTCTCCTCTTGCCCTCAACCTTTCCCAACTTCAGGGTCTTTTCCCTGAAGTTGAGTCAGCTCTTTGCAACAGGTGGCCAGAGTATTGGCACTTTATCACACCGAACCAGCACAGATGGTCCTGTGGAACCAGCCCTTCCTATATAGTTACTGAATGGATGCATAAATAAAGTAACACTTCTCTCTCTCTCTCCTTTTTTTTGGCTGGGCCATGTAGCAAGTGGGATCTTAGTTCCCCAAACAGGGATTGAATCAGTACCCCTTGCAGTGGAAGCAGAGACTTAACCCCTGGACCACCAGGGAAGTCCCCAAGTAATACTTTTCTGAATTAGCAGTCAGGATATCCGAACTCTGGTTGCCTCTCTGCTCCCAAGAAGCTGGAGAACACTGAACAAGCCTGTGCATTCCCTGGACCACATTTTCCACATACACATGTCAAAAGCAGGGATCTGAGGTAGGGTCCACACTGAGATTGTCTTTAGTACCTCCTGTATGTGGAGCCAGTCCTTACAGGAAGGAATGAGGTTCCTCCTAAGAAAAGACCACATCCTGGGACAAGACAGGGTGCTGCAGATACCTTGGTCTGAGTAAGGGACTGGTGTGAGCACGGCTGGGAGTCTTGAGCATTCCAGTGGTTCTCTAGCCCAGGCCCCACAGAATGAGATGAACAAGTAAGGAAAGTTTGTTTTCCTTTGCGCATATATATATATATATATATATTATATATATATATATATGATTTTCTTTGGTGGGCTTTGGGCTCTTAAGGTGTCAGCAGCATTGATACTGGGAGTTCGGGCAGAGGCAGAGTCTGGCACAGGGGATCTTGGGGGAAGGGTGCCTTGGCAGTATCACAGCAGTGAGGACCTTCATGGTGGGCAGTGGAGTGAGCAGCCACTCTTGATATTGTGAAGAGCCCAAAATGTATCACAGTGAGATGGAGAAACACAGAAGGAAAAAGGCAGACACCTAGTGTCATAAGAAGACAGTTCATAGAGTGTGTATCTTAAACAGCCTTTGTTGTTGTTGCTTAGTGAATAAGTCATGTCCTTGTGACTCCATGGACTGCAGCACACCAGGGTCCTCTGTCCTTCACTATCTCAGAGTTTGCTCAAACTCATGTCCATTGAGTCAGTGATGCCATCCAATCATCTCATCCTCTCTCTCCCCCTTCTTCTGCCCTCAGTCTTTCCCAGGAGTCTTTTCCAATGAGTTGGCTCTTTGCATCAGGTGGCCAAAATACTGGAGCTTCAGTTTCAGTGTCAGTCCTTCCAATGAATATTCAGGGTTTATTTCCTTTAGAATTGACTGGCTTGATTTTTTCTTACAGTTCAAGGGATTCTCAAGAGTCTTCTCCAGCACCACAGTTCAAAAAAGCATCAGTTCTTTGATGCTCAGCCTTCTTTATGGTCCAACTCTCACATCTGTACGTGAGTACTGGAAAAACCATAGCTTTGACTACATGGACCTTTGTTGACAAAGTGA
Organism: Redunca redunca; assembly: GCA_006410935.1. Taxonomy (NCBI): domain Eukaryota; kingdom Metazoa; phylum Chordata; class Mammalia; order Artiodactyla; family Bovidae; genus Redunca; species Redunca redunca. The sequence continues at coordinate 262,402 of SJYQ01004490.1, forward strand.
TGTCTCTACTTTTTAAGACACTCTAGACATTTGCAGAACTCTGGGGCAGGAATGTAAGGAGACTCTGTGTCTCCCTAAAGCAGAGACATGTGTTTTTACTGTTGTTGTGTGAACCTCTTTTTACTGCAAGGTCTGGACTAGAATATGATTGGGCATTTATTGAGAATTCAATATTATAAAAGATCTTAACCTAATGAAGATCATGGCATCTGGTCCCATCACTTCATGGGAAATAGATGGGGAAACAGTGGAAACAATGTCAGACTTTATCTTTTTGGGCTCCAAAATCACTGCAGTTGGTGACTGCAGCCATGAAATTAAAAGATGCTTACTCCTTAGAAGAGAAGTTATGACCAACCTAGACAACATATTGACAAGCAGAGACATTACTTTGCCGACTAAGGTCTGTCTAGTCAAGGCGATGGTTTTTCCAGTGGTCATGTATGGATGTGAGAGTTGGACTGTAAAGAAAGCTGAGTGCTGAAGAATTGATGCTTTTGAACTGTGGTGTTGGAGAAGACTCTTGAGAGTCCCTTGGACTGCAAGGAGATCAACCAGTCCATTCTGAAGGAGATCAGCCCTTGGATTTCTTTGGAAGGAATGATGCTAAAGCTGAAACTCCAGTACTTTGGCCACCTCATGCAAAGAGTTGACTCATTGGAAAAGACTCTGATGCTGGGGGGGATTGGGGGCAGGAGGAGAAGGGGTCGACAGAGGATCAGATGGCTGGATGGCATCACCGACTCAATGAATGTAAGTTTGAGTGAACTCCAGGAGTTGGTGATGGAGAGGGAGGCCTGGCATGCTGCGATTCATGGGGTCATGAAGAGTTGGACACGACTGAGCAACTGAACTGAACTGAACTGAAAGAACATGATACACATTAAATCCTCAGATATTATAATCATAAAAAGAATAGAATTAAGAATATGTCATGCCATGGCTATAAAGTTGGAAAGTTCAGGCCTATATTTTCTTTTTCAATACAGTAGAAAGGTTTCCTGTGATACTTAATGTGTGTGCATGTGTGTGCTAAGTCGCTTCAGTTGTGTCCAACTCTTTGCAACCCCATGGACTGTAGCCCACCAGACTCCTCCGTCCATGGGATTCTCCAAGCAGGAATACTGGAGTGGGTTGCCATGCCCTCCTCCAGGGGATCTTCCCTACCCAGCAATGGAACTGGTGTCTCTTATGTCTCCTGCACTGTCAGGCAGGTTCTTAACCACTGGCACCACCTGGGAAGTCCATAATACTTAATACTTGGATTAAATTAGTCAAATTAGATGACTTATCTGATCCTCAGTTTCTTCACCTGGAAGATGGGATAATAATATATACTTTGCAGGGGTCTTGGGAGGCAGTCAACATACAAGCCACTTGGGTGAATTTTTGGCCCTCAAGAGTGCTTAATAAACATTATTCTCTCTCCAGCTTCATGTCCATTCATTCATAAAGCTTCTTCGCCAATTCAAAATAGAAGTCTAAGGGAGAGAGGACAAGGGCAAAATGTGGTTCATGCTATTTTAGAAGTTTCCTTGTGATAGTCACTTCATTTTTAAAGGACTGAAGAGGTTATGAAGTATAGAAGAAAAGGGAAGGGTTGAAATTCTGGTCACTGAAAGCAATTCTGTGTTCGTTGTAACTTCCACTCCATTCTCTGTCCCCCTCCCACTGATACTCATGCTCACCCTCCAGCCTCTGGTGGTTTTATCCATGCTCATCTTTGCCAACATATCAAGACTATGGTCCTATGGGAGTCATCTCAGAACCTGGGAAGAGCTCACTGGTGTTTTTCCTTTCTTTGTCTGGGTTTTGAAAATATAATTTTCATGTATATATATATAGGCTTCTGACCATCAATAGATTTTATTAACTTACTAAAATCAGTAACTAACTGTGACACACAGATAAAAGCAATGCTGTCAGTGGAAATGGAAGTCTAGGGGTCACTGTGTTCTGTTCCCAATGAACCCCTGCCAAGTAAATTCCTGCATGCCAATATTTCTGTAATTATGTATATCTTCCTTTATCAACGGTTACTTGATTGTGTCCTGGTGAGTGGTCTGGAGCATATATGAGCTTGTGTGTATACACACACAATGAGGTGTAACATGTTGTAGTGAAAAGAATATCATTTGGGGGCTGTTGGAGACCTGTGTTTAAATTCCACTTCCACTACTCAGTAACTCTGTGACCTTGACCAGTTTACTTAACTGCTCTAAGCTTCAGTCATTTTAATTTAAAAGTGAGATTTGGAGTATTTATGCACAGAGCACCACAAAGATGGTAGCTAAGCTATTAATATTCTAAGTATAATGAATAATGAAGCAATGCATAAACATTACATACAACATTGTTAACAAACATGTTTTATGAGAATGAGAAACTTTGCAGAAATACTCGTTGAGGTCTTGTGACAGTAAAGACCACAGAGACAGCCAAAACGTTCTCACAGATTTTTCACTAATCAAAGGAAAAGCAAAGTAGCTTGTTTAAAAAGTTATCGCTCTATCAGTCCTGTCCAATTCAGTCATTGGGAGTTAACAGTAAAAATACTATTGATTCATCACATTTACTAAAACTTCGCCCAGCAGAGATCCTCCAGGGCATGTGATCTTTCCAGGAGGAACTCTGTCTTAGCACTGGTGCCTCTTCCAAAACACCATCTGGCAGAAAATGGTATCCTGCCTGGAATTCACAGCATTTCTTCATTTGTGAAAACAAACAAAAAATATTCATTTCCTCCCAAATCTTCTCAGGATCCTTTCTCTGATTTATTATCTTATAGGAATCAGTTTTCCCATGGCCTTCTTGACACTTCCATCAGGGAGCAGGCTGATCCACTGCCCCCTAACCCCCCCGCTCCCTCTGCCACCCCAGGTAGAAGTGGAGCCTTTAAGGGGCATTGTAATGTCACCTGGGTGTCTCATGATTGGGTCTGAAAGGATTCAGTCAGACTCTCCATGAAATAATTTCTGGGAGATGCTTCTATAGGTGAGTAAGCAGTTCTTATTTGTAAAAATTCTACCTAGATTTTCCAGTTCTTTTTACAGCAAATATTTATTACTCATGAGATAAAACACAATGAAAGTTGAAACAAAGTGTGCTGATACCAAGGTTGCAGCCAGGTAGACTTTTTTTTCAAATTTTGTTACTGTTTTCATCTTGAAATGGGCTTTGAACTGGCTGTATATTACCTTACTTAATTTTCCCAAACACATCCACTCACGTTGCCCATGAGAGTTTCACAAGCTGACCTAAGTCCCAGAGGTAGGAACATTTGACTGCTACTGAATTAAAAGCCTTATTTATTTACTTATTTATGGTCATTCCACGTAGCACATGGGATGTGAACCCAGGCCACCTGCATTGTACATCCAGAATCTTAACCACTGGACCTCTACGGAAGTCCCAAGAGCTTTACTGTTTTTTTGTCGTTGTTGTTATTTTTTATTCTATTTTTGGCTGTGCTGGTCTTCCCTGCTACTCAAGCTTCCTCCAGCCGTGGTGAGTGGGGACCATTCTTCACTGTGGTGCACGAGCTTCTCACTGTGGTGGCCTCTCGTTGCAGAGCACCAGCTCGAGGCACGAGGGCCTCAGTTATTGCCTCTGGGGGGCTCAGTAGTTGTGGCCCATGGGCTTCATTGCTCCATGGCACGTGGAATCCTCCCAGACCGGGGATTGAACCTGTGTTCCCAGCACTGGCAGGCAGATTCTTATCCACTGTCCCACCAGGGGAGTCTGAGCCTTATCTTTTAACACCTACTAGTAGGTAGCAGTGCAGGAATTTGAACTCAGGTCTGTCTGATCAAAGTCTGTGTTTATCACTACTATTATTCCTTCACACATCTTCTGGAGGTGAAAAATCCAGACTCTGATCAATGTGGTTTCTTTCTGTAGCCACAGTTAAGGTGAATGAAAAAAGTAAATTTTCTCCCTAACCATCAAATGTCCAGTTCTTTTTCCCCAAACTGATGGATTTTATAAGACCCTTCACTCTGTTCGTGACTCTTTACAGAAAGGGTCCATTCTAAACCCAAAACATCTGTAAAGTGCATCTTCATTTTGAAATTTGTAAGGAAGCTTCCAAAGATACTAGATGAAAAGATAATATGAGAGAGATGGAGCGGACAAGTAATTGAGAGAGGCATAAATAAGGCCAGTTAACACCAGAATGAAATAATGCATTCCGCACCAGCAACTAACTAAAGAGGAAATGACTTAAAATAAATTTTAGTAGTGCCTATTATTCTTTTTTTTGTAAACAGAATTTGAAATTCATAATTTTCTTTGGGTTTCAATTTAATGTCCATTAAGTAAGTACCTTTTCTAAGCCAGCTACATTTTGACTTCCTTTAAGTTTGGGGGGGAAGGTTTGGGGGCAAATTTTTAAAACTCAAAGGAAAAAAACTTTGATTTTGCATTAAAAGAATCTTCTATTTATTCTCATTCAGTTCAGGGTGAGAGCCAGGATTATTTCTCTCTCGTGGTGTTCCAGCACATGCGTCAAGTTTAACTGAATGACTAGGGAATGAATCTAATGGCAGCAAATATGAATTAGTCCAACTGGCAAGAAAGAGATGATAAAACTAGTCATGTGATTTTAAAGTTGTCCCAAGTTTGGATTTTGGCAAGTTAGATTTAAGAATAACTGAAACTCAATGCCTAAGGGCAGATAGAGGAGGAATAAATCTTACCTGTTCTGCCATCATCAAATTAAATTTCAAACCAACCACCCCCCACCTCAATTTCAAGCAGAATTAGCAGGAAAACTTGAGAATGGGATACTCAGGAGGCTGGAGGAACTGACAAAGAAGGGAAGACAAACTCATGGGTCAAACTGTGCAGAGATGGGTGGAGAGTTCACTCTGGCAAGTTGAGAAGTAGTCCTGTTCCCCTCTGAAACCCATCAGATCTGAACAGAGAGATGCTGGATTTTATTATTGTTTATTCCCTGACATAGAGCCAAAATAAGCCCCAAGCTGAATAACCAGCTTTGCATCTAAGGCATTTTTGTGTCTCCACTGTGACAAAGGAAAACACATTTTTTTTTCCTGTTGCTATGTATATTGGCAAATATCCTATCCAAAGAATTGTGCTCCAAGAACTCTGGAAACACCTGCCAGCAGAAAACTTGGGAGCTTTGTTCAAACAAGGGGACCTGCCAACTTTCCAGTACTGTTGACTATGCAGGACTAAAAAACTTGGACTATTTTAAAACCTGCTTGATGGATAACAGGAACTGGGTCATGGTGATGTGGCACAGAATGTGCCTAGAATGGTGTTTATCTTTTTTAATTTAAATATTGCATAGTCTGAGCCTTCTGCAAGGACACTGCACTGCTCATCACCCTTCAGTACTGACCCAACCATGTGGCTATGAATGGGGAAATGCTTGGACTGAATTCAAGATATTTGGCAAAACACAGTTTCCAGGAAACACTGTGGTAATCCAAAGCACCAGGCTCTGACATGTACAGGCATTGAAACAATGTCCTTTAGGTTATCATGAGTTTCTTCTAGTATCTTCTGTAACATCCAGTGTGGACTCTCTTAAGTCTTAGTGAGCAATTACATTCTGAGTCCTAACAACTCTTATATGACAAATGGTCCCATTTGTCATATAATGGTCCCAACTATTATAGCTTGTCCAGTAGGAAAGATGGTGTCTTGGTGTAGTGAATAAAGGCATTTGGCTGTGTGCAGTTCAGTGGTTGACTAAAAAATGCCATGCTCAAAACAGTAGCATTTAGTGGCATCTGTTTTCATTCCAACAGGCAGTCCTTGATTATTTGAGAGTAACTGAGGTCATCAGAGGAGGTGGAAGGACGCCAGGTATCCTTGTAGAGTGTAAGGTTGTCCCACTGAATTTCAGCTGTTTCCTTGTTGAAGGATGACATGGTGAAGTTTTCTGGAGGGACCAATGCTGTTACTCCAAAGATCCATCAGCCGGAGGATGTCGGTCTGTTTTGTGTGATTGAAAGGCATAGTGTTGAAAGCCTCAGTGTGTTCATCTTTTGACCTGCCACAAAAGTCCTGCCATGCTGAGTTATTCCTTCATATTATCTCCTTAGGAAAGTCACTGTGCATCTTAGATCCTCAGTTTCCTCATGTATAAACACAGGGATTTAGACTATGCATCATTTAGCTATCACCACACTAAGGGATACTGGGCTTCCCTGGTGGCTCAGATGGTAAAGCATCTGTCTGCAATGCAGGAGACCTGGGTTCGATCCCTGGGTTGGGAAGATCCCCTGGAGAAGGAAATGGTAGCCCACTCCAGTATTCTTGCCTGGAAAATCCCATGGAGCGCGGAGCCTGGTAGGCTACCGTCCATGGGGTCGCAAAGAGTCGGACACGACTGAGCTCTTCACTTCACTTCACTTCATAATAAGGGAAGCCGGGTGAGCTGCAGTCCAGGATCTGAAAAGAGTCAGACATGACTTAGCAACTGAATGTTAGGACTCAACACCAAGGGTCAACAGGTCAGTTCTGCCGCTGGCTAAAGAAAGTCACATGACCAACACCAGAGTCACAGAGTGTGGAAATGCTCTCCATTCATGAAGAAGCTGGGGCAAGGGTGTGGGGCAGGGAAGGGACTGAGATCAATAATTCAACCTACAGTAGACTGGCTCAATGGGTTCTAAACTTTTGGGTCTTATAGCTGTAAGAGATTGTTCTTCAATGCATTCTGTTACAGGATCCCCAAATTTAAAACTTATAAAGCTACAATCATTCTCTAGTCCCTCTAGTGAATTCCTCAGGCATTGAACTTATTTTTTAAAATATTTACTTATTTGGCTGTGCCAGGTCTTCATTGCAACATGTAGGATCTAGTTCCCTGATCAGGGATCGAACTCAGGCCCCCTGCATTGGGAGCTCAGAGTCTTAACCACTGGACCACCGAGGAATCCCAGGGCACTGGATTTAAAACCTAGTACACATAAGTATCATGCCTTGAGCTTGTACAAAACAAGATCCTGTGGCCTTCTGTAAGACATTAGGAGAACTGAGATGGGGGTCTAAAAAATCCCATTTTTTAATAAAAAAAATCTCTAGATAATTTGAATGCCAGGGCTTTGTGGAGCCCGACTCTTCTATGATCTCAGGGTTCTAGGCATTACCTCTGTCTTGACAGCACGTGTGAGTACCGAGTACCAGCATCAGTTAGCTGAGTCACGTGATATACATCAGCTGAAATATATTACTCTTCTGATCCCGGCTGATGCATTTGGCAGGGACAGCAAGTCCAGGAGCCAGTGCAGTAGAGGATGTGGAAGCAGGAAGGGAGCCAAGGCATCTTGTGAAGGTATGAGTGTCTCAGATTTTGTTTACAGCAGTCCTAAACAGTGATGCTCTTAAGCGGTGATTCCAGAAGGTCAGAGTTAATGTGCAGTTATCCTTGGTGGTGGGAAACTCAAGCAAAACCTCAGTCATTTAACATGTCAGTGTAGAACCAGAGAACAGAACAACAAAACCAGCAGGATGCGGTCCTTCTCTTCTCTTTCTCTATTTTGTCAGTCTCTTTCTCTCTACATGTATTTCTGTCTATTTCCCTATCTACCTGTCTATCTTTCCTGATTGGCAGACATGGGGCTTAGCTGTACATATTTTTAATCCACAGGGCAGGCCACCACGTCTTGAGGGCAGACTGGAACTCGGACAGAATCTGACACTACAGATCCGAATTCTGCAGGCAGAGTTCTCTACCCTTAAAGACTTTCAACCGACTGGATCAGGCCCAGCTGATTGTGGAGGATATTCTCCTTTAGATGTTAATCATATCAGCAAAATACTTTCATGGCAACACCTGGATTAGTGTTTGACTGAATGCCTGTGTGTGTGCTAAGTTGCTTCAGTCCTGCCTACTCTTTGCGACGCTATGGACTGTAGCCCGCTAGGCTCCTCTGTCCATGGGATTCTCCAGGCAGGAATACTGGAGTGGGTTGCCATGCCCTCCTCCAGGGGATCTTCCTGACCTCGGCATTGAACCTGAGTCTCTTGTGTCTCCTGCGTTGACAGGCAGGTGGTTCTTTACTACTAGCGCCACCTGGGAAACCTGTTTGACTGAATAACTGGGTACAGTAGGCTGAGCCAAACTGGCGCTTAATACTGACCATCATAGTTAAGGATTCTTCTTGATTTTTTGTCACATTTTTATGTTACTTACAGTCTTACTTAATATTTTCTATTAAGGTGACTCATTTCCTTCAAACTTCAGCCTCCTCCTAAGCAATAATAACTATGAAATTCCTGATTCAATCTGCTAGTTATGTAGATTATACAAATAATAAAATTAATTATAACTATTAAAATGCCACTTTAAATAATTCACCACATCCTCTTGGAAATGTTCGACTAGTTCATCAGATCTCTTGCCACAGAGCTGGGTTGAAAAGTTTCCTGTGGAAAAAGCAGGAATGTTAATGAACAAAGTCAAGTCTTCGGTCAGTTGCTCAGCCTAGGCATGGCAAAGTACAGGAAATATTTTCTGTTGGAGAAAGCCTTGGTCAGAGCAGGTGTGTGATTGTTTGAGAAGAGGAAGTGAGGACCTGTGCCCAGAAGGAAGGATGGAAGGATGATGCTTAGGGCTTTCTGACAGTTTTACAGCTATTTGAAAAATGACTTTCGCTGCTTGTGGGTGGTGCTGGCGGTGAGAGTCCACCTGCCAATGCAGGAGACCTAAGGGACATGGGTTCGATCCCTGGGTCGGGAAGATCCCCTGAAGGAGGGCGTGGCAACCCACTCCAGTATTCTTGCCTGGAGAACCTCATGGCCAGGGGACCCTGGCGGGTTACAATCCATAGGGTCACAAAGAGGCAGGCATGATTGAAGTGACTGGGCACGCATGTATTATAACTTTTAGGAACACTATGTTGCAAAAAACCTGGAAATAATTGAGACTAAAGCAACAGAAGATGAAAAAGAAATAACCTTTCCCCTTAAAACCCTTATAATCTGGTGGTAGAGATGAATATCAAAAGATGACTGCATAATACCTTTAGACCATGAAATTTTTGCACCTTGTTTTCAGTACGTGGGTATGCTCCAGTGTCTCTGAGTTTATAGTCTATGGGAACTTAAATAGAATTTGTATCCTACTGTTGTGTGAAAATTGTGTAAATCTTGGTTATGTTGAATTGGTTCATGGTGCTTTTCAGATCTACCGTATCCTTCTGTGATCAGTCACTCAGTCGTGTTCTATGCTTTGTGACCGCATGGACGGTAGCCTGCCAGGCTCCTCTGTCCATGGAATTTTTCAGGCAAGAATATTGGAGTGGGTTGCCATTTCCTACTCCAAGTACTCCACCAAGGAGCTATTTTTAGTGCTTTTCCTTCGATGTATCCTTCTACTTTTCCTATATCCTTCTACTTTTCTGCATATTTATTCTATTAATTTTTGAGAGCTTGATATTGAAACTCCAACTACAAATTTTAATTTGTCTACTTAAAAAATAATTATATTATATAGTGGAACTATATGTAACTTTGTTGTGTATTTTCCCAGTCTTCTGTAAATGTGTTCTTTCATAATTTAAAAAATAGAAAAGGAGAAAGAAAAAAGGAAAAAGCAAAGTGAAAAGATGACTGCAGACCAGTGTAGAATATGCTGGTAGAGGCCTGCAGGGGTGATGAGGAAGGGGCCAGGCAGTCAGGAGGGCTGCCTGGAGGAGAGGCTGTCAAACTGAGGCTCAACAGGATTTATAAAAGTCTGGTAGACAGGGCCTGGGTTTTGGGAGTGGGAGAAGCATTCCATATAACATGGAAGCATGAACAAAATCAAAGACTTGAGCTTGCATTGTGTGTGTGTGTGTGTGTGTGTGTGTGTGTGTGTGTGTATTTAGAGGACGAAGGCCAGGGGTGGATACAGTACAGAATCGGCATGACCACTGATGCCTGAAGCACAAAGTGTGGGGCTTGGGAGGGTGGAGAGGCAGGCACAGGCCATCCCAATGAAGTCTTTCCCTTCAGCTACAGGAAGTGCTGGATTTCCCAATGATCAGATCACACACGTGCTTCAGATACCATGGAGTCAGGAGAAGGACATTTATTTCATTTTCAACCAGTTTGTATATTTTTAAAGTAAAAAGTAATTATTTTAGGGAGAAAAACCCCAACATTGGATGTTCTTATACTCACTATTCTGGCATTGCTTTTGTTTTTGAACTACATCTGGCAGAATGGAGGTGGATGAGAGCTGAAGTCAAGTATCCTGAATGCAGTGTTATAGCTTTCCTGGATGGGTTTTACTTATTTATTTTGATTAAAAAAAAAAAAAAACTGGAGTATAGTTAATTTATAATGTTGGGTTAGTTTCAAGTGTACAGCAAAGTGATTCAGTTATATGTGTGTGTGTGTGTGTGTGTGTGTTTTTCAGATTTGGAAGTGTTTTCTTGTGTACTGAACAAAGCCAATCTATTTTAGCAACCTCTCCCATTGTCTTAAGGATTTTGTTTATTTGCTTTTATTTATTGGTTCTCTGTAGAGAACATAGGAAATGTGTGTAAGTAACATAGGAAATGTGTGTAAGTGTTCCAGTCTGTCACAATGATTGGGATCGCTAATGGTTTTTAAATGGGTGAAGACCAGGGGTGTTGCTACGGACTGAATTTTGTGTTCCATCCCCCACCCAAATTCAGATATTGAAACCCTAGTGCCCACGGTGAGGGTATTTGGAGATGGGTCCTTTGGAAGAGAATTGGGTTTAGAAAAGGTCGGAGCTCCCACGTGCATTAGTGTCCTTATAAGCAGAGGAAGAGACACCCGCTTTTCCTACCACCCCCATGTGAGGACACGAAGGCAACTGTCGACAAGCCAGGAGGAGAGCTCTTACCAGATGCCAGCAGCTCGACGTCAAGCCTTGCAGCCTTGAGAGTTGTGAGAAATAAATGTTGACTATTTAAGCCACCCAGTCTGTAGCATTTTGCTGTTAACAGCCCAAGCAGACTAAGACAGGTGTTGTAATCTTCCTGAACCAGGGCGACGGTCCCACTGGTCAAAGTGGCTGGTAAAGCTGAGATCCTTTTGTGCTTGAGGAAGGCTTTGGGAAAATATTAAGGTTCCACAGGAAAGGGAAAGATGGATAAGGACAGCCCAAGACAGAGGCCAGAGGTCACAGCGTCTTGCTTAATATCTTTACTACCCTCTCTCAGAGGATGGTTATGGAGCTGGGATGGGAGACCCTGCTGGTAGAATACTGGGCAGAGCAAGCGCAGGAAAGTGCCTCTTTTGGCTCATGTAAGCTGCAGTTTAAACAAACAAAAATCACTCTTGGGATAAGCAGGCTGCACCAGCATGCCTGCGTCCTGTAGACTTGTAGTGTCTCAAGGACACTGAAAGCCTCATGATTACAGTCAGTCATGTGCAAGAAACTGGGTGGTCACGGTGGTCCCAGTACAGGAAAGAAAGTACCTTGTAGTGATAATCAGATGTCTGTGAATGAACGGCTGGGTGAGCCAGGGATGCCAGAGGCCACCCCAGGCAACACAGTAGGTCCAGTGAACTCCGTCTCCTGCATGTCCCCAACCAGGCCTCCTCGGGTCTGCACGTACTGTGGGCTTCACTGGGCGGGAGGTATTTTGATTTCCTTGGGTAAATCACGTGCTTTAAAGCAGGAGGGAAGACACAGTCCCTTTGTCAGACACACACCTGCCTTTGGTGACTCAGCATGTTACTGAGCAAGGGAGATGGGAAAGGTCCCCAAGACTTGTCCACAGGAGTGGTGGGCATGGCTGATGCCTCACCATGTCACCGTGCCACCTCCTCAACCCTGTCCCTAAAAACCATCCCTGAAATTTACAAACCAGACCCTAAGGAAGGGGCAGAGCAATGGAAGTTTCCTTAGGTTGTTCTCACCTTGGGGAAAGTAGAAACATTTTCCAAGAGGAAACAGGGACCACAGACCACCAGGCATGCTGCTAGACAACCCCACATCCTCCCAGGCCCGGCTGCCCCCTTGTCAGCCGTGGTAGCATTCTAGTTCACGCTTGTATTTTCTCAGAACTCCACAGCAGCTCAAGTGCGTCAGCATCACGTCAGGTTTATTTTGAAGATGCCGAGATCTCCATGGAGACTTGGGGCAAGAAACATAATGAGAGGCCTTTATCAATTTCCATATCATCTTGTCATGGTTTTACAAAACGTTCTTGATGAAAGCAGAGAATGACAGTAGGCAATTAGTTTCTTTAGATAACAATCCTGTGGGCAGAGAAAACTGCCTGGCAGGCTTCTGTCCTGTGGTCTCCGAGTCCAGAAAGCTCAGTCCTCTTCCTTTTCTCTGTGTGTGGAAGGGGTGGATGAGGCCAGTTGTGCTGTAAAAGGGCCACCGCGGTCCTTGCCACCTTTTTCTGCTTCCCGCCTATATACACTTCCTGTGTTTCTTGGCTTCTTCCTTTGAATGGGGTACCAGCGTCCAACTGGGCCGAGGGCGTCATTTTCAAAGCTGCTGTTTGAGAATGGGGGGCGGGGGAGGGGTGGGCCAGCCCTCAGGAAATGAAGAAACCGGTAGGCCAGGCCTTTGGACGCCATGCTGAGGCCGGAATCAAGACACTTGTTCTTGAGGACAAGAACTACTTTGTAAAGAATAGCCGATGTACTCCTAGCCCAGAAGGTCTGTGCTCGAGCACCGCCAAGCCCTGAAACTCATTTTTCCATAAACAAGCCTCAGCCTTAGACATAACTCTTTTTAGACGCTCTGATGACTTCATGGACCAGGCATGCAGGGCGCCCAGATGTATGACTTGTGCAGCCTCATGCACTGGGGAAACCAACCTTGTCCTTTGATTTGCTCTCAGCACAGATGTCATTTGTCAGACATGCTCAAGGAGGTCACTTGTCCATAACTTATCTCTTAGGACCCCGGCTCATTTTGGAGGTGACTGTCCCTCCTCCCCCATCACAGTCACGTCCTTTCTGGCTCCTTCTCAGGGGATTGAGTATTTCTTTAATAAAAACTCAGACTGCCCCAAATCTCTGCACTCTCAGAGGTTTCCATACCTAATTGGCTTGAGGTTTTTATGACTTGTTATGAAAAAAAAAAGAAAGACTTGCAGTCTTCACTGTAATCTTTTTAATGGAAGATAATTCCCAAGACAAACAGTAACAGAAGCTTATTTTCCTGCCAAACACGATTCAGATTTGACAAGGGTGTCTCATCTCTCCTGCTGCTTAAGAGGAAACAGGGTGATCAGGATCTGAGTAGAAAGAGCTTCATGAAATCCAAAGACTTGTGGGGAGCTGAGGCAAGACAGGCAAGAGAAAAAGAGATGCGTCTCCAAATTTTGCACGGCTCAGCTCTTTCTGCAGTGGTTTCAGACAGATGGCAGGGGTTAGTCTCGTCTTCCATCAGCTGTCAGCCTGAGACCATAGTGAATTCCCTTCTAGATGATCTGCTAGCTTTTCTGTAACTCAGGGCACCACATCTTTGGAATTTTTTCAGACCATCCTAATTTCAGCTGTTCTATCCCGTAGTCTATAAATAGCTTGACTTTTTATGTTTCAGTGTCTGTTCAATTCCAGTTCTTTGTTCAAGGAGTATCTGCGTGTAAGAACACAAACCTTAAGTGCACATCTTGCAAACAGTACACACAGACACGATAGAACATTGCCAGCCTTCTGTGAGGTTCCCTCGTTATCATCATGCTGCTTTGCCTGTTTTGGAACTTTGCAGGAACGGGACCACAGAGTGCGGAGCTGTTTGGGTCACGCTTCTTTCACTCAGTCTGACATCTGTGAGATGCACCCATTATGCTGGAGGCAGCAGGAACTTGTTCCTTTTGACTTCTCTGTAGTGTCCTAATTTATGAATACACCAGGACATTGGATGGGGGAACATCTTGGCTTTTATTGGTGGACAGTTTGGTCACCATAGCTACAGGATATCAGACATCATCAAAGAGTGGGATAAGGCTTCCCTGGTGGCTCAGTGGTGGAGAGTCCGCCTGCCAGTGCAGGAAACCTGGGTTTGATCCCTGGTCCAGGAAGATCCAACATGCCACAAGGCAACTGGGCCCACACACCATAAACACAGAGCCTGTGCTCTGGAGCCCAGGAACCACAACTAGCAACTTCTGAGCCCACGTGCCACAATGACAGAAGCCTGCCCGTCCTAGAGTCTGAGCTTAGCAACAAGGGGCTGCCTTGGTGCCACACAAAGAGAGAGAGCCCATGCAGCAAGTGCCCAGCACAGCCAAAAACGAAAGGAAGAGGGAAAGAATCCAAAAATAAAAAAAAAGAGGCGCAAAAATAACAGGGATTTCAAATCCAGTACTGTGGTTCACATACCCGTCAGCTCTGCCGTGTATTAGCTTTGAGCCCTTGGCAAGTTATTAATATTAATCTGAACTTGCCTTACATGGCAGAATGTATTTAGTATCCACCATTACAGAGAATACTCCGAATCAAATTATGGAAATTGGTTCCAAGGATAAGGGCCCCAGAGATGTTTTATTCCCAGAGGCACATACGAATTATTCGTTGTTCATTCAACAAATGATTGTGCAGCAGCCTGCATATCCCAGGCTCTGTTCTAGCAGTGGATTGGTCAGCTTGTCCCCATGACAATTGGGAAGCAGGATACCAAAGAAGCAAACATTGGAATGAACAAGATCATTTTGCTACCAATCAGTGTCGATGTAGGGGGCTTCCCTGTGGTCCAGTAGTTAAGACTCTGCACTCCCAGTGAAGGGGCCTGGGTTCAATCCCTGGTGAGGGAACTAGATCTCACATGCTGCAACTAAGACCCACTGCAGCCAAATAATATTAAAAAACTGAAAGTGAATAAATGTCAATGCAGAAAATAAAGCAGGGCAAGGAGGTGGTGTAGCGGGTGTCGGGTGCTGATCTAGATAAGGAAGTGGGGGAGACCGAGTGGAAGAAGTCATATGTAAGTAAAAAGCTCAACGATGTGTATGATTCACTTATCTAAGTCTCTGGGAAAAGAGACTTGCAGAGGGAAAGCAAGTAAAAGTCCTCGAGGCAAAAGCAAGTTTGACATATTTGAAGAACAGCCAGGAACTCCATGGGGTCTCAAAAGAGCCGGACATGACTGAGCATGCACACATACATGCAAGTGCCTAAACAGAGTGGGAGTGGGGTGGGGAAGAGAAGTGGGCTGAGACGAGAGAGGCAGGCAAGGGCCAGACCCTGTGCACCCGCCCCTCACTGTCAGTATCCCAAGCTTCTGTTGCAGCCTACAGGCTGCTGGGGTGTTCAGTGACTTCCCCAAGATCACTCAGAACCAGAACTGAACAAGAGTCCAGGTCTTCTGGGACAAGACTAACTAACATGTATCTCAGCTCCCTCACTGAGGTTGGGAAATGAACGATCAGACGTGAAGGATATTTGGCAGCACCCACTTGAATGGGTTCCGAAGCTTACATTCGTGTGGAGTGTGCTGTGCTGCAGGGGAAGCAGGGTCAACCCCAGGGCCAGATCTGGCTTTCTGCCTGTTTTTATAAGGTCCATGAGCTAAAACAATTTTTACATATTTATATATTTGAAAAAATATCAAAAGAAGAATAGTATTTTGAGACATGGAGGATTATTTGACATTCAAGCTTGTGTCCACACGGTTTTATTGGACGAGAGCTATGCTCACATGTTTATGAATTTTCTATGGCTGCTTTAGGGGCTCTGCTGGCAGAGCTGAGATGTTGTGATGAATATTATATGAGCCTAAATGCCTAACATTTTTATTATCTGGCCCTTTACAGAAAGTTTCATGATCTCTTCTCTATAGTATAAAATCCTAACAGTTCAACAAGTGAAATAGCTACCCTCTCAGGATCCAACTTTAAATAATGCAATGTTTTTAGAAAATCTTCAGGACAAATAAGTTGCAGAATATACTCCTAGACAGCCGAGTTCACCTTTTATGTAGCTTTGCTGGCTTTAAGTCATTATAGGCACAGTAGAGATTTTGATTATAGAATATTTGATCTGCATGCCTTCTCTCTGTGAGCAATTAGACAGCAGATCCAGACTCTTGCACATCATTAAGGCGTCTACTCATGTATAACAGAAAATTCCTGTTAGTCTATACCATCATGCTCATCCTTTCCTTTTCTATGACGCCACTGTATGCTAACTAGATGGATCTCAGTCATTGAGAAAGACCAAGCATGGGTGGATGGTGGGGAAGAAAAGAGAGTGTTAGGGCCTGAATGCTTGTCAGTTCAGTCAATTCAGTCGCTCAGTTGTGTCCGACTCTTTGCGACCCCGTGAATCGCAGCACGCCAGGCCTCCCTGTCCTTCACCAACTCCCGGAGTTCACTCAGATTCACGTTCATCAAGTCACTGATGCCATCCAGCCATCTCATCCTCTGTCGTCCCCTTCTCCTCCTGCCCCCAATTCCTCCCAGCATCAAAGTCTTTTCCAATGAGTCAACTCTTCGCATGAGGTGGCCAAAGTACTGGAGTTTCAGCTTTAGCATCATTCCTTCCAAAGAACACCCAGGGCTGATCTCCTTCAGAATGGACTGGTTGTATCTCCTTGCAGTCCAAGGGACTCTCAAGAGTCTTCTCCAACACCACAGATCCCTCATCAATTCAGATGTTGAAGCCCTAACCCCAGTGTGGTGGTGTCAGGAGGGGGGCCTTTGGAGGCAGTTGGGTTTAGACGTCATGAGGATAGGGCCCAATGAGGGGATTATTGCCGTTGTAAGAGTAAGAAACCAGAGCTCACTCACAACCTCTGTCCTGTGAGAAAGCAGCAAAGAGGTGCCCATAGATGACCATACCAAGTAAGTCAGAAAGAAAGACAAATATCACATGATATCACTTATAGGTAGAATCTAAAAAGTGATACAAATGAATTTACAAAACAGCAACAGACTCACAGGCACAGAAAACAAACTTATGGTTACCAAAGGAGAAGCGAGGGAGGAATAAATTAGAGTTTGGGATTAGCATATTCACACAACTACACAGCTACGTATAAAGATAGGACCTGCTATACAGCACAGGAACTCTACTCAATATCTAGTAATAAGCTATAGTGGGATAGAATCTGAACAAGTATATATATTTATATAACTGAAATCACTTTGCTGTACACCTGTAACTAACACAATATGGTAACTCAAGTATAGTTCAGTTTAAAAACTTGTGGGACTTCCCTGGTGGCTCAGTGGTAAAGAATCTGTCCTCCAGTGCAAGAGACACAGGTGTGAGCCCTGATCTGGGAAGACCCCGCATGCTGCAGAGAGACTAATCCCGTGCAGTACAACTGCTGAGCACAGCTTAGGCTCCAGACCCTGGGAGCTGCAGGTACTGAGCCCTCGCACAGCAACGACGGGCGCCACGGCTCTGGAGCCCGTGCTCAGCAGCAAGAGAAGCCCTCACCCTGCGGCTGTAGGACAGCTTCTGCTCAGTGAAGACCCAGCACACTCAACACACACACACAAAAGCCGCCTATCCACGAGCCAGGAGGAGGGCCCTCACCAAGAACCGTATCTGTCAGCACCTTGATCTTGGACTTCCCAGCCTTTAGAACTGTGACAAATGAAAGTTTGTTGTTTAAGCCACCCAGTCTACGGTATTCTGTTGAAGACACCTGAGCTGGCAGAGACAAAGGAAGAGGAGGGGAAAGAAACTCTAAAGAGACAGACCCTTTCCCATTAATTCATTGGTAATTATTTCTAATCTCTCAAGAGACTTGTCAGCAACCTTGACACTTGGATAATACCCACATGGAGTTTTATATAAACATTGCTGCCCTAAGTCCATACTGACTCTTTACAGTTTATCCTGTTACTTGTATCTGTTAAGTAAATCCTGAGAACCATCTCATATATTCCTGACAGATGATGATGAGTATGGCAAAGTATTCTCATCCATAAATAAAGGACAAAATAAATAATTTATTGAGAGCCTGAACCGGGCTTACCTTTTTCATACATTCTGTCTATAATGTTAGTGGCACTATAAGGTTAGGGAACCCTTATGATTCCTCATTCTACGTCAAATGGAATTGAGGCTTGCATACCCCAGGTAAGTGATGCTCAGGCTCACATAGCTAGTTGGTGGCAGGGCTGAACCCGCAGCTCAGCTCCCCCTGAAATGAGAGCTGCCACCTTCGATCAGTCCCTGGATCCTCAAGAATATCTTTCCACTCCAAGCGCCAGGGAAGAGAAGAACTTCCCTAAAGTATGCTAGTGCATCTCCTGCAAGAAAGACTAAAAAAAAACCCACTGGAGACCGAGGGTGAGAAATCCCCTAAAGCAACAACAGCTTTATTTTAGGGCCCTAGAAAGTCCCTCCTTTGTCTAACACTGAGGGGTCAGAACAACGGAAGACCTGCAGGAGCCCCTCAAACCAGACCAGCCTTTCCCCCGACTTTCTCCACTGCCTGGAGCCCACTGGTAGTCGAGCACCAACTCTGTACACTTCAGAGTCTGTTGTGCAACTGAAAGTTAGTGTGAAGGGACCATTTTCTGATCTTCTTGTGGGGACTTCTTCTTTTTGGCCACACTTCTCAGCAGGCATGTGGGATGTCAGTTCTCCAACCAGGGACTGAACCTTGGCCCCTTGCATCAGAAATGCATAGTCTTTACCACTGGACTGCCAGAAAAGTCCTCAGAGGACATCTTCTTTAAGAAGGGAGTTATTCTCAAAGCTCTGCCGCAATCCTACTTTTTGTAAGATGTTGGGAAATCTATCCGCAGTTTCTCTCTCTCTAGAGAGTAATGTGTTCTAAATTTTTTAAAATATCTTCCCCCTTCCCTGGTGGCTCAGACAGTAAAGCGTCTGCCTATAGTGCGGGAGACCTGGGTTCGATCCCTGGGTCAGGAAGATCCTCTGGAGAAGGAAATGGCAACCCACTCCAGTACTCTTGCCTGGAAAATCACATGGACAGAGGAGCGTAGTAGGCTACAGTCCATGGGGTCGCAAAGAGTCGGACATGACTGAGCGACTTCACTTCACTTCCCTTAACTCCTGACCCTTGTCATATTTTTCGACTGCTTTGCATGCTTTTGTTGAGTACCTATTAAGTGCATGGCCCTGCGCTTTGTGCATTGTTAAAACCATGGATGTGAATTAACAAATGGCCACTCCCAGGCTCCAACCCCGGTCAGGAGTTGACAGTGCAGGGAAATAATCTGACCAGCGTATAGGGCTCTTACCAGCATCCTCTCCTCTTGGCTGAGTCACTGTGTTAATCACTGAGCCTGGAGTTCACCCGTCAAACACAGCAGAGACCTGGCAGTTACCTAAGATCTCATGTCGGCCTGGCTCCAGTGTCAGACATGGCTTTTTTCTTTCTCTGTATGTGGCTTACTTGTTGTTTAGTCTTCAGTCATATCCAGCTCTTTCCCGACACCAAGGAGGGTAGCCCGCCAGGCTCCTCTGTCCATGGCATTTCCCAGCCATGAATATTGGAGTGGGTTGCCATTTTCTTCTCAGGGGATTGTTCTGACCCAGGGATCGAGCCTGTGTGTCCCGCACCGGCAGCGGATTCATTACACTGAACTGCGAGGGAAGCCCGTGGCTTACTTTGCCGAGTGGCTTACTCTGCAGTGAGATGGTCCCTTTGCCTGTACTTTGCTTGGAATGCGTTATATCAGTGATGCGTTGACCACACCCTCCAGAGTGGCTTGGTTCAGAGCTGCAGGTTCTTGTCTAACTTCTGCATCTGGTTAAGTCGGGGGTGGACAAGGACTGCTATTTAAAAAGGAAAGAATTTTGTAATAATCACCTGACTTGTATGACTAATAACTAGCAATAATAATTACTCATGTGTCTCAGGAGACACTTCACAGCTGGAGCACTTGAAGAGCAAGACTATTTCCCTCCCATTAAGAAGTTCATGTCTTTCTTTTTACTAAGGGAGAGTAGTTTATGCGGGGGATGAACGTCAGCATTGGAGAAACTCTGACTTGGGTTCCAGTGATCCCATCTATTATCGTGTCACTTTGGACAAGGGATTTAAGCTCCCCAAGTCTAAAATACCTCTTTTAAAGTGAACATGTGGACATTACTTAATAGGATCACCCTGAGTTGAGGGGATGTCCGTGTTTGACACTGTGGAGTGAGTGTTGAGTCAATGTTTTCTGCAGTCTCCATCCTTCTGATCTTGATATGAGTTCATTAACTCCTCCAGCAAAGCATGTGGACTCTTGAGGGAAAGATCCGCTTTGTGTTATTTCTGTCTTCCCTTTCTTTTGTGGAGGAATGCTTCATGCTAAACTTGGTGGAATCATGGGTGGATTTCATTTTCATCCTTAAACTTCCTTCCCTTTTCTCACAAAGAAAAGAAAAGCATGAATTTGCATTTCTATGCCTGAATTATGTCCTGAGTGGTAAGGAAAGAAGCAGGAGTCTCCCAAACATCCCAGAAATGCCTGTCAGTGCACTTACATCTATATTGGATTGATTGATAAATAAAATGTCTTTTCCAAGCTCATCAACCAATAAATAAGTTCTCTTGGGTTATGAGAACCATCTAGAAAAGAATGGGGAATGAAGGAAAGAGACAAGGAAAGGAAAGTCATTGTTCTGGGTATCCCAAGAGGTAAAGGTCACCAGGGAGGATGCAGGATACTGGCAAGCATATGTGCTGTAAATTCAAAGGCCTGCCCTAGCATTCCTGTGATGGAAGCCATCGGCAGTCATTCTTCCTGGCAAAACAGGAGTTAGCCAGAGCCACAGTGTGCTTGGGTAATGACTTTCATTTGTCGTAATAACCCCGTATCAAGCCCCTGATACTTAACAGGTGCCTAGAGCATTCACAGGTTTCTAATTTGGATCCCATGTACATAGAATTATGGAAATTGTGGACACACACTGAGCTCCTTTCCTGGGCACAGGATGTGATGGGAAATACCAAACGCCTATCCTTCTTGTGTTTGAAACTGTGGGCTTTGTTTTCGTTTTTATTTGTTCGTTTTGCAGTGCATTCTGCCGAGACATGAGTACTCCATTAGAATTAAAAATTTATATCTAAGGTAAATTGAGTCATTACAAAGCAGACAACATCCCGATAACTTTCTCAGCCGTTCTCACTCCTGGCTGTTCTTAGGCAGCCCAGTATCTCCTGGATCTGCTCACAGCATAGTTCTCCTCTTATAAAGGGGACACACATTGTAAAGGGGACGACAACTCTGCCTGGCGTACATTTTGCTGTCTCTCCAGCTCATGTGCCATCTCCCTCATCTGAGAACCACCCCTTCCCTATAGACCTCTGCTCCAGGCAGCCATGATTCTATGATGTGCCTGCAACCTTTTCCTATAAAGGAGTGAGGGGGTGGGGAAATCTGACCCTAAGTGAGCCACGGAGAATCTCCCTCCTGGGAAATTGAAATTAATACCTAAAGACGGGGAATCTGCCTCTGCACACACCTGGAACAGTCAATAGCGAAACTCAGATGCTAAGAGGCCACTCAAACAAGAAAGCAGAGAAGGCCAATTAGTACGTCAAAAGTAGAATGAAGTTTTTGAGAGAAAAAAAGTGCAGAAATGAGAAACTTTTGGGGTTTTTGTAACATTCCGTCTCCTAATTTCAGTTCCTTCTGAAAACTTAGCTGTATTTTGACTTTGGGTTCTGTGAAGCACCCCTGGATATGTTTAAGAGGTAATTCTCCCCTTCCTCATTTTCCTTTTTTTAATTAAAGGAAGTTTAAATAAACTCTAGTGATTTGGCAGCCAAGAGGCGTAACTAATATAAACTTTTACCAAAGACACGTGTTTTTTTCATCTTTTCTTCTTTAGGCTTCCCTGAAAAACCAGCTCTCTTGGGGCTGCTTCCTTGATTAACTTAAACCTGCATTGTATTGACATCATTTATAACATGCTCTTGGATCAGATTGTTTGAGCACCTCTGGAGTCATAATGGTCTATTGTGTAAACACAGCATCCGTGAGATTTATACAACTTGCATTATTTATCCAACAGACTGTATAACTTCTCTGAATGAACCATTGTGACTGTCATGGGGCATAAATCCATCTTCGGGCACTTTTGAAAGTGTGACTCACTGCTGTCTTTTGTGTAAGAGAATTTGTGAAATGCGTATTATCCACTCAATGAGCTCTAATGTCTGCCTGGTGAGGTGTAAAGCTAAACTAATCTACTGGGGAAAAGATGAAACCTATGAGTCAAGAAATAATCCCTTATATAAACTGAGTCTAGCATCCCTACACTAAGAAACAGGGAACCTCGAATATTAGCATCTACTCCATCT
The DNA here is from genome assembly GCA_006410935.1 of Redunca redunca. Taxonomy (NCBI): domain Eukaryota; kingdom Metazoa; phylum Chordata; class Mammalia; order Artiodactyla; family Bovidae; genus Redunca; species Redunca redunca. Next base: position 284,582 of record SJYQ01004490.1, read on the forward strand.
CTGGACAACAAATAGTTGAGTGGATGTTCACTAATGTCTAATCTATTCCAAAGATAGTGCTTATTTTTGTTTCCTTCACTAGATTAAAACCTAGGGCCATCCTGGTTTTCTCTGTGCTCTTGTTATGAACCCTGGCATAGCTAGGCATTTGGGCTTCCCTCATAGCTCACTCAGTTAAGAGTCTGCCTGCAATGTAGAAGACCTGGGGTTCAATCCCTGGGTCAGGAAGATCACTTGGAGAAGGAAATGGCAACCCACGGCAGCAGTCTTTCCTGGGAAATCCTGTGGACAGAAGAGCCTGGCGGACCACAGTCCACGGGGTCTCAAGAGTCAGACATAACTGAGTGAATAAGCACACACACGCTCTGCTAAATGAATGCCTGAGTAAACTCACATAAATGATCTTATTTAATGTCAGCAATAACCCTGTTTTACAGATGAGGATCTGTGACTCAGGGGTGGCAAATAATTTCTTCAAAGTTGGAGAGATTTGGTGCGTTTTAAAAGCATTTATTTTATTTTGACTGCACTGGGTCTTTGTTGTGGTATATGGGACGCTTAGTTGTGGTGGGCAGACTTTAGCTGTGGGATATGGGCTTAGTTGCAGCATGCGTGCAGAACCTAGTTTCCCAACCAGAGGTCAAGCCCAGGCCCCCTGCACGGGGAGCACAGAGTTGTAACCACTGGACTACCAGGGATGTCCCCAAAGTTGCATAAACCTGTATGGTGGTAAAGCTGGAATCCAGTCTGTCCGACACCAAAGCCAGAGTTATTTCAACCAAGTCAGAATGTAGGAAGAATGCAGAGATAATACGAATAGCACATGGCTGCAAGAGCCAGTGTAAACTAGTACCGTGGATTCCAAATAAGTCAACCCAAGTGGATGCAGCCCTCCAACCTGGAGGACAGGAGGTCTGTTTCACACCATCTCTCCTTTCAGCCTGCTGCACGTATTGCATGAATCCTTTTGTTTTATTCATTGTTCCTTTCCTACTTGGTGTCCCAGTTCGTTTTCTAAAAGGAGCTGTTTGAGATATTTATTCTGTCTTCCTTGGCCAGCACCTGGGAGTGAGTGCCTCCTTAAACTTTACTCCCTGGCCCCTGGCTTGCCTCATAGGGTCTTATCTCTGCTTCCACCAGAAGCCCAGGGGTCTACTATCCCCTGATTCTATCTGCATCAATCAGTTGTTAACCACATTTCCCAGAGGGCCTAGCCTAGCTCTCCAAGGAGGTGGAGAATTGGAAGGGATATATTTTATTAGAGAAATTTTTCAAATTAAAAAAAATTGACTGGAGTACAGTTGATTTATAATGTGCATTAATTTCGGCTGTACAGCAAAGTGAGTCCATCATACATATACATATGCCCACTGCTTTAGAGTCTTTTCCCATATAAATCATTGCAGAGTGTTGAGTAGAGTTCCCCGTGCTTTACAGTAGGCCCCATTAGTTATCTATTTTACATATGTGGCTTCCCTGCTGGCTCAGCTGGTAAAGAATCCACCCACAATGTAGGCAGACCTGGGATTTGATCCCTGGGTTGGGAAGATTTCCTGGAGAAGGGAACAGCTACCCACGCCAGTATTCCGGCCTGGAGAATTCCACGGACTGCATAGTCCATGGGATCACAAAGAGTCGAACACAACTGAGTGATGTTCACTTTCACTTTCATTTTACATTTAGCAGTGTATATATGTCGATCCTCGGAGAAGGCAATGGCAACCCACTCCAATACTCTTGCCTGGAAAATCCCATGGACAGAGGAGCCTGGTAGGCTGGAGTCCATGGGGTCGTGAAGAGTCGGACATGACTGAGCGACTTCACTTTCATGCATTGGAGAAGGAAACGGCAACCCACTCCAGTGTTCTTGCCTGGAGAATCCCAGAGATGGCGGAGCCTGGTGGGCTGCCATCTATGGGGTCACACAGAGTCGGACACGACTGAAGCGACAGCAGCAGCAGCACCCGATATGTCAATCCCAATCTCCTTTCCCTTATCCTTTGGAAACCATAAGTTTGTTTTCCACATCTGTGACTCTACTTCAGTTTTGTAAATAAGTTCATTTGCACCTTTTGTTTAGATTCCACATGTAAGTGATATTGTATATTTGTCTTTCTCTGACATACTTCACTTAGTAAGATTTTAGAGGTTTTTAATTAATGCTCTCTTCCTCTTTTTTTCTTTCTTTTTCCAGTTTTACTGAGTGTGGGAATCTTGCCCAGCCTCTGACATTGTACAGGTTGATACCCATCAGGTTGTCCTTGTATGGACCACGGTAAGAACAAGAATGTCATCCCTCCTCTTAGATGACATTATCAGATGCAGCTGCCGTTACCCTGCATGAACGCTGCTGTGATGAGCCTTCCACCCCTGATCTGCGCTTTGTATCGTCTCTAGTGGGCGTCCGTGTAATCTTCCATTCACATCGACTTCTCCTGAGAACAGAAGTGTGTAGTGGCCGCACTTTGGGGAAATTTGGGTCTGTGGCATGCAGAGGGCGTGGCCACATGACACACATCTGTCTTCTGTTCTTGACTCCACCTAGGGCTGTGGCCAACATAGCTGGCCAATTGCTCACAGCCTTTGGTAACAAAAGTAGGGGAAATCCATAGCTGCTGGAGTTGTTGCTCAAGCTGGGGTGGGCTGAGCTCAAGGGCCCCCCTTAGGGCTCACCAAAAATGTCTCCCTAGCATTTGAACTGCCCTCTAGAGAATTTTCAGGTAGTCAAGTGGGACAACTCTGGGGAAGAAAGCCTGGGGACAAACCCAGCAGCTTTCCTCTCCCTGCAGAGCTGTGGATTCCATTATTAGCTACCAAGCATGCTTTTGAATTTCAGGACGAAAAGTTGCATATATGTACTGTGTCTTAAAGTCAACTGTCAGCAGAGTAATCAGCTATTGAGAGATGTGAGTTATTTTTAGATGAATACAAACATTGGATGATGGATTGTTCGGGGGAGAAAAACAACCTTGAAATTAAACTGGGGAAAAAATCCCAAACAAATGAAACATAACAGCAGCAAAAATAAATTCCACACAAAGAAAAATTAGAAATAAAACAAAGCCTCATGGATGGCGTTCAGTTCAGTTCAGTTCACATTGCCTTGTCTTAATAATGCATTGACCCAGCAGAGAATGATGAACGATACACAGGCAGGGAGGAAAACAAAAATCACCTGTTTTGCCGAGCTCTCCAGAGTTTAACTGAAAGATGTCCCTGATCCTATTCAAAGGTGGCCTTACAGGGCTTCAGAATCAATCCCTCCATGCGGAACTGGGGGCTGCCCTGGTGGCTCAGATGGTAAAGAATCGCCTGCAATGCAGGAGACCTGGGTTCGATCCCTGAGTCAGGAAGATCCTCTGGAGAAAGAAATGGCAACCCACTCCAGTATTCTTGCTTGGAGAATCCCATGGACAGAAGAGCCTGGTGGGCTACAGTCCAAGGGGTCGCAAAGAGTTGGACAGGACTGAGCGGCTAACACACAACACACCAGCTAGAATTTAACAATAGGAAATGAGGGACAAACTAGGCCACTGCTGGCAATATACCAGCATGAGGAAAATATATCACTTCCCTATCCTTCTGCTCCGCCACGATCCACTCCATCCCCACGGGCATGGTGGAAATGGCTTTGCCTACGCTGGCAATGGGTTTCTTCCATCATACGGAAAAGTCAGACCAAGGTTTTTAGATCCTTGTAATTACAGAGCTAAAAAGCAATTGGAGAAATATATTCTGCACCTTCAGAGGTTTGACGTGACTTTCTGGTGCCAGAGAACAGGGCTGTGCTGCTAAGGGATAATTTTCCTATTCAGTCCTTCAGCCTTTTCTGACAGATTCCTAGCACCTTCTTTCGATTAAGTGAATTCATTTAATTAGCTTCACAAACACAGCCCATGCATTATTCAGCAGCAGCCAATTCCTCAAAACTGTCTCTGCAGTTATCAAGCAAACCTTTCTGTCACTTCCCCAGGGAGAAGGGGCTGGCACCTCCTGGGAGGATCCGTGTTTGAGTCAAAGCTCATTCCGGGGTGGGGACTCAGGTGGGAAGACAAGGATGTGCTGACCTGTACTGGGGCAGCGGGTGAGCTGGAGGGTGGACTGATGCATCAGGTATGGAAAAGGGTAAAGGAATCAGAATGATCTCATTATTTAAAAAAAAAAAAAAAAAAAAGTGAAATGGTTCATTTGTGGCCTCTTAGAAGTGTATGCCCAGGAGAAGCAATCCCACCTCATCACATTTACCTCCCTGGAATCCAGTAAACCCCATTTGTGGTTTTATCATGAATAGCCTGCAGGATGGCACAGCAGGCTTCCCACACACACCAGCAAAGTCAGAAAGAGAAAGACAAAGACTGTATGAGACCACTAGTACGTGGAATCTAAAATATGGCACAGAGGAACCGATCTAAGGGACAGAAAGAGACTCACGGATTCTAAGGGACACAAAGAGACTCACAAATTTAGAAAACAAAGTTACTGTCACCAAAGGGGAAACGCAGGGGGAGGGATAAACTAGGGGTTTGGGATTAACATAGTCACACTGCTGTACACCAGCAGCCTGCTGTAGAGCACAGGAGACTCGATTCACTAATTTATGTAATAAACCGTAACGTCCGACTCTTTGCTACCCTGGCTGTTTGTAGCCCACCAGGCTCCTCTGTCCATGGAATTCTCCAGGCAACAGTACTGGAGTAGATTGCCATGACCTTCTCCAGGGGATCTTCCCAACTCAGGGACTGAACCCCCATCTCCTACATTTCAGGCAGATTCTTTACCATCTGAGCCACCAGGGAAGCCCTTGGTGGTAAAGAACCTGCCTGCCAATGCAGGGGACTGAGATGCAGGTTTGATCCCTGGGTGGGGAAGACCCTCTGGAGGAGGGCAAGGCGACCCACTCCAGTATTCTTGCCTGGAGAATCGCATGGACAACGGAGCCTGACAGGCTGCAACCCATGGGTCTGCAAAGAGTTGGACACGACTGAAGCGACTTTGCACACGCACAGCACACACAATAAACCAGGATATAAGAACGTGAAAAAAGAATACATATCTGAGTCACTTTGCTGTAAAACAAATTAGCACAACACTGTAAATCAACTATAGTTCAATAAAAACACCCCCAAATTGAATGCCCTATACTACCTCCCTTTTGATGACCTTGGTCCAAGTCACCATCATCTCTCACGTGCAGTAAATGTAGCAGCCTTCTAACTGGTCCCGTTACTTCCTGCCTCACCTTATATTCTCTTCTTACACAGCAGACAAAGATTTCTACAAATGTTAATTCAGATTACAAAGCCCTTGAATGACACATTTCTAACAGGTCCCTGCATTATGTTTTTTCCTTCACACCTTCCTGACCCCTCCAGCACTCTCCTCTTTGCTCATTCTGTCCTGGCCTCATGGGCTTCGTTGCAGTACATTATTTTTTAAGCCATGTTCTATGCCTAAAATGCTCTTCTATTAATGTTCCCCTTCCCTCATAGCTACCTGGCTCAATCCATCACCTCCCTCAAGTCATTCGTAATCTTTTCATTGTGGACTAGCCTGACCGAGTCGTTTTACCTTGAAAACCCTCCTTCAACCTCTGGAATTCCTAATCTTCCTTATGTATACATTCGTGCCTGCTCAGTTGTGCCTGATTCTTTGCAACCTCATGGACTGTAGCCCACCAGGTCCCTCTGTCCATGGAATTTTCCAGGCAAGAATACTGGAGTGGGTTGCCATTTCCTCCTCCAGAGAATTCTCGACCCAGGGATCAAAACTACACATCTCCCACACGTCTCCAGCATCTCCTGCATTATAGGCAGATTCTTTACCACTAAGCCACCAGGGCGGAGTAGGCAATGGCACCCCACTCCAGTACCCTTGCCTGGGAAATCCCGTGGATGGAGGAGCCTGGTGGGCTGCAGTCCATGGGGTCGCTAGGAGTCGGACATGACTGAGCGACTTCACTTTCACTTTTCACTTTCATGCATTGGAGAAGGAAATGGCAACCCACTCCAGTGTTCTTGCCTGGAGAATCCCAGGGACAAGGGGAGCCTGGTGGGCTGCCGTCTCTGGGGTCGCACAGAGTCGAACAAGACTGAAGCGACTTAGTAGCAGTAGCAGCAGCAGCAAGCCACCAGGGAAGTCCAGTTCCTGGAATTCCTAATCCTCTTTATCTTCTATTCTTAGTTCTCTGGTGGGATTCCAAAGATTTAGAGCAGTGCTTGGCACTTAGTAGGTCCTTGTGAAATATTTGTGCATTTGAATGATATAATCCCTGCTAAAGGCAGTCTGAGCCCATGAGAACAGTTCAGAGTAATTTGCAGAGGCCTCCACAACCCATGTCTGTTTAAAAAAAAAAAAAAAAAGCTGTATAATCACCATGCAAACTGCCACAAATTACCAAGATCAAAAACCAGAAAGGCTTGCATTTATGAAACACTTAAGCTTGAAACTAATCTTCCTGCCCTGATTGAACCAGTAACCTTTGCATCTCCATGGAGTTCATAGATTATTTCAGCCTCTGAATATCAGTGCTTAAAACTATCAAGATTCCCAGTTGATTCACTAATTGGGAGTTTTACAAAACAATAAATGGCTTTTTCTCTCTGGCATTTCTGAGTTCAGGAATAAGAAACAGAGAAATGAATTAATTAGATGAACACCAAAATACCAACTTTATCTATGGGGGAGGAGAGAGCAGCTTGGATCTACAGCCACAATCATGAACCCAGATAATCCTTCTTCCCTTCTTATTTGTTCATTGGTAAAACCCACCGCATCTCTCTGGGACAGTTTAAGACTCTACAGGACTGGGTCCCGAGAAAAGAGGCTGTATGTCAGGGTGTGAGGTGAGGGAGAGTGGTTGAAAATAAAGATCCATTTTATCTGGTGCCCGCCTTCACTACAGGGCTGTTGTAGGTGAAGAATGAGTCCTCCAGAATTCAGGTCATTTCATTGGACCTGCCTTTTTTTCTGGCCACTCCACACAGCATGCAGGATCTCAATTTACCGACCAGGGAACCCATGCCTCTTGCAGGGGAAGCTTGGACTCTTAACCACTGGATCCTCAGGGAAGTCCCTCTTTTTTTTTTTTTTTTTTTCTGATTGCAGTCTTCATCTTTCATGACTTGGATAGAAGAAAAACAAGGCTGAAACTTGCTGGTTTCTTGACTTTCTCTTTCTTCCCTTCCCTCCACCTCTCTCCTCCTACCCTCTTCTCTGCTCTTCCATACCCTTTCTTCCCTTCCCTCTCCCTCCTTACCACCTCTTTCTCTCTGAATTTGGGTAGATTTCTTTCATTTATTCCACACCACATAAGCCAGATGTTTTAAAGTTAGCTGCAGAGGATTATGTTTTTCTTGTTCCCATCATCCTTTCCTAGGACCATAAATCCTGAAATTCTTGAGCCCACAAATCACCGACTTACATAAACAAAGACTGGGGAAAGCACACCGTGACGGAGGCGTTTTAAAGGCTGCGGTTATTCCAGCAGCAAATGCTTTCTGTCATCTTCTTGGTCCCTGACTGCTGCTTCAGATGCCACTGGCCCATGAAATAATTTAAGATTCAGTTCTGAAGCTCAAGCCCAGCCAATCTTTCCAGACATGTCCCTACTATAAAACATTCAAGGTTACTTGTTTAATCATTCATGGAGCTTCCAAACATGTCAGCGTTTTTATGGCATCGTTGGTGACAGCTATAATGTTACCAGTAATTACAGATTGAGGAAATGTTTGTCATGAAATGTAAAGCACACTACTGAATAAGTATATGGCTTAGCAGGAGAACTGACTCTTACCTCCTCTTCCACCTGATCCTCAGCTTGTATTTAGGTCCCCACTCCTACTCCAGGCTTAAAAGTATTCACCAAATCACCCCTTTCTCAATAATCCTTTAAAACTATGGAACAGGGCTGACAAACTCCACTACCTACAGAAGTTGGGAGGTAAATAAGAGAAGTATTTGGATGTAAGCAAACCAATAGAGCAAAATTGACAATAGCTAGCCAGTCAGCTGCGGTGTCAGAGATACAGTAGGGAGATGTAGAGACCACGATCCTTTGGAACACTGCCCGCCCTATCTAAGAGCACAGATGCTCTGTTGTTCATTATTGCCTGGTGAGAATGTAGCCGTGCATTGCCAGATCTTCCAAATTTCTGGAGAAGCTGCAATTTGGACATTGATGTGGAATCTTGTATTAGCCCAGATGCTAGCAACTTTTCAGATTTATCTAGCAGAAATTCAGAGTGCTGTCTGGAACAAAGATCATCTGAAAAGCAGAACTGGCTCAGAACAGCTATTGCTTTGTTAGGGGACAACTGGAACTTAGCATCTCTGGCAACTCTGTTGCTTTGCCATGAACTTCAGGTCATTGGTCAGCTAACAAAGGAGGAACACAAAATGAAAAAAGTTAGATTTAATGGTGCAGGGAAGTACAGATAACTTATTGGGTTGGCCAAAATTTGTGTTTCATTTTTTCCGAAACATCTTACAAAAAAACCCCAAATGAACTGTTTGGCCAACCTAGTATTTATTATGACAGATATGGGTTGACTACCTGCTTCATACCAGGCACTGGAAGAAATGCCTGGGTCATACTAGTGAACAACACAGATGAAATCTCTAACTTCTTTGAACTTATTAACCCTGGGGGGAAGATGTATTATTGACATCAACATTCAGATGAGCCCCCAAATTACAGAAAACTTATTTGAACCCAAGTCTCTGGGACTCCAGATCCTTGTCTGTTTTCACCTGTGTGCCATGTTCCATGCTAGTTCCTGGGAGGAGTGAGATGAGGAGATGGGGAGATGGCCTTCATAATAAGGTACTTGTGTGTGTATTAAGGGAGTGGGGTCTGACAGAGTGACATCACATCACGCAGTTGTGACCTTCGTAGCATATCATCATGCAGCCATTAGGGTTATTCTGCTTGGGTGGGGCGGGGTCTAAACCGTGTGGCATGTGAGATCTTCCCTGACTGGAGATCAAGCCTGGGTCCCCAGCACTGAGAGCACAGAGGGAACCACTGGACCACCAGGGAGGTCCATTAGGTCTACTCTCGACTAGAATGGGGCTTCCCAGGCGGTGCTAGTGGCAAAGAACCTGCCGTCCAATGTAGGAGACGTCAGAGACCTGGGTTGGATCCCTGGGTTGGGAAGATCCTCTGAAGGAAGGCGTGGCAACCCACCCCAGTATTCTGGCCTGGAGAATCCCAAGGATAGTCCATGGGATTACAAAGAGTCGGGCACGACTGAATGACTTCCACTTATTCTCATTTTACAGATAAGGTAATTGAGGTTTAAAAAAGATTGAAAAGATAGCTCAAGATCATATGGACAATCAGTGGTAGATAATGCAATTCAAGGTCAGTCTGTCCTGATTTAAAGTATGTGATATAAACCCCAGCCCTGCTCTGAGACCCAAACGCCATCCTTTCAAGATCAGCAGAGACAAGGGAGTGAAAAGCTGGGCCCCAGACAGCATGTTTGATACCCTGATTTCATCATTGCAAGGAAGCCCATGGCAAAGGTCCCTTCTGCAGGCTTGTGGTCAGGGGTTTGAACTCAGCCCTGCTCAGCTATGAAAAGCATAACAGCAGGCAGACAAAACCCTTCATCCCCTACTCCGGTCCTTAGCTCAGATGTGGCCACGGTGGATTTGGCTACTGTCCATCACTGCATTCTCTTACTGATGCAGCCAGCTGTCCAAGGAAATTCAGCAGGCCATGTAGACAGCAAAATAAGAAATTCACTAAGCCATCATAAGTGGAAGAAGTCATGTTGTAGGCTAGTCACATTAGAGCCATCTGTTCTTGGTATAATATACACTGAACTAATAATTACCAACAAATATTTTACCTCTCTAATTTGAGGTAAGCTGGGAAAATCTTAGGGCTATTTATAAATAAATGTCTTCTTGTTGAGTATTTATGAACAAGTATTGAGTTCTACAGTTTATAAGTAAACTGTTTATCTTTTCCCACACATCTGTTCCTTGTTTTCTGTTTTTTAACTTTGTCAACTTACCGAGTGACCCAAGCTAGAAATCTGAATTGTTTAAAAATTTCCCTCTACTTCAGTCTTTGTGGGCTTGCCCAGTGGCTCAGTGGTAAAGAACCCACCTGCCCATGTAGAAGATGGAGGTTCAATCCCTGGGTCAGAAAGATCCCCTGGAGAAGGAAATGGCAACCCACTGCAGTATTCTTGCCTGGGAAATCCTATGGACAGAGGGGCCTGGCAGGCTAGAGTCCATGGGGTCACAAAAGAGTCAGACACAATTAAGCGACTAAATAGCAAATTAGTCTTTATAGTAATCACCAAGCCTGTCTGTTTGCACCTCTGAAATTTCTCAGAATCTTTTGTTCTTCATTTCTGCTGTCTTTGCCAAGACTAGTCTTGCAGTCAATTGCTCGGGCAGTTCCAATCACTTCCATATCAGTTTTCCAGTTTTCTTTTTTTCCCAACATTGCTTGTTTTCAAACACCTTAAAATATGATTTTGTTCTGTCAACACCCTTCAAGAATGCTTCATGGTTTACAGGATAAAATTTGAACTCTCTTGTCATGTATAATGTTTAAGGCCTTTTCTTCTTCCCAACTTTGATTAAGCTTCTACTGTTTATTCCCTGACAGTAAAATCAGAAACAAGGACCAATTCCTGTCAGTGAGGGAAACTACCTAGAATCTCGTGGAGGGGCTGTCTATGTGGAGACAAATACAATAAGCATACGAGGCGTTAGTGAGGAGTTTGCTTGAGCTGGTTTGTGCTCGGTGAAGGAGTGGTTAAGTCCTGTGGGTCAGTCTGTTGGCTGGCTTCCTAGCACGGGGGCTTCCCACTGTTGGGGAGGTAGAACAGGGAAAAGGAGTCCAAAATGGCAGTGGCTACAAGACAAGGAAGGGAAAAGCCCTCGAAAATGAAACAAAAGAAGGAGAACCGGAGTGAGGACCTCAGGTGAAACAAACAACACTCCTGGCTGGCCCAATTTACACAGGACAGGCCCAGGGCGGGATAAACGTATAAACAGAGGAGCCAGCACCAGCTCTCTCTCTCTCTCTCTCTCTCTCTCTGCCCCCCGCGCACTGGGGCGCTCTTCTTCTCGTGTCTTTAGATCGACGTGCCCTCACGCCTCGAAGCTGGATTTTCCTGCTATCTTCTAAATGAAATAGAGCTGTAACACTGAGCTGTAACACTGATTTGTCTAAGAGCTATAACATGGTCCATTCAAGACCTGAGAGCTATAACACGGTTTATCCCAGACCTGAGAGCTGTGGCACGCCGAGGGGCCTTTAATGTCCGTCACTCCCGATCTTTGCTGTGACGAGACAAAGACCCGAGGAACATACACTCGTGACATCACCATCCCAGCTGGTGCTGCTCTTGGCTTTAGGCACAAAAGGGAGGACACAGGCTCAGCTAATTAATGTTTCCTTGCCCCAGGTTGTAGTCAGTGATTCCAGGATGGATTCATGAACAAGGTGGGTCAAACAAAAGAGTCTCAGAATTTCTGCAGAGGAACCTGGGTCAGAGACGCTCCCAGTTTCTTTCCCGACAAGGAAATCCAGGAGCTGCTGGCAGCCCTCTGAAAAAATAAGGAGGAGGCCAAGGTCGGGGGAAGCCAGCACTGAGATAAACAAGGCAGAAAGATGACAGGAAGTGCAGGACTGAGCTGAGGGATCAAGTCTTGCTGCAATTTCGCCCCAATTCTGACCTGTTTAGTTAGGTGAGCCAAAATAGCCTCTTTGCTGTTTTAGCAGGCTTGTTGTGGTTTGGGCCCCAGTCTCCATCCCTCTTCTCTTAGGAACTCTGGGAGCCACACTTCTGGAGTCTAAAGAAAGGCCCGTCTCCCGGCCTAGATTCTACCCTGTGGGCCCTACGGTGCTTTTGCCAGCTGTGTCCTCCTGAGTTGAAATGTCTGCTTTTTGCTTCAGGACTCTCATTGTTAAGTCTTTCTCTCTCTCTTTTTGCTGAAGCGCATGCGCAGATGGACTGTGCTCTGGGTGCCTCCCGGAAACCCACTGCTCGCGGTGCATCTTAGGGAACCAGCCGGCTCCTGTCCCCAGTCCATGCGGCGTAGGCGTCTCTGACTGTGGCTTTAGCTCTAGGAGAGGACGCAGACCCAGGCCAATGAGCTCCCTGTGCTTCTGTGGCTGCAGAAATATGAGGTTGGCCGTGGATCTGAGACTAACCGACATCTCTGCAATGTTGGTCAGGGTCCGATCAGGAAACAGCTATACAGCGTTGTCTGAACAGGAAGATTTATTATAAGGGATTGTTGATTTTTACAGGGGATTAGTTAAAAAGGGATAAAAGAGAAACCTAAAGAACATTCTAGGGCTGAGGGAGAACACCCTCAAATTGAGATGGGACGTTCTCCCTGAGGCCAGGATTCAGACCCCACAGGAGAATCAGATTGTAGCCGCTGGATGGTGGGGAGGCTCCTGAGGACGCTCAGACCAGAGCTGGTCCAGCGCTGTTGGGGCGTAGCCAGCAGGCACAGAGTCCCCGGGAAGCTGCCTGTAGGAGTCGCTATGGAAACTGCAGGGGATCATGCTGGAGTCGTCCAGCCAGGCTGGGGTTCTGGAGCCGCGGGAACTCTGCAAACCCGTCACCAGGAAGCTGCTGGCAAGGGAGCGAGGGCCCTTGTGGAACCCACTCCTAGGAAGCCTGCTGCTTCACCCGCGGAACTGGCCGGGCAGCGCCCACAGGGCTTTGTTCGGTGGATCTCGCTGCTGGGAAGCCCACCAGGGGCGGTGACCTCCACTGAGTGTCCTGGGTGTCAGCCCGAAACAGCAGGAGCCAGGAGAGGCCAAGCCTGCTGGAACCAGGAAGGGAGCCCTTCACCTCCCCGGGGCCTCCCCAGGGCCCCTCCAGCAGCTGTACTGACGGAGCTTACCGTCATTCCTGCCGGCGAGAGGAGCGTTCCCACCTCGGGAAGGGCCGTGGAGGCCAGATTTGCAGCCAGGAGGCAGTGAATTGCTAACTGGCACCTTTGCGATTTTAATTTTTATTATTTCAATTTTTTAAAATGATTTTATTTGTTTGGGATTTTTATGATAACACTAGGAAAGAGATGCTCCCTGGAACCTACCGATAAACACTCAGAGCAAGAGAACGGCTACTTTTCCACCCGGAGGGGAAAGCCTGCCCTGGCATCAAAGCAGCACAGAAGAAATGGAGCCCAGAGATGGGGAGAGGCAGGGCACTGACAGCACTGTTAGGTTTTTGGGTCCAGCCGTATCTTCAACTTACACACATTAGGACTTTGTTAGTGTAAAAACCGATTAATCCCACCCCATCACCATTTAAACCTGTTTGAGCTGGATTTAAGTGTCTCAACCTAAAGAATACTGATCAAATCACAATAAATTTTTAGCTTTAAACTCAGGTCCGTGTTCTCTCTCGTCTGCATGTGTCATTTCTCGGTCTTTGACCCTAGTTCTGGATACATCATCCCAGAAGCAGAGGTGATCTGAGATCTGAAAGCGCCACTGGATCAAGGCGTTTTCTTGAACTTGAAATGAAGGCCACCTTTGCACAGTCCCATAAAACTTGGTGTGAGACATCCTTGGGCTTCCTGTGTCGTTCCCTTTGCAAGTGTACCACAGGCTGTTACAGTTTAATCATTTCATTCTCAGTATCCTATTAATTACAGGGAAACCAATGAGATTGAGAGGTTGCGTGACACTGATGGGTGGGGTTCTCAGTGAGAAAATCCAAGTTTGAGAGCCTTAGCATTTGCGTCCCAGATTTAGAGTGATTTCCAACTGGATGAAGTCTTTAGAGTGAGCCAAGATACTCAACAAAACCTGAGTATTACCTGCCCTTTTTGAATGGAATGATTTCAACATGAAAGGTGAATGAATAGCTTTAATACGGTCCTATAAACTTAAATGGTCGCAATTTAAGAAATTGAATTGCTTCTGATGGGTACTTTTTCCTACCGCTGTTGAAAGGTAATTTGCCTGAAAGTCAAAGACAAGGGGAGAGAACTTTGTTGAAGGAGCAGCAGAGTGGTTTCCAGGTGAACTGTGAGCTGCTCCATGATCTCAGGGCCCTCGCCTGAGGCCAAGTTGTATCCAGAACAGTCACTCAAGTAACCTGACAGGGGGGCCATTCTCAAATATGTGGCAGCCAGAAAGTGCTCTCAAGTAACCTGGCACTGATCCCAGGGAGGACAGCCTCTCTGACTGTCGGCTGTCTCATACGTAAAAAAAAAAAAATTTCGCATTTCCTGTAGTCCCACAAATTTAGTTCAAGTTAGATGGTTTGCAGCAGAACAGGACTTGATTGGGAAAAGAAAGAGAACTGATATACCCATCTCATTGATTTTTGACAATTTTTAACATTTTCCATATTATTCTAAAGGAAACTTTTGATCCAAAGTAGGGGAGGTGTGGTAGATCATTTTCATTCAAAGTGGGGAACTTTACACACACAAAAAAAGAGAATATCTTCTTCCCTAATATCCTTCTACTTTAAGAAGGAGAACGGAGTGTGGCTCTAAGCTGAATATTTACCTAGAGATTCTGAAACATAAAGGTAAAATATTGGGACTCCCTCCCTCACAAAGGACCATACAATTTTGAGGACAAACAATGCATATGCCAAGATTTGAGCCCAAAGCTCTCTAGTAGGAGAAACATGGTTTCTACAGCCTTGGGGAAGGGAAAGTTCACCTTTTCTCAACAGGCAGAAAAATCTTCCCTAGGAGAGAGCTAAAGGCATGCAACGGACACACCCCAGGGCTATGCCAGCTGGTGTTTCCTGTGAGCACAGGTCTTTGAAGTGCTTCCTCTAAGTTCTTGTAAAAGAAGATCTTTAAAAGGATCAGTGGGCCCTTGGAAGACCTCAGAGAACCATAATCATTGATAAGCCTATTTGTCCAAGATAGATCAGTATAACTCTGCTCACTTCTTTTTTTTTTTTTTTTTGGCAATATCCAAAATGTAGGAGCATCCCAATTGACAACTGCTACTTCACTTTCCCTTTTCACTTTCATGCATTGGAGAAGGAAATGGCAACCCACTCCAGTGTTCTTGCCTGGAGAATCCCAGGGATGGGGGAGCCTGGTGGGCTGTCGTCTATGGGCTCGGACAGAGTCGGACACGACTGAAGCGACTTAGCAGCAGCAGCAGCGGATGCATGGTTAAGGCTTCCCAGTTGGCGCTAGTGAAGAAGCATGGTTAAAAAATTATGGTAAAGCCATCTAATACAGCCGTCTATCCAGCAACAAAATAAATGAGATCGTGACACATTACAATACCCATGAACTTCTAAATAATTATTCTGAGTGGAAGAAGGCAGACAAAGAGAGTACATACTGTATGATTCCGCTTATGGAAAGCTACAAATGCAGACGAAATTATAGTGACAGAAAGCAGGTTGATAGTGGCTTGAGTATTTGAGGAAGCAAGAAAAGATGAGAAGGAGGAATTTAAAAGGGACACAAGGAAATTTGGGGGATGATGCATGTTTTTGCCCTTCTGATTGTGGTGACTGCTTTCTAGGTATATACATATGCCAGACATATCCAATTGCCTACTTTAAATATCATGTGCCAGCTATGCCCTGGTGATGCTGTTAAATCTCCACACAAACAATTCTGGTCACTCAGTGGCCAGAACAATTACGTTTGACCTTAAAACCTTCTGGTAAAGAAGACTGCCTTCCACCTTGAGGAATAGAATATGTTTCATGTAGATGGCAAGAACATCATTGTGACATGTTAGCCATGGACTAGCCATAGAAATGGTGCAATAGCTTCCAGGGTGTCAGTGCTACTGGGTGTGAATTCTTCATAGTGGGACCAAATGAGAGTTTAGAGGGAAATCACTTAGCTTTTTATAGACGTTGAAGTCCTTATGTGCTGTGCTCAGTCGCTCAGTTGTGTCTGACTCTTTGAGACCCCATGAACTGCAGTTTGCTAGGCTTCTCTGTCCATGGACTTCTCCAGGCAAGAATACTGGAGTGGGTTTCCATGCCCTCCCCAAGGGGATCTTCCCAACCCGGGGGTTGGACTCAGGTCTTCTGCTTTGTCAAGGAGATTCCTTACTGCTGAGCCACCTTGGTTATAGATAAGACTTGCATTGCAGTTGGGGCAGAAAAAGACTGCCTGCTGAGCATTACAACGGGTAACCATGGACTTGGCATTTATCACCGCAAGACTGGAATGCTGGGAAGAGCCCGGGAGGTAGGAGATCAGTCTCATCAGCCTGGACCAAGACCTCAGCTTGTCCTGGTTCAGTCTACAAACAGCCACGTTTCCCTCTTTGTCTTTATTTTTATTAAGAAGTTGTTTAACAACCAGCAATATATTAGCCTAGGAGAGACAAAGCAGATGAAGCGGTTTCCATATCACACTATGTGCAGAAGATCTAAGACTTCTCTGTAGTTTCAGAGGACTGAGCTTAGAGTCAGTGGGCAAAAATTATTGAGGGGTAGCACTTGGTTTAATGTGAAGAAGTCATTATTAATATTGGGTAATATTGTAAAAGTGAAAAGGGTCGCTTTGTGCGATCGCAGTCTCCTTGTCAGCAAGAGCTTTGGAGCAGAAGCTAATTACAGATACTGTTTCTACAGTTTGTGCTCCCTTAAGCTAAATTACATGTAATTTGATTGATTAATTCAGGAACACAATCTGTATTGTGTAGACCACTATTAGCTATAACATGAGAGCGCAGGAGAATAGTGTTACAGGAAGCATGGTGTTAATAATACCCAGATGTTCAAGTGCTGCTCGCTTACTTTGCATCCATTCCTTTGTTCAGTGTCAGCAGTCATGAACGGTGTTGCAATTTTGTGCATTTTTGCATCTGATTTGTGTTCGTTTCCAAAATAGTATACAAGATAGATGATACGGAGGCATATGCGAAACTGCGGTCTGCCCAGTTAATCACTTCTCTGACACAATTTTTTGATAAAGTGAGATTTCTTTTGATCACAGCCCCAACAACTGTAGGTCACAGCCCCTATGGACGGGCTGTCATAGACTGGGCAGGATTAGACTAGAAGCTCTAAGGCAACTATCAGTTCTTCAGCTGTCTGATTCTAGTGGTCCTAGAAAGGGAAACTGATTCATTTTTGCCTGGATTCCTCCTTCTTATTATTCAGGTCTTAAAGTTGAGTCTCTGGTGGTAAATTTTGGAGGGAAAGGGTCTAATCCCTCTTTCAGTTTTTAATGCTTCTTTGACACCCTAAGAAAGATGTGAGCTGGAGATTGTGTACATGAGTTTGGAGTGTAGGGAAGAGAGAGGATTGGCTGGGTGGCGTCTATCTCTATGATATTAGACAAGACAACTCAGAGATGGTGTGGAGTGAGGAGAGCAGAGGGAACGTTCTGGTTTTGCTGGCATGTAGGGATCTAACAGAGAAGACAGGGATGACCAGCAGCTGAAGTGGGAGCAAATTCAGGTGAGCGTTATGTCACAGAAGCCTGGGGAATAATGTATTTCCAAAGGGAGGAAAAGCTCCAACATCTTTTCTGTGCCTTTTGTACCAAAGATGGTTGATGGAACCAAATCATGGAGAAACATCAGGCAAAGTCAAACTAAGGCACAGTTTCAAAACTAATAAATGGCCCAGAGTCTTCAACTGTAGTAAGTGTGTGATACAAAAGAATGAGAAACTGTTCCAGAGTTTTAAAAGACTAAAGAAGCACAATAATGAAATGCGTGGATACAGAAATACTACTTTTTTCTCTTGCTGTTAAAAACATTGTTGGGCTTCGCTGATGGTCCAGTGGTTAAGTTTCGCCTGCCAGTGCCGGGGACATGGGTTCAATCCCTGGTCTGGGAAGAACCCACGACTACAGCACAGCTAAGCCTGTGTGCCACGACTAGTGAGGCCTGCACTCCAGAGCCTGTGCTCCGCAACAAGCGAGTTGGCGCACGACAGCAAGAGGAGGCCCCGCTTGCCACAGCTAGAGAAAGACCACATGTGGCAACAAGGACCCACCCACAAACGATGTCCTTTTCATTATAGGGGACTGGAATGCAAAGGTAGGAAGTCAAGAAACACCTGGAGTAACTGGCAAATTTGGCCTGGGAATGAGGAATGAAGCAGGGCAAAGGCTAATAGAGTTTTGTCAAGAAACTCTATGACCAGTTTTGCACTGGTCATAGCAAACACCCTCTTCCAACAACACAAGAGAAGACTCTACACATGTATACACTAGATGGTCAATACCAAAATCATATTGATTATATTCTTTGCAGCCAAAGATGGAGAAGCTCTATACTGTCAGCAAAAACAAGACCGGGAGCTGACTGTGGCTTAGATCATGAGCTCCTTATTTCCAAATTCAGACTTAAATTGAAGAAAGTAGGGAAAACTACTAGACCATTCAGGTATGATCTAAATCAAATCCCTTATGATTATACAGTGGAAGTGAGAAATAGATTTAAGAGACTAGATTTGATAGACAGAGTGCCTGAAGAACTGTGGACAGAGGTTCATGACATTGTACAGGAGACAGGGATCAAGACCATTCCCAAGAAAAAGAAATGCAAAAAAGCAAAATGCCTGTCTGAGGAGGCCTTACAAATACCTGTGAAAAGAAGAGATGTGAAAAGCAAAGGACAAAGGGAAAGATATACCCATTTGAATGCAGAGTTCCAAAGAATAGCAAGGAGAGATAAGAAAGCCTTCCTCAGTGATCAGTGCAAAAAAATAGAGGAAAACAATAGAATGGGAAAGACTAGAGATCTCTTCAAGAAAATTAGAGATACCAAGGGAAAATTTCATGCAAAGATGGGCTCAATAAAGGACAGAAATGATATGGAACTAACAGAAGCAGAAGATATTAAGAAGAAGTGGAAAGAAATACAGAAGAACTATACAAAAAAGACCTTCAACATCCAGATAATCATGATGGTGTGATCACTCCCTTAGAGCCAGACATCCGGGAATGTGAAGTCAAGTGGGCCTTAGGAAGCATCACTACAAACAAAGCTAGTGGAGGTGATGGAATTCCAGTTAAGCTATTTCAAATCCTAAAAGATGATGCTGTGAAAGTGTTGCACTCAATATGCCAGCAAATTCAGAAAACTCGGCAGTGGCCACAGCACTAGAAAAGGTCAGTTTTCATTCCAGTCCCAAAGAAAAGCAATGCCAAAGAATGCTCAAACTATTGTACAGCTGCATGCATCTCACACACTAGTAAGTTCAGTTCAGTTGCTCAGTCGTGTCCGACTCTTTGTGACCCCATGAATCGCAGCACGCCAGGCCTCCCTGTCCATCACCAACTCCTGGAGTTCACTCAGACTCACGTCCATCGAGTCCGTGATGCCATCCAGCCATCTCATCCTCTGTCGTCCCCTTCTCCTCCTGCCCCCAATCCCTCCCAGCATCAGAGTCTTTTCCAATGAGTCAACTCTTCGCATGAGGTGGCTAAAGTACTGGAGCTTCAGCTTCAGCATCATTCCTTCCAAAGAAATCCCAGGGTTGATCTCCTTCAGAATGGACTGGTTGGATCTCCTTGCAGTCCAAGGTACTCATGAGAGTCTTCTCCAACACCACAGTTCAAAAGCATCAATTCTTCAGTGCTCAGCTTTCTTCACAGTCCAACTCTCACATCCATACATGCTAGTAAAGTAATGCTCAAAATTCTCCAAGCCAGGCTTCAGCAATACATGAACTGTGAACTTCCAGATGTCCAAGCTGGTTTTAGAAAAGGCAGAGGAACCAGAGATCAAATTGCCCACATCCAGTGGATTGGAGAAGGCAATGGCAAGCCACTCCAATACTCTTGCCTAGAAAATCTCATGGACTGAGGAGCTTGGTAGGTTGCAGTCCACGGGGTCGCTACTAGTTGGACATGACTGAGCGACTTCACTTTCACTTTCAGACAGCATATTAAAAAGCAGAGATGCTATTTTGCCAACAAAGTTCTGTCTAGTCAAAGCTATGGCTCTTCCAATAGTCATGTATGGATGTGAGAGTTGGACTACAAAGAAAGCTGAGCACTGAAGAATTGATGCTTTTGAACTGTGGTGTTGGAGAAGACTCTTGAGAGTCCCTTGGACTGCAAGGAGATCCAACCAGTCCATCCTAAAGGAAATCAGTCCTGAATATTCATTGGAAGGACTGATGCTGAAGCTGAAACTCCAATCCTTTGGCCACCTGATGTAAAGAGCTGACTCATTGGAAAAGACCTTGTTGTTGGAAAGATTGAGGGAAGGAGGAGGGGACGACAGAGGATGAGATGGTTGGATGGCATCACAGACTCAAAAGACATGAGTTTGATTAAACTCCAGGAGTTGGTGATTGACAGGGAGGCCTGGTGTGCTGCAGTCCATGGTGTTGCAAAGAGTCAGACATGACTGAGTGACTGAAATGAACTGATTAGAACAGTTGGTGAAATTTGGGTAAAGTCTGTAGATTTGTTAATATTATATCAGTATAAATTTCATGATTTGAATACCTGTACTGCAGTTGTATAAGATAATGTCTTGTGTTGTAAATAAATTCACAAGGGCAGATTTAAAGATAAAAGGATCATATGTCTGCAGCGTGTTCCTGAACAGTTCAGAAAAAATTATCTATCAATCTATCACATGTTTATCTGTAGCTATCATCTATCATTTCTGTTATTTATTTGCCTATCTAATTGTCTACCTATCATGTATCTGTATCTATCTCTAGAGAAAGACAAAGCTAATATAAAATTTGTGGGCAACTATGAACAAACAGCTGACTCATTGGAAAAGACTCTTATGATGGGAAAGATTGAAGGCAGAAGGAGAAGATGGTGACAGAGGATGAGATGGTTGGATGGCATCAATGACTTGATGGACATGATCCTGGGCAAACTCTGGGAGTAGGTGAGAGACAGGGAAGCTTGGTGTGTGGCAGTCCATGGGGTCATGAAGAGTTGGACACAACTTGGCAACTGAACAACAGCAAAAATGAAAGACATATGAGAACTATCTGCACTATTTTTACAACTTTTAAATTATCTACCGCCCCCCGCCCCAAATTCTTAAAACTCTGGAGAACTGGAAGAGAAAATAAAAATACAGGCACATGTTTCTGTTAATCATTATTTTCTAGATTGAAAAATGTGGCCCTTCTTGGCCCCTAAAACACACCATGTGTTATATGGGTCTTCTCATCACACATCTGACTTTTAATATTCTTTCTGGTTCAGATGTTTAGAACAGGTTCTCCAGATTAAAGGTGTCTTTGGCTGTTTTTTTTTTTTTTTTTTTTTGGACCCATGGAGGGATTTCTGATGATCCTGGATAGAATCAAGCCCTGATGAAAGAGAACTTCAGTGTAGTTTATAGGCCTGTTCTGGTCAACATATAAGTCTGTTGAAATGGCTTTTCTCATGAAGGGATGCTTTGATCCATTAGAACAATAATGATATTATTGTCACTCAACCATCTTTATTCCAAGAGCTCGAGCTATATATAAGTCATAAGAATGCATTCATAAGAGTTGGAAAACAGCTTTGTGAGATTGACAAGAAGACATTTTAGTATCAGAACAAGCACGCTTTCTCAAGAGCATTTCTCTGGGGTCAGGAAAATGGTAGCTGGGTCTGCAGGACATTCACACCAGCACTTTTCCTCTTTAACATTTGCAGCTCCACAGAGGCTGACATCTCTATTTTTGTTTCCCTTGGATCGGCTCAGTCTCTCAGGCATCTGAGTGATTCCTTAGTAGTTGCTCACCAACAAAGACGTACCATTCACCAGAGGACTTGAGAGCAAATTCCTCAGACCTGCAAACCACCTGATTAGAACAGCCAGCATTTAGTAATTAAGCCATGAAATGAATGTGAACCTTGGAAAATTTGGAAGGTTATCACAGAACGTGCCCAGAGGCTGTCAAGCATGAAGGACATCTCTTCCGGGAGAAGCCCGTCCAAGGGAAGGCCATCCGTCTTCAGGATGTCCAGGGAAACCCTCTAGCTCCGGTGCAATTTTTCCCTAGCTGGGGATTTTCTAATATTTCTTAATAGCTAATATAAATCACAAAATTTCATAACGGTAGACAAGCCTTCTAGGGTTGATTTAATATGTATCATCGACCAATTTGCAGTACAACCTACTGGGTAAATCTACATACATTATTTTGATCAGTTTATGGAGCATAATGATAATGGTTTTTGCAAATTACTTGTTTTTCCTTTTTTTGTGATAGATTTACTGCTCAGGATTGGGAGGGGGACTCAAGAACCCATAACTCTGGAGAAATATCAAAGCACTCCTCATGATAAAACAAGAAATTTCTCATGAGTCAAGAAAATATTCTTTCACTCATTTACTCATTCATTTATTAATTTTTTGGCCAAGCCACACGGCTTATAGGATCTCAGTTCTCCAACAAGGGATTGAACCCAGGCCACAGCAGTGAAAGCTCAGAATCCTAACCACTCGGCCACCAGGGAACTCCCAAGAAAATGCACTTTATGTTTCCAGAGCTTGCATGATCCCAGGACACCCGTCAAAATATCTGTCTGTTGAGCACACTGACCAGCATTTGCTTCCTTAGCAACATTTCCTAACAGAGTCCCCATGTCAAATGATGATCACTGTTTCCTTTGTGAAGAGTAATTTTTTTTCAGTCAAATTAATGATCAGATTTTTCTAGATGGGTGCTCTTCTATCAACTTAGAAAACATGTACCAAAACTAAAGGAAAAATAAATGAAAATAACAGTATGGTAGGCCTTTGTCTAAGTTATGACCAACCTAGACAGCATATTAAAAAGCAGAGACATTACTTTGTCAACAACGGTCCATCTACTCAAAGCTATGGTTTTTCCAGTAGTCATGTCTGGATGTGAGAGTTGGACTTTAAAAAAGCTGAGTGCTAAAGAATTGATGCTTTTGAGCTGTGGTGTTAGAGAAGACTCTTGAGAGTCCTTTGGGCTGCAAGGAGATCCAACCAGTCCATCCTAAAGGAAATCAGTCCTGAATATTCATTGGAAGGACTGATGTTGAAGCTGAATCTCAATCCTTTGGCCACCTGATGTGAAGAACTGACTCATTGGAAAAGATCCTGATGCTGGGAAAGATTGAGGGCAGGAGGAGAAGAGGACAACGAGGATGAGCTGGTTGGATGGCATCACCAACTCAATGGGCATGAGTTTGAGTAAACTTTGGGAGTTGGTGATGGACAGGGAGGCCTGGCGCGCTGCAGTTGAGGGGATTGCAAAGAGATGGACATGACTGAGCGACTGAACTGAACTGAACTGAAGCCTTTGTTTAACATTGCCCAGGGACAGTGAATGAAAAGTAACCCACTTTTACTCTGCTTTCCTCAAAAGTATCCATAAACACTCAGCAAATAGTCCCTACAGAGAGGAAAGCTGCCACCCAAGAAGCTTTTTTCTATGACCCAAAGGGAGGATTCCATGAATGGCGGAGCAAGAATTGGGCTCTGGTGTTTCTACTCCAAAGAAGGTCTGGCTCTGTCTGGTGGCTGACTTCATTGCTGTTGAATTTTAGAAAGTCAATGAGAGAGACGATGAAGGGGGTCAAGGCTGCTTCCTGTCAACTGGAAGTCACCCCCCGTGCTCTTGTAAGGACGGAGTGAGATGGTTTAGGGGCCAAGTGCCTAACACAGGGAGGTGCTTAGGAGACGGCGTGTTTTCCTTCGTCATTGAGCCTTGGGGTCTTCTCTCTGGCCTGTGCTTCTGTAACCAAGTGTCTCTGTGGTCTCTTTTCCCGTTAATGCCCAAATGTCAGCCATGTGTGTTGTCAAAGTCTGGTCTGTTATTTCATCCCCTCTCCAAGCATATCTGAGAATGCCAGGGGGCTGTTTACAGGTTTGATGATTTCCACGTGGTCTTCACTTGTCGGTTTCACCAGCCATCTGTTTCATAACTCCTTCCCTAGGGCTGCCACGCCTTCACAGTGGGGACCAGCATCTCTATTAATTTCCCAAAAGGACAGTTAAGGTCAGGGTTTGGGAACCAGAGCAGGACAGTACAATGCAGAAAATGTCATTGGATGCTGAGCAACTTTTTGGTCTCAGCCACACAGATCTACTCTTTCCCTGGTTTCGTGCGCCTCAGTGTATCTGGGGCCAACTTCAGTGCTTTTTATAAAGGTATTTTGAAGACAGGCTCCCAGCTTTCCATTGGGCTCAGTAGAAGGGAAAGAGTTTTTACCTCCCTCAATTTAAGATATCAACATTTGTGTGTGTTTTTCTTCCCCGGGATTTGTGAAACTGAGAATGTCACTTCCTTTCGAGGAAATATCCATCTCCATCCTAAGGGTGTAAATTGGCTTCTGTGTCTAAAGCAGGCAATTCCAGCCCTCCACATTTCATTTCCTGTTTGGCTGATTCAAACTAAAATAACACCATGGGGAGATACCAAACTATGATGATACTTTTCCCTAACCCTCCAGCATTTCATTCCTCCTGATGGACCTTGGTCTCCCAATTATTAAAAAGATGCCTTTCAAAACACATACATATTAAGAACAATCAGTTTTCTTGCAAAAGGAAATAGAATGTCTAAACAACATTTAGTAGCTTGGGCTGCATTGTCCTTCCCAAGGACAATGAGTAGATATGTGAATGACCTCTGCGTCACTCAGTGGTCTTGGTAAGCCCATCCTGCCCTTTCCAGTATGTGGCATGTGTTTATGAATGGGGTGTGTGTGTGTGTGTGTGTGTGTGTGTGTGTGTGTATTTGTGTGTGTAAAGAAGGAACCACAGGGTTATAGAAAAAAGTAAATCCATCCAACTACTGCATTCTTTGACATCATGTTGATGCAATCTATCACAGAAACTGGCAGAATCTAAACACTGATTAATAGCTTTTGCTGGATTTAAAGGTCATTTAATTAGAGGCACTCTATATTAAGGCTTGGGGGAGTGGTCTCCAAAGAGGGTGCACATACCCTAAAGACAAATCTCACCTCTACCTCAAAAGCAAAACCTTTCAGCAACCCATCAAATGGCATTACAAGCATCAATAGTTTCAGTTTCTCCCCCATGGGCTACCCTACCCCCCATGCCCTGTTGCTTGCCTTAAAGATAAAAGGGAAGACTTTGCATTTATGCCTCTGAAAACTATTCAGGTCACAGTTTTGCTACAGAATAAGCTTTGCTGCCTCCACTGGATGGGATCTATGTTTTAAGTTTGGAGATTCAAGAAGGAGGGATAAATAAGAACATGCTACTTCCCGGAGTGTGATGCTTTTGTAGGCACACGCTCTTGTGTACCTTGAATCTCTGGGTCTTAGCCCCAAGGGCTGCACACACAGAGAACACTGACAGTAGAATTTAAAAGGGCTGGCGTATTCTCTCAAAGCTTTCAGGGACCCCCTCCATGAAAAGTCCCTTGGTTTAAGATTATTTTAGAGCAATGGACATGGGCAATATCTTAGTAGCTTTCAGTGGATGAAAACGTTAATAAAGAGAAACAGGAGGCTATTATACCTATAAAGAGTAATCTAGGCATCCTTCTTGCTTCATCCTGAAGTTCCCACGAAGGTCCTCCTGAGGCCAACCAAGTCATTGCCCAGATTAATCCCTGCAGTAGTGAATGCTGGATGCCTGTGGCTTGGATGCCTTTGGAAAGTGGGTAGGAGCTATAAATCAGTGGTTGAATATTGCTAGTTTCTGTGGTTTATTCTTCAAAATGGAGCCAGATAGTAGCAATTTGAAGGATTTCATTTCTGTATTTCCTTTCTCACACCTGCACTTACAGGCTGCACAGTGGTGTGTGACAGTCACTCCCACGCTTTGAACACTTGCAAAGTGATCTATCACTGTGACCAATGGAGGCTCCTTAAGAGAACTTTTCTCATGGCTGATCTCTTCTCCTGGCAAAGGGGTCTTTCAAAAACCAAAACCAGAAAGAGAAGGAGGGAAAACATCAGAGACAGGAGTCAAACTCAGATTTGTGGCTTGTAGGAAATTCTGTGTTTCTCAAAGTGAGGAAGGGCAGGCAGGACCAGTTAGTTACGTTTTCAATATACAAGTGAAAACGATGCTGGTGGTGGTGGTTTAGTCACTAAGCTGTGTCCGACTATTGTGACCCCATGGACTCTAGCCTTCCAGGATCCTCTGTCCATAGGATTCTCCAGGCAGGAACATTGGAGTGGGTTGCCATTTCATTCTCCAGAAAACGATGCTAGCTCTTAATGGTTAAAGTGAGTGAGTGAAGTCACTCAGTCGTGTCCGACTCTTTGCAACCCCATGGACTGTAGCCTACCAGGCTCCTCCGTCCGTGGGATTCTCCAGGCAAGAGTACTAGAGTGGGTTGCCATTTCCTTCTCCAGGAGATCTTCCCAACCCAGGGATCGAACCCGGGTCTCCCACATTGCAGGCAGATGCTTTACCATCTTAAGAAGCATAGATTTCTCTTTCTGACTCACTTTCCTCTGTATGACAGTCTTGAGATACACCCACATCTCCACAAATGATCTAATTTCATTCCTTTTCATGACTCAGTAACATTCCAGTGTCAACATGTACCACATCTTCTTTATCCATTCCTCTGTTGATGGACACTTAGGTTGCCTCTATGTCTTGGCTAGTGTAACTAGTGCTGCAATGAACATTGGGGTGCATGCGTCTTTCTGAAATAAATATCATATATTAATGCATATGTGTGGAATCTAGAAAAATGGTATAGATGATCTTATTTGCAAAACAGAAATAGAGATACAGATGTAGAGAACAAATGTATGGACACCAAGGGGGGAAAGTAGGGTGGGATCAGTTGGGAATTACATATATGCACTGCTATGCAGAAAACAGATACCTAGTGAGACGCGCCAACAGCATAGCACAGGGAACTCAGTGCCTGTGGGGCTTAAAGGGGAAGGAGAGCCAAAAAAGAGTGGATACATGTGTACGTATACCTGGTTCACCTTGCTGTACAGTAGAAACCAACACAGCATTGTAAGGCAACTATCAGTTCAGTGCAGTCGCTCAGTCGTGTCCGACTCTTTGCGACCCCATAAACTGCAGCACGCCAGGCCTCCCCGTCCATCACCATCTCCCGGAGTTCACTCAGACTCACGTCCATCGAGTCAGTGACGCCATCCAGCCATCTCATCCTCTGTCGTCCCCTTCTCCTCCTGCCCCCAATCCCTCCCAGCATCAGCATCTTTTCCAATGAGTCAACTCTTCACATGAGGTGGCCAAAGTACTGGAGTTTCAGCTTNAGAACCAAGCTCCCCAAGGGTGCAGACTTTGCTTTACGCAGAGTCTAGGTTCTTTAACAGCACCTGTCACAAAGTCAGTCCTCCAAGAAAGCCATGTGAAGTAAACATTTTCATGTGAATGAAATAACTGGTTTTCAGTGAGATATCACATGCCCACTCACTAAGGGATAAGAGATGTTGACCAGGGGAAGAAATGCGTGTTGTCCTGAGTCACTAGCCCTCCCCCAGGCACGATCTCAATTCTTGCTCTTTGGCAAGCAGATGAAGGCATAGTCTGTGACATTTGGGAGCTCCCCTAGCCACTGGGCCACTGAGGGGAGGGCAGGAATAAGCCTGCCCTCCAGCAGTACATGAGGTTAGTCCTGCACAGGGAAGGGCTTTGGGCTCAGAGTCACATGTGGAATCAAGCTGGGTTCTTGCAACACAAAGGCCCCTGCATAGACTGGGCCTGTTTTCTCATCTGTGATCTAATAGAAAGAACTAACATTTTTATTGCATCCTTACTGCATTGCAAACCCTATATAAACATTGGTTCTTGTCACAAAGTCGTGTCTGACTCTTGTGACCCCATGGACTGAGGCTGCCAGGCTCCTCTGTCCATAGGATTTCCCAGGCAAGAATACTGAAATGGGTTGCTATTTTCCCTTCCAGGGTATCTCTGCGCCACCCCTCCCCACCCCACCAGGGATTGAACCTGGGTCTCCTGTTTTGCAGGCAGATTCTTTACCCACTGAGTCACCAGGGAAGTCCCTATGTAAACACTGGCAGGTATTATTTTGCTAGTTCTAATGAGCACTTCTATGATGTAGGTGTTATTGCTACTCCTTTCCCCACTCCCACATCACAGAAGGGGATGCTGAAGATCAAGAGGGGTCTGGTAATTAAGGAAGAGCTTGCATGGAGTCATTGTCAGGGCCTTGATGAAGACCTCGTGAACTTGGAACTCAGGATCTTAACAGATAGACTCCGTGGTTCCAGGACAACTGGAAGGACAGAGTGAAATCACTATGTAGTTCTAAGTGGCTTGATCACACTCTTGTAATCATCATGAACACATGTTGCCTCTACTGTTAGACTGGGCCAGGAGCGGTGGGGGGGGGGGAAGGGGGGGACGGTGTCTGAAGGTTACACTCAGGCCTTTTATGCATCTTTGTGTTTCTTGAATCTGACATGGACCCTGGCTCATGAAAGATATTTTTTTAATAGCTCTCTTGCCTTGCTTACTCCCTTCCTCTCTTTTCCTTTTCTCAGAAGACAGAAATTACATTTGACCCACAGGCTTATTACAAAGGCATGCAGGTGGAGGAAGTGAGAGGCAGGGATGTCCTGGGTACACTCCCACTCCCTCTTTCAACCTGCTGATAATGCACACACCCCAGCTCTGCCAAGGATGCCAGGCGATTCCCGGGCAG
This sequence comes from Redunca redunca, assembly GCA_006410935.1. Taxonomy (NCBI): domain Eukaryota; kingdom Metazoa; phylum Chordata; class Mammalia; order Artiodactyla; family Bovidae; genus Redunca; species Redunca redunca. Next base: position 313,126 of record SJYQ01004490.1, read on the forward strand.
GTTGGGGTTAGTGCTATGTTCAGAACACAACTCTAAGTAGAGAGGAGTTTTAAAATCCTGAGAAGTATCATTAACTCTGTCTGAAGCGTAGAGCTTGGCCTTATTAACTAACTGTACAGGCGAGACCCCTGGCCGCTGGTTGTATGTAGTCAATGGTGTTAATTTCACAGAAGAGGGCAACAGCTCTGTGATTCAAGACCAAGATGTGGGGATGCATCAAATCCTATAGAATACACAGGGTTTAGGAAACAGATTTTTTAGTGCCACCTGCTGTTGAAGTTATGGGGAAATCATCAAGTTCTTATTTATTTGCTGGGTTCAATGTCAGGGCCCCAAAGGAAACTGCAAACAGCTGCTCTCAGCTGTGTAGTTTTTGTTTATTAATGTTGTAAGTTTGTGACTTGTGCAATATTAATTTCTCTTTGGACCCTTTTATTTATGTAGATGGTAAATAGTAATGCAAGAGTCCACACACCAGGATGTGTTCATTCTTCTTGGGAGACAGAAAATTGCCACTTGTTTTGCAGATAGGAGGGACTCACATTTCCAGAACCAGTAAATAGCATGTTCTGAACCAGAGGATCAGACAGTCCTGAGCAAGACTGATGAACAACTGCCAAACCTCAAAATTCCCTCATTAATTTAGTAATCAGAATCATATTATGTGGAAGCACATTGGAAAGAAAACAAGAGAGCAGGCTGATACTTCAAACTAAAAATAAGCTTAGGGAGTTCTGAATTGTTTCCCTTGGCTGGTCTCTGCCCTTTCAATGACCTTGAATGGATAGTCAGTTGAGATCCTAACGGCTGATATATTCCCTAAGCAAATAAGACTTTCACTGCCATTACCGGAAGTTGAGTATTAGCAAAAGAGAAAGTGTGCCAAACCATCTGCTTTTTTGCTCATTTAACTTCTTCATCTATAAATGGCCATTACTTGGGAAATGAAAAGAAAGAGGCCGTATTGTGGACAGGTGCACATGATAGGAAGAAATAAGTGGATTTGCTTTTTATGTTGAGATTTGCTTCAGTTCAGTTCAGTCACTCAGTCGTGTCCAACTCTTTGCGACCCCATGAACCGCAGCACACCAGGCCTCCCTGTCCATTACCAACTCCCGGAGTTTACCCAAACCCATGTCCACTGAGTCAGGGATGCCATCCAACCATCTCCTCCTCTGTCATCCCCTTCTCCTCCTGCCCTCAAGCTTCCCCAGCATCAGAGTCTCTTCAAATGAATCGGCTCTTCACATCAAGTGGCCAAAGCATTGGAGTTTCAGCTTCAACATCAGTCCTTCCAGTGAACACCCAGGACTGATCTCCTCTGGATGGACTGGTTGGGTCTTGTCGATTTGCTTCGGTGATTTTAAAAGCTGCAAATCAGTACTGATCGAGCCTCTGCATTCATACAGTCTGCACAGACTCCTAGGGCCAGATGGAGTGCTAGGTTACCCAGAACTGTGCTCTAATTGAAAGGGCAAGGAAACAGGTCTCTTGAAAGATTTTTGTAACCAAAGTTTATCTCTTAGGAGGCAGGGGGCACCACAGAATTTTCTGGAAATGGTGTATATTTTAATTGCCTGTGCTGAGTTGAGCTGGTGGTATTAGGTAGGGTGTGATACATTGAATCTGTTGGTGGCTTCTGATCTTTCTATTATCAAAACCGATGCATGCGTCTGTCCAGGCTCTAGCTAACATTCACAACCGGTAGCATGACTGTGACGTGAGCCCACTTCCCTTGGTTCTCAGATTCTTGTCGATTCCTTTCCTCTGCTTCACCACCAGCACCATCGATGTACAATCCCACACTTAAAGTTCTCCAACCAGCAGGTTCTGAAACAGATTTCCAGACTCTCAACCCCCTCATTTCCCACCTTCCACCATCGCATTTTGTGTTGGACATTTTTTTTTTTTCTCAAAACAATTCATAAGGAAATGTGTGAACTAAAGTTGTGCTGTTACACCTTCTTGCCTCTAGAACCTATTCTAAAAAATGACATCCGATTTCTGGCCTTAGAGTGGAGCTATTTCATTGAAATGGTGGGGGGTTGCAAGGTGAACCACAGTAAGAGTCCCAAGGTATTCCACTGATGGAATTTATTTTTCAAGATTATTATTATTTTTTTTTCTAAAAGGAAACAAGTGGGCAGCCGTCCCATTGGAAACGAGGGCCATGTTAACTCTTCATCATAAGCTATAACCATTGACACAAAGAAACAGCAGAAGTGGGTTTGGACATGTTTATTCATTGCCATAGCTATTTTTTAGAACCTGCCTTATTATCTTATGGTCACTGTAGGAAATCAGAGAAAAATGACTTCCCTTCAAGATACACTGAGAAAGTGTTGGTTTAAAATACCTGCCAATTCGGAAAGATAACAATTGTTTGCTATTTTAAAATTGCATTTAGATCTCTGGCATTTTTTTCTTAATTGTTCTTTAGTCATAACAGCTAGAATACTAAAGAAAAGAAGCATAGAGAGATTCCTAGGGGGAGAAGAAGCAGGCAGTCGTTTCTCAAACAAAGCTTCCTTTTTATTGCAAGAGAGGGCATTATAGGTGGTATGAAACTTTTTCTTATTGTTTTGCTGAATTCACTGTGCTCCAAGAGTGACCAGCACTCTGCAAGGACCATGGGGTCTTTATCAAGTAGGAAAGAGCTGGTCAGATGGCTGTGAGGTCAAGAGATGCCTGTGCTGAGTTGAGCTGGTGATATTAGGGTGTGATAAATTGAATCTGTTGGTGGCATGTTCTTTCTATTTTCAAAAGGAATGTGAGATGACTTATACCAAAAGATAAAGACACATTAGGAGAATCATCCAAGAAACAGAAAGTTAAGCCTTAGGTGGAGGGTTTTTGCAAACAGGCTCCCTGGCTGGCTGTGCCTGAGGCTGCCTCCCCCACCCGGTCTGTCCGGTGACTCTGAGGAAAGTTCCTGATTCTGTATTTCAGTAAATGACACCTGTTGTTCATGCCAGAACTGAAGTCATTTTCTCTTTCCTCCTCCCAACTCCTTTAAAATTCAAAGTACAATTTACATACAGTGAAATGCACAGGTCATTAGTGTAAAATTTGATGAGCTTGGACAAATGTGTGTATCTGTTTGACTCACGCCCCAATTAAAATACAGACTATTTCCAGAACATTCTGTTGTACCGCCTGCCTCCTAAGAGATAAACTGTGGTTGTAAAAACAATTTATTTGCTTTCCTTCATTACCTGACAGCACTTTTGTGACTTCCTTTGACAGATACCAGAGTCAAGAGTATGGAAAGCATAGTGCTCTCTGTGACCTTGACTGATTGGGTGTTTAATGAATTTCTAGGTGGTAATTATCACTGATGATTTTATATAATCTCTGAAAATAAGATGACGCAGTCAGAATGCCTAGGTTCTCAATATAAAACCTTTGTTTTGCTTGCTGTAGGAGCAATGTGTTGCTGTACATTAAACAGAGTAGGTTCTAATGCCAAGGGTGTTCTCCGGGCTGTAGGGCAGGAAATATCGGGAGGTGCCTTTTTATGACTCTCCGGCTGGTAAAGCAAATTCCCATCTCTTTCAATGGAGGGAACTTAATGTCAGCAAGAAAAAGCACTGGGGAAATAAAGTTTCACGTGGGTAACTGGGCAGAATTCTGTGTGTTTTTATAGCCAGCCCTTGAAAAGTCTTTGCGCTGCATATATCACTCACACCCTGGGGTAGCCCGGTCACGTGACAGCCAGGCTGAAAGTCCCTCAACTAATGTTTTGTTGAAAGGCTCCCAAATACTCAGCGTGGACTGTGGACTTAATGGCAAACAGTTACTGAATACACTTTGACTTTGGGGACCAAAGCCACATGCAGACACTGCCTTACAGAATTCCACTCTCGCCACCAGGGATGGGGAAGCCCTTGTTAGGGAAAGAGCGAGGAAGAGATTCATCCCGCTGATCTATAGAGTGAACTTTTGGACTCTGAGGGAGAGAGAGAGGGAGAGGGTGGGATGAGATGGGAGAATGGCATTGAAACATGTATACTATCATGTAAGAAACGAATCGCCAGTCTATGTCCGATGCAGGATGCAGGATGCTTGGGGCTGGTGCATGGAGAGGACCCAGAGAGGTGTTATGGAGTGGGAGGTGGGAGGGGATCCATGTTTGGGAACGCATGTACACTCGTGGTGAATTCATGTCAATGTTTGGCAAAACCAATACAGTATTGTAAAGTAAACTATAGTTAAAAAAAAAAAATTAAAGATGCCTTTCCCATCCTAGGGCCTCCTGAGAGAAACATGAACTCCCTTTAACTGGACCGAGTGCCAGCAGCAGAAACAGCACCACGGGAATTGTCTAGCTGAAATTGAGCTGACGCGATCCAGTTTATTTCAGACTAATGGGCTTCTCTGGTTTCAGTCCCAAAGTCCTCACCAGGGGTTATGGACATTTCTCCAGTCCTAGGACCATTCTACCTGCCCTGGGTTTTTAGCATGATTCTGCCTACAGACGTCATCATTTATTTATCTGGGACATAGGGGTTGTTTTTAATTCAGGAATAGACGCCAAAGGATGAAAGAATGATTGTTTCCTACTGGGAGACTGGTCTGACTAAAATTTGTCTGTGTATTTGTAGAAACTCCTTGTAGAACTTCAAGAATATGTTTATTCCCAAGTCACTGCGACTTAACCCTGCTGAAGGAATTTTGGAAGGATGTAGTTATGGAGATGCAGTTATTGAGACTGTGCTGGCATTACTCATGAGGCACCATGGCCTAGGAGCCCATACTGGATTAAGCCTGGGGACCAGGATTCTATCCCCAACTTCATCACTAAGTTGATGGGTCACTTACAAAACAGGGAAATCATAAAGAGATATGTTCTTATGTCTTTTCCAGTTATAAATTTCCATGTAGACAGATAGCAACAAGTCAGATTCAGTTTTACGGGGATCAAGTTAAAATTTTAGGATTGGCACTAATGATGACATTTTCCATCAGCAAATCTTTTAATAGAATATTACTTCTGATTTTTGCAGTGATCAGGTAGCTTATATAGGTCAATTAGACTGCTTAGAAATCTCTAAAAGCTGAGTAAACTACAAACAAAACAAAACAATCTCTCCTTCTAGCTGTTTGAAGACCTTGGAAAGCAACCGTGATTTTGAAGAAAAATGTATCATGGTGAGTCTAGGACTCCTGGCTACTTTTCTTCTTGACATATTTACTAATTTATAAGAAGTGGAGGGCTAAGAACAAAGCAGAAATATGACATCTCAAGCCTACTGTAGTCTCATTAGCTTGAGGAGACAACTTTGGTGCTCATGGTTATTATTAAATAGCTGGAATTTGAGGGTTTATTGACTCAGAGGAAAGGGAAACTCCAGAGAAGTGTTTCTAAAATTTTATTCAGGTTTTACCTGCAAAACACTTGCAAAATCATAAACTACATGTTTAGTTCATTTCAGTTCAGTTGCTCAGTCATGTTCGACTCTATGCAACCCCATGAACCACAGCACGCCAGGCCTCCCTATCCATCACCAACTGCTGGAGTCTACCCAAACCCATGTCCATTGAGGCAGTGATGCCATCCAACCATCTCATCCTCTGTCGTCCCCTTCTCCTCCTGCCCTCAATCTTTCCCAGCATCAAGGTCTTCTCAAATGAGTCAGCTCTCCGCATCAGGTGGCCAAAGTTTTGGAGTTTCAGCTTCAGCATCAGTCCTTCCAGTGAACACCCAGGACTGATTCTCCTTTAGGATGGACTGGTTGGATCTCCTTGCAGTCCAAGGGACTGTCAAGAGTCTTTCCAATACCACAGTTCAAAAGCATCAATTCTTGGGCACTCAGCTTTTTTTATAGTCCAACTCTCACATCTATACATGACTATTGGAAGAACCATAGCTTTGACTAGACAGACCTTTGTTGACAAAGTAATGTCTCTACTTTTTAATATGCTGTCTAGGTTGGTAATTACATGTAGTAGAAGTATACAGAAGGGAAGCAGAGAACAGCAGCTAAAAGCTGAAACGTTAATTAAGCACAGCTTTGTAACAAACTTATGATGCTGGTGAGAGAGAATTTGAATTTCAGGGCTCTTTGAAGGGAGTTCCTGGTGTATATGCTGAGATCTCATTTGAGAAGACTGGGAGTAAATGAAAAATTAGAACTAGACTAGCCCTCACAAAGACAAACTCTCAAGCTGAAAACATCTCAGTTCTTGATCAGATCAGGTGATTTGCCCCCAGTCTATCTGCCTGTCAGAAGAAAATGAAATTTTCTCTGAAAAAGGTAACTTCACACAGAGCCTCTGTAAGACTTCATTCACAATGTCCAGCATTCATTCAAAACTACCAAATTTGTCAGGAGACAGAGCAAAATAAATGTAACTAAGAAAGAAAAGAAACAGTCAAGAGAAACAGGCCCATAGGTGATCCATGTATCAACATTTAAATGGGAATGAAATTTAAAATAGGAGTTCCCTGGAGATCCAGTGGCTAGGACTCCAAGCTCCCAACGCAGGGGGCCTGGGTTCAATCCCTGGTCAGGGAACTAGATCCCACGTGCTGCAACTAAAAGTGCTCATGATTGAAGATCCCAGGAGATTCCCTTGTGCCATGACTAAGACCTGGCAAAGCCTAAATAAACAAATATTTTAAAATAAATGCAGTTTATTCTTAGAGTGATAAAAATGTTCAAAAAGTGATGTAGCTATCATTGTGTAATGTGAATATGCTTAAATCTGTTGTATTTTATATTTTAAATGAGTGAATTGTACTATCTGTGAATCATATCCTAAATGAAATTGGCAGAAAAGCCCCAAACTTAAAAAACTGATACACCAGAACAACATGTAATGGTATGAAATTTATATACAGTGAGTTCTCTACATGCAAACGAGTTCCATACCAAGAGGACGTCCATAAGTCCAAATCGTTCATAAATCCAACAAAGTTAGTCTAGGTACCCGACTAACACAATCAGCTATATAGTGCTGTGCTGTGATAGGTTTATAATACTTTTCACACATACAATGCATTAAAAACAAACACAAAAAATGAGGAAAACATTTTTAATCTTACAGTAGAGGACCTTGAAAAGTACAGTAGTACATACAGCAATTGGCATATAGGGGCTGGCATTGAGTGAACAGGTGAGGAGAATTCCTGCCTGGTGGAGAGGAGGCGGCAGACGGTGGAGCTGAAGAGTCATCAGTAATAGGAAGCGGAGGGCGGGCTGTGATTTCACTCATGCCTGACAGTCTCACATCTGCATCTTTCAAAGTTCGCAACTTGAAGGTTTGTATGGGGGCGAGGAGCTCACTGTATTCTACTTGGATTGGCAGCTCCATGGTGCTAAAAAGGAGGCCAGTAGAGGGTTTATTTAATTAGAGGTAAATGGCTCTGTAGATAATCCATGCTGGATCTAGAGGACAGGAATGAGTAGTATGTTCTTTTCTGTAGAAAAAAGTTACATCAGGAAACACTTTGATATCCCCACCATCCACTCCAGAACACTGACTTTCTTTCCTCCAAAGATGTGGAAATTCAAGCATGAAATTCTGCAATTAAAAACCTCATTGTTCCTCTTCATACAGCACATAAGATCTGGAAATACTGTTTAATTATTTAAAGGGACTGTGTAATAAGTAAGTGATTGAATGGTACATCCCCTGGTTAGAACATGAAGCCCTGTCGGTGCATTTAATTCTCGGGGTAGTGAGCAGTGACTTCATTTTGATTAATGGTTTCACACGAAGCACTTTTAATTTTGGTCTCTGAAACAATAAAGATTAGGTTCAATTAGAATAACCTTAACAGTTTAACTTGAAGAATGCTCTCGGCCTGCTTGTTGCTTCATTATTTAACTGGAAAAAAATGCATCGAAAGCATGAACAACTTTCTTTAAAAAGCATCTAATTGATTTTTGCAGAAGTTTTCTTAGTAGACTTAGACAGTTGAAAGAACACGATTCTGGCAAGTCATAAAGTCACACTTGCCTGAGTCCCTGGTGATATGCCAGGGTCCTTTCGATTTGAGGTCCTGAGCTTTGCCTGTGAGCTCGTTTATCCAAGGGTGATGGGCTTTCCTGCTGCCTTCTGACAAAGTGACACTTTGAACATATCCAGACCTGCACAGGCAATTTTTAAAGAAGGCAGAATATATGTTTGCTCTTTTAGAGGTGGTTTTCATCTTCTCCTCCCACAGGCCTTTGGTCTAAATAGCTGGTTTTCTATGGGAAGGTGGGAATTGCTTCACTAACAGGGGAGTCAGGCAGTCCAGGAAGCAAAAGGAATCCATGAGATGTCACTTGAATTCCCAGATCAGTAGCATCCTCTCCGTTCTTTCAATCCCCAGATCATGTGAGCTGAGTCTCTGTTACCTCCAGGTGAGTTATGACTCAAAACCTAATTTTCCAACTGTTTTTTGGATACCCTACTCATTAATGGACTTCCCAAGTGGCACTAGTGGTAAAGAACCTGCCTGCCAATGCAGATGTAACAGACCCAGGTTCAGTCCTTGGGTCAGGAAGATCCCCTGGAGGAGGGCATGGAGACCCACTCCAGTATTCTTACCTGGAGAATCCCGTGGACAGAGGCACCTGGAGGGCTGCAGCTCATAGGGTCACAAAGAGTTGGACACGACTTAGCAGCACTCGTCAACACTGGGGAGTCTACAGAAGACTTGAGACGCTTTCTGCTCACTTGCCTGCCTTCTCCCTCCCAGAAGCAGGACAGATCCCTTTTCTTGTCCATCATGACTTCAGCATCCCATCATGAACAAAGAATCTTACCAGGAACAGGGTGGAGGGATGGGTGTATCAAAGAATTTCTCCCATGTGAACAGTGTTCTCTCTTTCTAAGAATACTTCTGGTGCATAGAATTTTGGCTGATACTAACCTAAATATTTATCTCCTCTGAGTCATCTCAAACTTTAGGATAGTGGAAAAATCACGAGCTTTAGAACAACACTTAACTGCGTTCCAGTTCTAGGGTACTAGTTGGTAACAGTTATCCCCTGTAACTCAGCTTAACGGACAGTAAATGGTCACCAACAAAGCAAGGTCTGGAGCTCCCAGAAAGAGTCTGGCAGCTTCCCCTTCCCCTTTCCCTTGTTTATACTACGTGCAGCACTCAGCATAGCTCCTGGCGCCTGGGATGTGTTTACATTGAAACCAGTTTGCAGTGGGCTTCGGAAGAGTGACTTCTTTATCCTGGAAGGTCTTTACAGAAAGACCAGTCTGGTATGGAAAGAGAGCTTATTTGAGTTTTAAGTGGCCATTTCAGTGCTGTTTTTCAGAGATAAGGCTCTGCAGTGCTGTGTACAGTTATGATTATGTAACATTTGCTGCTTCTGGACATTCGGCAGCAAGCTTCTCATCATCAGGCTGCAGAACGAGGTATTTTGAAAAGCCAGCTCTTTAGAGCAGAGCTATGAAACTGAGGAAGAATCGGGCAGGGGATGGAGCCTGTTGGTGGTAGGGAAAGAGGATGGGGTGATGGTGAGGTTATTGTTGGGGGGGGGGGTTTGAAGAAAATAAAATATCTGCCTAATCTCAGTCTTCTGCTATAAACACACTTCTCTCTCCGTAGACACAGAGTCTCCCCAAAATCCAATCATACCAGATAATTTCTATACTCAGCTCCTTCTCACCTTAATGTCTACAAACTTGGAGTGCTCCCTATTGTAAAATCCAATAGAAACAAAGGGCTTGTTTTCCATGTAGGCTGTTTTCCTAATGTAATCTCTCCCAATGAGCTTAATGAGTGTTGATTCAATTTATAGACAGTGCGACTTCTTCAACAGCCCCCAAGTCTATAAAAACCACGAGAGGAAAATAGTCTTTCTCCAGGTGGTAAACGTAAATGCGGCTCCCTATCCACCTGTTTTCATTTAACCGTGGATTGTTTCCCTCATTTTGTTCTTCCCATGTGGAATGGAAATGCCTGGTGTTGGCTGAGAGAAGCCAGCCACACTGAAACATTTCTACTCTGAAATCCTGAGTCAGTTAGACAATAAATCCAAACTTATTTTTCTCCTGTTTGGAATTAGACTCATTCCCACCCCACTCCACCGTGGTCTAAGCCAAATATAGTTTACAGGTTGAGTTTTGCAGTTTTTGACCTGTTCTTTGGCTAGGAAAAGACAATGTAGAATATGATTGGTTGATCATTTTTCTTTCTCTAAGATTTTCCAGCTCTAGTCCAAAGACTGGCATTTTCTCCTCTCTAGTGTCAAGAGTTTCAAAGCCTGAAAGGAAGCAGTGACAGAAATGGAAAGGATGATGGGGATTTAAAGCAGAACCCAAAGCATCTTAAGAATCTTACTCTGGGTCTCTCTGGCCCTGCCCATACTAGTCCATTTTTCAGTGAGCAGATGAGCCTTTTCAAATAAATGAAGATGCCTGTGATATGACTCCAGAACTGATGGAATGCAGATCAAACAGGAAAGGGAGGAACTGTAAGTAAAAGCTCAATGAGGAGTGGGAGTGGAAGGGGAGGCAGTAGTCCCCTCTCCTTTCGGGCTCTCTGACAGCAGGTGGGCGCAGAGTGACAGGGGGTAGTCTGCACCATCTCCTATGAGATACTGCCCATTATTCCCCTGTAACATGATTCTATCGTACAATGAGGTGGAAGTTCAGAAATGCTGAGGCGTACCTTGCCCCAAATCACGTGCTATTTAGGAGGTAGATGGATTTCAGTCTGAGTCTATTGTTTCCATGGCAACATCCCCTTTCTTGGGTTACGATTAAGAAAGGATTAAAAGATAAAGGAGAACAGACTAAAAAATATAAAATTCCACCAGATAATTGCTATGTTTAATACTTTAAAAAATGTGTCTGTATGTATAGGATCAAGAAATCGGAGAATCCAGTAAGGTATAAGAGAGGAAGCAGAAATGACCTCAGTACCCCCAAAATAGTCACTGCTAGTTTTTAGTACATTTCCTTCCAGAACTTAAAAATTTCAGTATTCAGCTATATGTTGAAGTCATCTATCTATAATCTGTGCTTCCCTGGTGGCTCAGTGGTAAAGAATTCACTTGCCAGTGCTGTAGACATGGGTTTGATCCCTGGGTTGGGAAGATCCCCTGAAGAAGAAAGTGGCCAGCCACTCCAGTATTCTTATCTGGGAAATCCCATGGACAGAGGAGCCTGGCAGGATATAGACTATGGGGTCTCAAAGAGTCGGACGTGACTTAACAACTAAACAACAGCAATCTGTAATCTGTTTTTTTTCCACTTAATATATCATGAACATTTCCATTCTGCACATACTCTCCTTTAATATGATTTTATTTATAAATATTTTTTATGTTTTTAAATATATTTTTTGCTTTTTTGGCCATGAGGCGTGTGAGATCTTAGTTCCCCAGCCAGGGATCAAACCTGCACCCCCTGCGTTGGAAGGCAAAGTCTTCCCTGCTGGACCACCATGGAAGCCCCTTTAATATGATTTTAAATAATTCAGTAATTCATTCAATCAAAAAAGTTTTATCGAACGCATCTTATGAACCAGGCACCATTCTAAGAAGTTGGGATTTGCACACAAAAAAAGCTAAAGACGTCCTAGCACCAGGCAGTTCTCATTCAATGAGAGGAGGCACATAATACATGGTAAACAAATAAACGTGGTAAATATAGAATCTGATTTACAAAGTATTATGAAGTACATTAGGGATATAATGGAAAAGAGCTCTATCTTCGTTAGGGAAGTCAGAGAGACCATTTCTAAGGATGTGACAGTAGAACGGAGAATTCAAGACTAAAAAGGAAATTTTAAAACTGTATTCCAAGCAATGCAGCAGCAGTCCAGACAAAGGGCCCAGGAGATGGAAAGACTTTAGACAGGAGAGGTCTTCCTCTGTTCAGGGTTGGCACAGGGCTGTGCTGCTGGGGTGTCTGAAAGGAAGGGAGGGAGCTAGGGAGATGAACCAGCGGGGGAACACAGGGCGGAGCTCATCAGGGTTTGGGAGCCACGACCTTGATTCTCACCCTAAGCACAACCCAGAAACTATAGAGGCTTGGCGAGCCAGGGGAGACAGACTTGATGAAGGTATAACAGGCGCGGGTGTCTGAGCCACAGGCATGGAAAAATGGAATTTATTTCATAACCCAATTTAATTTCTGATTTTTAGCCTCGGGCTGCCCAGTGGCAGTCAGTCAGATCTCTCCAGTTTCTCTCGGTTCAAGCCAGTGACTTCTTAGTAAATCCGGAAGTATAATTCAATCACCCCTTTCTCTTCCGGGGAGGAGGGGCTTGTGTGCGTGCTGCGAGATGTGTGCGGCGGCATGTGGGTGATGGTGGTGGGCCGGTTGGATCGTTGCTCCTTCTCTAGTCATCGCTGCCAGCACGCAGGCCCCGTCCTCATCCCCGTGGACCTCTGGGAACCGTCCAGTTGTCTCGTGCTGAAGGCTGGTCATTAGTTCTGTCCCCACTGACATGACTCTGGCCCCACCAACCCTCCAGTCACCAGGCCCAGGCGGGCTGCCCCTCTCAGCAGTGGGCAAAGGCCACTGAGCTGCCCTCCCTCAGACCTTCCGTGGCCTCCTCCTGAGATAGGATGGGGTCAGGGAGGCTCCTCTGCCTTTGTGAGGCTGCAGGGAATCAGGGGATGGTGGGGGAGGCGCGGAGGAGCCAAGTTGCTTTCAGACCCTCACAAGAGTGCTAATCCTCAGTCTCTTTTCCAGGCATCTGGGGGACCCATAGTTCTGACAAGCAGGTGTGCAAGTTCACTCTACCCTAGGATTCCCAAAAGTAAAGAAAGTTTCCACTGGACACAGACCCCAGGGCAGAGGTGATTAGACATTAGGGGGCTCTCCACCACCCATCCTAAGGACTGCCATGCCTGTTGCCCTTTTTTGCTGTTGCAGTTCTTTCTTTAATTAGGATTATAGTTGCTTTACAATGTTGTTAGTTGCTGCTGTACCAGGAATTAAACCAGCTATTTGTGCATATATATCCCCTGCCTCTTGGACCTCCCTCCTACCACCCCCTCCCCGCCCCCCATCNCCCCCATCCCCCATTCCACCCATCTAGGTTATCACAGAGCACTGCTGCTCACTGGCTTCCCATTGGCCATCTATTTCACAGGTGGCAGTGTATATATGGGTGTGTGTGTATATATAAGAAGAGGTGGCAAGAATACACAGAAGAACTGTACAAAAAAGATCTTTACGACCCAGATAATCAGGATGGAGTGATCACTCATCTAGAGCCAGACATCCTAGAATGTGAAGTCAAGTGGGCCTTAGAAAGCATCACTACGAACAAAGCTAGTAGAGGTGATGGAATTCCAGTTGAGCTGTTTCAAATCCTGAAAGATGATGCTGCAAAAGTGCTGTGCTCAATATGCCAGCAAATTTGGAAAACTCAGCAGTGGCCACAGGACTGGAAAAGGTCAGTTTTCATTCCAGTCCCAAAGAAAGGCAATGCCAAGGAATGCTCAAACTACCGCACAGTTGCACTCATCTCACATGCTAGTAAAGTAATGCTCAAAATTCTCCAAGCCAGGCTTCAGCAATACGTGAACCATGAACTCCCTGATGTTCAAGCTGGTTTTAGAAAAGGCAGGGGAACCAGAGATCAAATTGCCAACATCCGCTGGATCATGGAAAAAGCAAGAGAGTTCCAGAAAAACATCTATTTCTGCTATGCCAAAGCCTTTGTCTGTGTGGATCACAACAAACTGTGGAAAATTCTGAAAGAGATGGGAATACCAGACCACCTGACCTGCCTCTTGAGAAATCTGTATGCAGGTCAGGAAGCAACAGTTAGAACTGGACATGGAACAACAGACTGCTTCCAAATAGGAAAAGGAGTCCGTCAAGGCTGTATATTGTCAGCCTGCTTATTGAACTTCTATGCAGAGTACATCATGAGAAACGCTGGACTGGAAGAAACACAAGCTGGAATCAAGATTGCCAGGAGAAATATCAATAACCTCAGATAGGCAGATGATACCACCCTTATGGCAGAAAGTGAAGAGGAACTCAAAAGCCTCTTGATGAAACTGAAAGAGGAGAGTGAAAAAGTTGGCTTATAACTCAACATTCAGAAAGCGAAGATCATGGCCTCCAGTCCCATCACTTCATGGGAAATAGATGGGGAAACAGTGGAAACTGGATGGTGATTGCAGCCATGAAATTAAAAGACACTTACTCCTTGGAAGAAAAGTTATGACCAACCTAGATAGTGTATTCAAAAGCAGAGACATTACTTTGCCGACTAAGGTCCGTCTAGTCAAGGCTATGGTTTTTCCAGTGGTCATGTATGGATGTGAGAGTTGGACTGTGAAGAAGGCTGAGCATCGGAGAATTGCTGCTTTTGAACTATGGTGTTGGAGAAGACTCTTGAGGGTCCCTTGGACTGCAAGGAGATCCAACCAGTCCATTCTGAAGGAGATCAACCCTGGGATTTCTTTGGAAGTAATGATGCTAATGCTGAAACTCCAGTAGTTTGGCCACCTCATGCGAAGAGTTGACTCACTGGAAAAGACTGATGCTGGGAGGGATTGGGGGCAGGAGGAGAAGGGGATGACAGAGGATGAGAGGGCTGGATGGCATCACTGACTCCCTGGATGTGAGTCTGAGTGAACTCCAGGAGATGGTGATGGACAGGGAGGCCTGGCGTGCTGCAATTCATGGGGTCGCAAAGAGTCGGACACGACTGAGCGACTGAACTGAACTGATCTCCCCTTCCCCCGCCATGTCCACACATCCTTTCTCCACCTGTGCCTCTCTATTCCTGCCCTGAAAGTAGGTTCAGTTGCACCATTTTTCTGTATTCCACATGCATGCGTTAATATGCAGATTTGCTTTTCTCTTTCTGACTTACTTCACTCCGTATGACAGATTCTGAGTCCATCCACATCTCTACAAACGGCCCAATTCCATTCCTTTTTATGGCCGAGGAATATGGTATGCCTGTACCGCAGATTCTCTATCTGTTTGTTGCCCTTGTTTCATCTTTCTTTCTCTTTCGTCTCTGGAGACTGTGGGAAGGTAGCAGCGTGATGGTCAGAGCTTTCAGCTTCACTGTGGACCCTGGTGAGTATCGAGGGCACTTCCAGGGGACAGGGCAGTGGGGCCCACCATGGACTTTTCACCAGTCTCTCGGGGCTGCCCCAGTCGGCCCTGCTACCCAGCCCCGAGCTCAAGAAAGTCCCTGCATTTTCTCAGGTGTGTCCCCTGGTTACTCTTTAAGTGACTTGCTTTGCTTACTGGGAAATCAGAATTTTGTTGCCTTTCTGTAGTCTATTCTCCTTTTAACACGTAAAGTTTGGGGTGTATGGTTACACATTTTCCTTTTTTTTCCAATGTTGATCTATTTCTGTTTTTTTTTTTTAACAGTTTATTTTCTTTATATATATTTTTGACCACTTCAGTTAGAATTTGCAAGAGAAGGCTTTAATATCCGACCTTTCATCACCTTCTCATCTGTAGGTTTTGTTTGAAGATGTTTGCCTGTTAAATAAGCTGGAATCCATTTTGATGTTTTGTGTAAGGTGATGCTGTTGGTGTTGTTCATCATCAGTCACGTCCGACTCTTTGCAACCCCATGGACTGCAGCACGCCACGCTTCCCTGTCCTTCACCATCTCCCGGAGGTTGCTCAAATCCATGTCCATTGAGTCAGTGATGCCATCCAACCCTTCTGTCCACTGTCATCCCCTTCTCCTCCTGCCCTCAATCTTTCCCAGCATTAAGGTCTTTTCAAAGGAATCAGTTCTTCACATCAGTTGGCCAAAGAATTGGAGCTTCAGCTTCAATATCAGTCCTTCCAATGAACACCCAGGACTGATCTCCTTTAGGATGGACTGGTTGGATCTCCTTGCAGTCCAAGGGACTCTCAAGAGTCTTCTCCAACACCACACTTCAAAAGCATCAATTCTTTGGCTCTCAGCCTTCTTTATGATCCAACTCTCACATCCATACATGACTACTGGAAAAACCATAGCTTTGACTAGACAGACCTTTGTTGACAAAGTAATGTTTCTACTTTTTAATATGCTGTCTAGGTTGGTCATAGCTTTCCTTTCAGGAGCAAGAGTCTTTTAATTTCATGGCTTCAATCACCATCTGAGGTGATTTTGGAGCCCAAGAAAATAAAGTCTGCTGCTGTTTTCATTGTTTCCCCATCTATTTGCCATGAAGTGATGGGACCAGATGCCATGATCTTTGTTTTTTGAATATTGAGTTTTAAGCCAACTTTTTCACTCTCCTCTTTCATCTTCATCAAGAAATTCTTTAGTTCCTCTTCACTTTCTGCCATAAGGGTGGTGTCATCTGCATATCTGAGGTTATTGATATTTTCCCTTGCAGTCTTGATTCCAGCTTGTGCTTCCTCCAGCCCAGCGTTTCTCATGATGCACTCTGCATATAAGCTAAATAAGTAGAGTGACTATATACAGCCTTGATGTACTTCTTTGCCAATTTGGAACCAGTCCATTGTTCCATGTCAGGTTTTAACTGTGGCTTCTTGACCTGCATACAGATTTCTCAAGAGGCAGGTCATGTGGTCTGGTATTCCCATCTCTTTAAGAATTTTCCACAATTTGTTGTGATCCACGCAGTCAAAAGCTTTAGCATAGTCAATGAAGCAGAGTAGGTGTTTTCCTGGTACTCTCTTGCTTTTGCTATGATCCAGCGGATGTTAGCAGTTTGATCTCTGGTTCCTCTGCCTTTTCTAAATCCAACTTGAGCATCTGGAAGTTCTCAGTTCATGTACTGTTGAAGCCTAGCTTAGAGAATTTTGAGCATTACTTTGCTAGCATGTGAAATGAATGCAATTGTGTGGTAGTTTGAACATTCTTTGGCATTGCCTTTCTTTGGGATTGGAATGAAAACTGACATTTTCAAATCTTGTGGTCACTGCTGAGTTTTCCAAATATCTGGCATATTGAGTGCAGCACTTTCACAGCATCAACTTTTAGGATTTGAAATAACTCAGCTGGAATCCATCATCTCCACTAGCTTTGTTCATAGTGATGTTTCCTAAGGTTCGCTTGACTTCACACTCCAGGATGTCTGGCTCTAGGTGAGTGATCACACTATCATGATTATCTGGGTCCTTAAGATCTTTTTCTAATAGTTCTGCTGTGTATTCTTGCTGCTGCTGCTGCTAAGTCGCTTCAGTCGCTACTTCTTAATCTCTTCCGCTTCTGTTATTTCTTTGCCATTTCTAATGTTTATTGTGCCATCCCTTGCATGAAATGTTCCCTTGATATCTCTAATTTTCTTAAAGAGATCTCTAGTCTTTCCGTTTCTATTATTTTCCTCCATTTCTTTTCATTTGTTGACTTAAGAAGCCTTTCTTAATCCTTCCTCCCTGCTAAAAAATAGTTAACCAATGGTCATAGTAATATTTATTGGTGCAAAATGTTACCTTTGAAAATCTTCTTTTAGTATATAAAAACCATTTTTTTCTGTAGTTTATGTTACTTTCACTTAATTATTGTCTCTTTATATGTATTTTCATANTTCAATATTTTGTGTATGTTTATAGTCACCAAATGATTTTTTACTACATGGCTTTTATTTGATGTGATAAATTATTATATATTTTACTAAGAAATCTTAATTCAAGGATAAAAATTTTAGACAGTGTCCCACTTGCTCCTGAGGTGGTCCTTTTTAATAAGCTACTGAATCCAGCTATTATTTAAGAGCTTACTATTTATATCAACAGTGAGATTTATATTCTTCTATTTTAACTTTTTACTGAAGTATAACATTTATATAGAAAAGTCCAAATCATAACTGTGAAATGATCACATGAGATTTGTTTTATTGTATATTTTACTTCAGCTTTAAATTTCATGTTTTTGACTTTTCTGTTAGCTTTCAGCCTCAGCCTTACACTCATTACATAAATGAGCTGTGAAGCTTCCCATCGTTTTCAGTAATAGAAATAGTTATGAGAATTTTCTGTCCCTTCATACGTTGAAATAACTAATCTACAAAGCCATACAGTGAACCTTACTTTGGTACCATTTTCCATTTCTTTTGCAGCTATTCATTACCTATTTTGTCTGTGTACAATTTTGTACTGTTTTGTGTAAGAATTGGTAATATGTATTGCTTTTTAAAACTTTGAAAACAATATCCATTTCTCTGGTTATATCATATTTTTCAACTTAATTTTGTGAATTTATTTCCTCTAATTTCTTTCTGAGATGACATTTGACAGAAAAATTCATTGTTGTCCTCATGAATATGTTCATTTATGCAGTCTATTTCTATAATTATTTATGTTTGTTCTGCTTTTAACTTTATTAATTCCCTATATTTCATTAGGTTTGTTTTATTGCTCTTCATATAACTTCTTGAGTTGAATCCTTTCTCATCTTTGCTATTATTCTTGTTTAATAATTATAGCATTTATAACAATGAAATACCTCTTATAACAGGCTGCAAATTCATGTATGAATTTTCTACAGTTGCACTTGATATGCTTTCTGAATCAAGAGTGCAGAAATCTTTTAAGTATCTCAGTTGGATTTTAGCTGTCTTTAAACATTAAAAAAAAAAAAAGAAGGTAGAAGTTTATTTCCATTCCACATAATACTAGTTCTGAGATGATCCATTAAGTGGTTCTTCCCATGGTTGTCCCAAGATTCATCTCAGGTCTTGCACCTACATCCCTTGGACTTGACCTTTGTCCACGTAATTACTACAAAGGTGAGGATAAGTCTGTGATGTCCACCTGACATTAATTGTGACCACCCACTCCAGGGCTTTTCCAATTACTCTACTGTATATTTAGGATATTTGTTTCTTCTTTCAACTAAGAGATCCTCTAAGGGGAGATACTGTAAGACCATGCAAATAGTTTGCTCTCCATTACAAATGTCCCTCGAGATTTGGTATCCATTGAAGAGTCTTGCCTGGGAACAAATCCTTAGTATAGTCATCACAAGTTTATTGACCTTGAATAGTACATATTATTTTAAAATATGGACATTTTCTTAAATGAAAAAAGCAAATGAATTACCTTGATGAAGAGAACTAGCGACATCCTTTGGTTTCCTGATGGAAGGTCTTTTTTTTTTTTTGGCATGCTGTGAGACATGTGAGATCTTAGTTCCCTTATCAGGGATTGAACTGGCTCCGCCTACAGTGAAAGTGCGCAGTGTTAACCACTGGACCGCCAGGGAAGTCCCTAAAGATTTTTTAAGAATTCTTTTACCAGACTCATTAAACGGGACCCAGATGATACATGTTGCATCATCCTCAAGGAAGAGGCTCAACTAGAGCACATTCCCCTTACCTTTGGGTCAGGTTTTTTTGATGGAAGAAAGACCAGCTGTATTTTAAATATTTGTTCTGCTTAGCAGAGAGAGAGAGACAAACACTTTCAAAAATGTGGGCCAGTCACTTATCTTACAGTGCTGTAATGGTTTATAGTAAGACACTTGGCCCAGTGAATTTGTTCTAGCTCGTTCTTGTGGCCCCATGTGTGCAAACCTATCAGTTGGGTAGTTCAAGAATTACATGAATGGCATTAAAACGTGAATTTTGAAAAATCTATCAGGGGAGAGCACCACCAAACTAGTTACTTAAAACATTTGTGGAATTCAGGGGTGAACCAGAGGCTGGCTTCAGTGCTCGATAGTATGACTTCTGAAGCCTGTCAAGATTCCTGCCCAGGAGATAAAAGCTCTTCCAGGGGGATCCCTGAAACAGTGTTTCCCTAACATCCATCCTTGGAATAGAGTGAGACCTGCGTGGAGCTTTCCCCAGCCTAATCTAGACGTCAGCCTGGAGGAAAACTAAGACCGTATTATCCGTTCTCATAAAGCAACATACAGTCAGTTGAAAGGGGAGAGTCAGATGTCCTTTCTTTTGAAAACAGTGGCACTAGTAACTGGTATCTTTTGTAGGTTGGTTTTTCTTAATCTGCTCACTTAGTAAAATTAAACGGCTGCAAGGCTTTGCCGCATCACCCAGTTTTCCCGCGATTAGCCCCACTTCCCTGAGATTCCTAGTCTGGGAGCTTCGGTGTAAGGGCTGTGTGTCTCCAACCCACACATGTCTCGTGCACCTCACTCTGTTGATTTTTCCCCTCTGAGGACATCTCGAAGAAATGATAACTGGCGTCATCAAAAGGCACATCCAGATGGGAGTTCAGGTCCCCCCCGCGGCCCATGCCCCCAGCATGTCCCGCCCAGAGGAGCCCGAGTCCCCGTACTGCTCCCTTTCAGGGGAGTACCGTGTCCGGAAAACAGAGCGAATCAGCCATCCACGGCGGCAGGCGGCCAGAGAGAAGAGCGGCCCCCGAGAACACAAAGAAGCGAAAATACATGACAACTCAAACATGGCACAGAAAGCTGAGAACTTTTTTCCCTGTAGACACAAATGTGTGTCTCTTTTCCCTGGAACAGAAGCTCATTCCCTCTCCCATCTGTGTGACGGCTGCAGCCCGTGTGCGGGATGTCAGTTAGAACACGGCTTCCTTTCCCAGTCCGCACGGCTCCAGCCTCATGCAAGGTTTGGTTTGATGACTTTTACAGTAATAAGCAGCATCGGTCTTCTTATATTAAAGGGCTTTAAAATATTTTATAACCAAGTCCTGATTTCTGGACAGGAGTTTTAAAAATAATTTTATTAGCTTGTGAATGTTTACTTTTGGCTGTGCTGGGTCTTCGGCGCTGCTGGAGCTTTACTGTAGTTGCGGCGAGTGGGGGCCACTCTCTAGTTGCAGGGAGTGGGCTTCTCATTGCGGGGGCGTCTCTTGTTGTGGAGCACGGCTCTAGGGCGCGTGGGCTTTCGAAGTTGCGGCGAGTAGGCTCAGCAGCTGCAGCCCCTGGGCTCCTGAGTACAGGCTCAGGAGTAGGGATGCACGGTCTCAGCTGCTCCACGGCACGCGGGATCCTCCCGGACCAGGGACTGAACCTCTGTCTCCTGCACTGTCGGGTGGATTCTTTGCCACCGAGCTGCTAGCGGAGCCCTGCACTAGACTGAATACGGATTTTTCTACCCCTGTTTCGGTTTTCCTTTTTAAATGTCTTCATATGTACTTTCTTCCTAGAGGGATGAAAACACTTTGTTCCTGCGGATGAGTGTAGTTCTAGTTTACACTGTCCTGTACAACACATGCTACTGAACTGTGGGCTCTTACACTTCCTAGTGTCAAAGTATTTCCAGTGGTAGAAGGATGAGAAAGATGAGTATCATACTGATCTGGTGTATGGATGTGTGTGAGAGAGAGACAGAGAGAGCGCGCCGATTTAGAAAGAACTTTTTAAGTCTTTTTCTGTTGTTTCTTAATTTTTGATTCAAAATAAGAAAACTGAGTTGTCTTACTTCTGCTTTAGTTTGTAGGCATGCCTGTGTGCGGGCTTCCCGGGTCAAACTAGTGGTAAAGAACCCACCCGTCAATGCAGCGGATGTAAGAGAGCAGGTTCAATCCCCGAGTCAGGAAGGTCCCCTGGAGGAGGGCACGGCAACCCACTCCAGTATTCTTACCTGGATAATCCCATGGACAGAGGAGCCTGGCGGGCTGCAGGCATGGGGTTGCAGAGACTCAGACACAACTGAAGTGACTTAGCACATAGCACACGCCTATGGAGAAGAAAATGGCAACCCACTCCAGTACTATTGCCAGGAAAATCCCATGGACAGAGGAGCCTGGTGGGCTACAGTCCATGGGGTCGCAAAGAGTTGGACATGACTGAGCGACTTCACTTTCACTTCCTTTCTATGAGAGGGTGCTTTGTATACGCCTGAGGCTTGTTGGATGCCGCATAGCACTCTAAGGTGATTTCGGTGGATGAGAAATGCTGTGTGAATTGGCGGGTGGGGGCAGGGGCTAGGTATTGGAAGCAGGGAAGGAGACACACAGAGAAGGACTGGGACACACCTGCTCTCAGCCTCTGCACTTGCTACAGCAGTGCAGTGCTGTGAGCAGGGAGCCTCCATCCCTACAGGGAATTCCTGTGTAAATACCTCGAGGCCCTGTGACAGGGAGTGAAATTTGTTTAGAGTAAACAACCAGTCTTGCTTTCTGTAATCCAAAACTGGAAAAGAAAAAAAAAAAAAAATAGTACAGGAGTCCTTATCACTTCTGGGAAACAATGTTTATGGTCTGACTGAGAGATGAGCAGATTTGAGGACACACACATGGCGAAGGGTGGGTCCGTTCCCCAGATGGAATTTCTGGCCTTGAAGGCTAACTACCGCCCAAAGCCATTCTTCTCTTCCGGGCAGATTGTATCATTGCTCTAAATATTTTATGTCCTTCTGCCTTAGTCTGGATTCCCAGAAGGCGACCCCAGAACAAAGATTCAAGGGCAAGTAGTTTGTATGGGAAGTGATCACAGGAAAAACAAACTTGGGAATGAAAAGCAAGAAACAGGACAGAAGCCAGCAAAGGGGATACTATAAAGCAGGTCACCACAGAGGGCAGCTGAGGGATGAGGGAGCTGGAATGTTCACTGTCGGAAGACTTCCTGGGCCTGGGGGGCAGTAGGAGGAGGCGTGCGTTTCCTGGCATTATGGCCCTGTTCTAAACACGGACAGGAACGCTCCAGCTGGCAGCTGCATGTGAGGCCAGTTTGTACCGAAATAGTCAGGCCAAGGGAGTACTCGTCGGGGGCGCGCTTCATCTGCCTTGCCCTCCTTGGGAAAGGCATGCATATCCTGCCCCAACTTCAAGCTTGAACATGTAATGCATCATCTTCTCTACAGGAGGATTAGGTTGCTCTATGCCACTGCCATAAAAAGTTGGCCAACGAAATTTGAGCAGAAATAATGTGTTCAACTTTGTAACAGAAGCTTTAAGAGCCATCGGCTTCTCTTTTTTCTATTACCTTGTACCCAGCAACATCCGGGAGAAGTGCTCACTTAATCTCAGTCTTGAGATGTAGAAAATATGTCACTGAATCTCAGCAAGGTGAGAATAAAAAAGAAATAAAATTTGTGGTTGTAAGCCTCAGAATCTTTGAGGTTATTTATTACAGAAACACAGCCAGACCATCCCAACAAGTACCTGTGTCTAAAAGTAAGTGTTGAGGGAAAAACAAACAAATAATATATGTGCATCAGCTCTGGGTCTGGCCAGAGAACGGCAAGGAAAGTTATGAAACCACTAAGACGCCATCTTGCTTATGCTTTAGTGAAACATTTGATCTAATTCTCACCACTAACTTGGAAGAAAGATAATGGGCTCAGTGAGCTTGTGGTCTTAGGAGTTGCAAACACAGTACTAGTAGCCTGACTTGGTATTCTTGGCTGAATTTCACATTAAAGAGGTGAACTCAGAAAAATCATTGGCCTGTCTTCCAGTAGGAATAGAAGGGAAAAGAGGAAGTCCAGAAATGCAGGTCCTTGCGTGCTGAAAAACCTTGGTTTATAATGACAGAAAGGTAGGACCTGGTTCCCCAATGGTATCCTGAAGCCGCTATTACTCCCTAATGCCCTGACTAATTCAGAGTTACTCTACACAGAAAAGCAAACTGAAGCCGTTAGAATTTCTGGTCTATTACCAATATCTGAATTCAATTTTAAGCTGATGTGCTGTAGTCAAGAGACTCAGAGCAGTGTTTGTCCCAGGAAACTTGGGAGACTCGGGGGATCACGGCCTGGGTTTGGTCAGTGTGCAGTTGCCCCACAGGACCTAGCTTTGGGTACCGCACTGGGGCGAGAGGGGAGGAGCTTGTGCCCAAGGATTGTTCGTGGAGGATCCTTGTGTACAAGGATCGTGGATGCAAAAGCACGCACATAACTGTTGTGGTTGAAGGTGCTTGGGCACAACGGTTATGGATGGAGGCGCTGGAGCATAAAGCTGTGAGCTTAGCAGCTCAGGTCCTGACACGTCCGCCCTTCATTGCCTGAGAGTCACAGTCAGGCTCTGGCAGAGGAGGTGTAAATTGCCTGCCAGTCACCCTGAGACCTCTTTGAGGGCTAAGGGGTCATGCCCCTCATTATTTTATACAGAAGTCTCCCTCCTAAGTATCTGTGGCAAAACATGTGTCAGGAGCTCCTTTTTGTTATTTTCCAGCCCTTCCTCCCAGTCTCCCCCTGTGGATGGAGTCATCTTGAATATGTTCTATAGATTTTTGGTTGACCGCCTGTAACCGGGGGTGTGGAGAACTTGGGGACAATTAGCTTCATGTTCTTGACAAACAAAGGGAGGCTTGTTTAGCAAACAGATGGGCTGATCCAGGACAGGTTTTTTTTTTTTTTTTTTAATTGATCCTGGTCTTCACCTTTTGTGAGCATAGCCTGCAGCCGCTGGGCTGCCAGGACTGGAAAAGCCTTAACTTGATTGTCCAAACGTAAAGTAGACCTCCTTTCCCAGGGCCCATTAATCATTTGACAAAAATGACCATGTTTGGGTGGTAAAGAAAATCTCAGTAATTTCCAGAAGGCAGATATTATAAAATCAATCTTGCCTGGCTATTCAATAGACACACTTTGAATTCAATTTTCGTGACAAGTAAATGTCATGGGGAAAAAAAAAAGCGGGCTACTTCTCTAGATGAAAAAGACTTGAGTCACTTAAAATATAAAATGTTGCTTTTGCTTAGATTCTGATTAAAAAGAAAACAACTCTAAAAAATATTCTTGTAACAGTTGGATCAGGGACTTCCCTGGCAGTGCAGTTGTTAAACCTCTGTGCTCCCAATACATGGGTGCGGGTTTAATCCTTGGTCAGTAAACGAAGATGCCACATGCCACAGGGTTGGCCAAAAGGGGAAAAAAAAAACAGTTGGGTTCAATAAATGCTGGACTAAGTATTATGACACCAGGGAATTACCGATTTTGTTAGGGTGATCACGGCACGCTTTCTTCTGTAACTGAAATGTTCCTAATGAAAGAAACCTCACTGAGTGACAATATTCAGCCGCTGTAGACAACCTTCTGGCCCCGTCGTGGCTCTGATGCCACCTGTAACCATCAGGACAGTGTAGGCTCCAACCCGGGTGCTATACTTGAAATTCCTCAAACACACACCTCTCGTTCGGCATTCAATGCCTTTCAGAGGCTGTGGGCCTGCAACCCTTCAACAATTCTAGAACACCGTCCTTCAAGACGCAGCTCATAATCGCCTTCCTGTATTCCTTCCTCAGCCGCTGTGGCATGCAGTGCTATCACTTTGTGACACTCACTTCAGTAGATTTTATTTATTCTTGGAACATCTGTTTTGTCCCACTGTGCCCAGCATACCACCCCCCACCTCAAGCTGTCACCCCAGTCAGCCCATTTCCTTCAAAACAGAGTCATCTCCATTTTCTTACCTTCGTCTACTGCAGAGTCTACTTTATTTTTTTCAAAGAATGAAGCACAGTTGATCTACAATGTTGTGCTTGTTTCAAGTGTATAGCAAAGGGATTCAGTTAGGCATATATATTTATATACATGTTCTTTTCCACTACGGTTCATTACAGGATACTGAATCTGGTTCGTGTGTTATACAGTAGGACCTTGCTCTTTATCTATTTTATATACAGTAGTGTATATCTGCTAATCCCAAACTCCTAAGTTATCCCTCCTCACACCTTTTCCCCTTTGGCAGCCAGGAGTTTGCTCTCTATGCCTGTGAGTCTGTTTCTATTTCATAAACAATTTCATTTGAGTCATATTTTAGATTCCACATGTAAGTCTTAGCATGTAATATTTGACTTTCTCTATCTGACTTCATGTACTTAGTATGATCATCTCTGGGTCCACCCCTGCTGTTGCAAATGGCATTGCTTCATTGCTTTTACAGCTGAGTAATGTTCCATCTATGTCTATACCGCATGATCTTTATTCATTCGTCAGTCAGTGGGCAGCAGGTTGCTTCAGGTTGCTTCCAGGCCTTGGCTATTGTTAACAGTGCTTCTGTGACCATTGGAGTGCTTTTCAAATTAGAGTTTTTGAATTAGAGTTTCTTTATGAATTAGAGTTTCTCTGGATGTACACCCAGGAGTGGGATTGCTGGGTCATATTGTAGCTCTATTTTTAGTTTTTTTAAGGAACTTCCATATGGTTCTCCATAGTGGCTACACCAATTTTTAGTCCCAGCAACAGTGTAGGAGGCTTGCCTTATCTCCCTCCAGACCCTCTCCAGCATTTGTTATTTGTAGACTTTTTGATGATGGCCATTTTGACTGGTGTGAGTTGATACCTCATTGTAGTTTTTCGATACTGCTTCCCCACCCACCTCTCTGGTGCACTCAGTGTGGTCTCCAGATTTCCTAATCTCACTCAACTCTGCATAGCATTTGAAAATATTTTCATTCATGCTTTTTTGATTATCTATGGGTTCATTTTTTAAATAACAGTCTCACTTTGACATGTCTCAACATAGTTTCCCTGCAGACGATGAAACAAAGTCTTGTAAGCCAGGAATTAATTTTTGAAAGTCATTTCTGCCTAAACATGAGTTCAGAGGGGGTTGGAACAGTAAAGCCGAGAAGGAAAAGAAGCTGATTTTCTGGTATTACCCTGGGCTGAGAATATCACCACTACGGCCACCAGATCCTTTCTTGCTAGGGACTGTATGGAGCTACGCAGAAGCACGTGGGAATGTTCCTCCTGAGGCTAAGTAGAGGGGAGGCTTCCCCATCAGTTCCCATCCCCACTGGTCAAGGCTGTTAAAAGCATTTCACTGCCCCTTTTGTGTGAGTGGGGGAAGAGTCCAGGGGGTCCCTGAAGGTGCCCTTCCCGCCAACGGCAGCAAACCCTTGTAGCAAAACCCCCGCTCATTTGGCACAGCAGTGACGAGATACTTTCAGATTGTGTGTGAGCTCAGCTGGATGCACCTCCAAAAAAGACAAGCTTAAGAACGGAGGGGACTTCCCTGGTGGTCCAGTGGTTAAGACTCTGCTTTCCAATGCAGGGGGCGCAGGTTTGGTCCCTAGTCAGGGAACTAAGGTCACACATTGCTGAAGGATGTGGACAAAAATTAAATTAGTAAAACTGAGAGAATTATGACTTTAAAAAAAGAGAGAAAAAGGGGGCCAGTAGGATATGAAATAGGGCACAGGAGATGCTCAGTACTCCATTTTCTTCCTGGGCCCTTTTCCTCTACCAGTCACTTAAATATGGTGTTCCCCAAGGCTGGTCCTCAGCCATCTTCATTTATTCATTTAGGAAATTTTTCTTGAACACCTATTCTTTTCCAGGCACTTGGGATTCAACTATAAACCACAGAAAAAGACTTTTGGCCCTTATGGGTTTAACATTATATGTTATGAATAAGTAAGTAATTTAACTAGAATGTTAGAACTGTTACTGAAAAAGAAAAGAATATAAAAGAAATCAGGGGTTCTGGGGATAGGGTGATTTTGCCAGGGTAGACTGCAAGAAGGACATGACATTTGAGCAAAACCTGAAAGGCGGTTAATGCTCTGAACTCGTGTCTCTTGTGTCTCCTGCATTGGCAGGCAGGCTCTTTACCAGCTGAGCCATTGGGGAAGCCCGATACTCAACAATACAGAAACCTGGAGGAAGAACTTTCCTGAGGAGGGAAGAGCCAGTTCAGAGGCCCTGGGCAGCGGCATGACCCGCATGTTTGAAGAGGGCCAGTGAGGCTGGAGCCGACTGGGCAGCCCAGCAGATACCTAGAGACCACGGCAGGTTCTCAAGCAGAGGAGCCTGCTAAGCCGTACGGGCGCTCCTGATCCCCACGAGTGTTTAGAACATGGATGTTGCTGTTTCAGGCCAGGAAGTTTGGGGGACGTATGATATACAGTGATAGATAGCTGACAGGTAACAATAGATAACTAATACAGTGGATGTTGTCAATCCAGAGAAGATCATGGCTTTAGTCAGGGAGTATCACTGGAGGTGATGGAAAGTGGTCAGCTACAGCCTTGAGGAAAGAGTCAGGAGGATGTGAGATACAGGAAAAAGAAAGGCCAAGGGGGGTGTTCACAGAGTTGTGGTGACGTCAGTGACAGATGGCCATCAGGCACGCAGTTCACTGCTGTCTTGAAGGACTGTGCTTGGAGCCGGAAGCAGCTAGATGAACTCTAAGGGAAGAACGTGCTCCCTTCTTACTTTCCCTTCTACGGGGCAGGAGTGAGCACAGCCTTGCTAGTGAGGATAAACAGCTCTTGGATGCATCAGGCAGTCTGAGCCTAGGACAGCGATGCCTGCTAAAACTTGCCAGCTGCCAATTCCTGACAATGTGAAGGGGAGCTTTGTTTGGGTGCAATCCCTCTTGCTCTAAAAAAGCAGAACAGGAGAAGTTATTTTTAAGATGAAAGAAATGACAACAGATTCTTATGTCAATGAGAATGATCCTGGAGAGAGGGAAAATCTGATGAGAACGGGGAGAACTGTTGGAATGAAGTCTGTGGTGACTCGGGCCTGGGGATGGGACATGGCTTCCAATGTTGGTTTAACTGAGGTGCACACCATGTTCCCTCATCCTTGGTCTTCGTGTTCTCCTGGTAAGGCAGGAGCCATAAAACTGAAACAAGAATATCCATCAGACCATGGCATGCAGGAGGGCACCCACTTTGACCAAAGAGGGTAGCTGTTTAGAAGGCTCATGCTCCAGGCAGTTTTCAAAAGGTCGGGAATATGTCCCCAGCATTGCCAGGTCACTTAAATTTCAAAAGAAGCCTGTAACTCTAAGTGTATGTGAGAGCTCCCAATTGTTGGATGCCCACAACTAATTCAGAATGGAAAATTTAAAAGCAGTCCACAGGGCAGAGCACATTAGCATGTTGAATGGAATGGTGGTCCATCCCGGGTTTCCTATTTTAATTAACCTCTCCTCCACACAATGCCTGGAGTGAGCTTTTAAAATACAGGTGTGATTGTCTCAGTTCAGTTCAGTTCAGTCACTCAGTCATGTCTGACTCTTTGTAACCACATGGACTGCAGCACGCCAGTCTTCCCTCTCCATCACCAGCTTCCGGAGCTTGCTCAAACTCATGTCCATCCAGTCAGTGATACCATCCAACCATCTCATCCTCTGTCATCCCCTTCTCCTCCTGCCTTCAATCTTTCCCAGCAACAGGGTCTTTTCCAATGAGTCAGTTCTTTGCAAAAGGTGGCCAAAGTATTGGAGTTTCAGCTTCAACATCAGCCCTTCCAATGAACACCTAGGACTGATCTCCTTTAGAATGGACTGGTTGGATCTCCTTGCAGTCCAAGGGACTCTCAAGAGTCTTTTCCAACACCACAGGTCAAAAGCATCAATTCTTTGGTGCTCAGCTTTCTTTATAGTCCAACTCTCACATCCATACATGACTACTGAAAAACCATAGCTTTGACTATATGAACCTTT
The DNA here is from genome assembly GCA_006410935.1 of Redunca redunca. Classification (NCBI taxonomy): domain Eukaryota; kingdom Metazoa; phylum Chordata; class Mammalia; order Artiodactyla; family Bovidae; genus Redunca; species Redunca redunca. Next base: position 342,322 of record SJYQ01004490.1, read on the forward strand.
ATTGGCAGGGTAATATCTCTGCTTTTTAACATGGTGTCTAGGTTGGTCATAACTTTTCTTCCAAGGAGCAAGGGTCTTTTAATTTCATGGCTGTGGTCACCACTTGCAGTGATTTTGGAGCCCCCCAAAATAAAGTCTCTCACTATTTTTATTGTTTTCCCATCTATTTGCCATGAAGGGATGGGACTGGATGCCATGATCTTAGTTTTCTGAATGTTGATATTTAGGCCAACTTTTTCACTCTCTTCTTTCACTTACGTCAAGAGGCTCTTTAGTTCTTCTTCACTTTCTGCAGGTGTCACCTGCATACCTGAGGTTATTGATATTTCTCCCAGAAATCTTGATTCCAGCTTGTGCTTCCTCCAGCCCAGCATTTCTCATGATGTACTTTGCATATAGGTTAAATAAGCAGGGTGACAATATACAGCCTTGACATACTCCTTTTCCTATTTGGAACCAGTCTGTTGTTCCATGTCCAGTTCTAACTGTTGCTTCCTGACCTGTAGATAGGTTTCTCAAGAGGCAGGTCAGGTGGTCTGGTGTTCCCACCTCTTAAAGAATTTTCCACAGTTTGTTGTGATCCACACAGTCAAAGGCTTTGGTGTAGTCAATAAAATAGAAGTAGATGTTTCTCTAGAACTCTCTTGCTTTTTTGATGATCCAATGAATGTTAACAATTTGATCTCTGGTTCCTCTGCCTTTTCTAAATCCACCTTGAACATCTGCAAGTTCACGGTTCAGGTGCTGTTGAAGCCTGGCTTCAAGAATTGCTTTGCTAGTGTGTGAGATGAGTGCAATTGTGCAGTAGTTTGAGCATTCTTTGGCATTACCCTTCTTTGGGATTGGTATGAAAACTGACCTTTTTCAATCCTATGGCCACTGCTGAGTTTTCCAAACTTGCTGGCATATTGAGTGCAGCACTATCACAGCATCATCTTTTAGGATTTGAAATAGCTCAACTGGAATTCCGTCACTTCCACTAGCTTTGTTCATAGTAATGATTTGTAAGGCCCACTTGATTTCACATTCCAGGATGTCTGGCTCTAGGTGAGTGATCATACCATCATCATACAAGAAGATCTTTTCTTGTATACTTCTGTGTATTCTTGCCACCTTTTCTTAATATCTTCTGCTTCTGTTAGGTCCATCCCATTTCTGTCCTTTATTGTGCCCATCTTTGCATGAGATGTTCCCTTGGTATCTCTAATCTTCTTGAAGAGATCGCTAGTCTTTCCCATTCTGTTGTTTTCCTCTATTTCTTTGCACTGATCCCTGAGGAAGGCTTTCTTATTCTCCTTGCTGTTCTTTGGAACTCTGCATTCAAATGGGTATATCTTTCCTTTTCTCCTTTGCTTTTCGCCTCTCTTCTTTTCACAGGTATTTCGAAGGCCTCCTCGGGCAACCATTTTGCCTCTTCGCATTTCCTTTTCTTGGGGATGGTCTTGATCACTACCTCCCGTACAATGTCACAAACCTCCGGCCATAGTTCTTCAGGTACTCTGTCTATGAGATCTAATCCCTTGAATCTATTTGTTACTTCCACTCTATAATCGTAAGGAATTTGATTTAGGTCATACCTGAATGGTCTAGTGGTTTTCCCTATTTTCTTCAATTTAAGTCTAAATTTGGCCATAAGGCGTTCATGAACAGAGACACAGTCAGCTCCTGGTCTTGTTTTTTCACTGTATAGAGCTTCTCCATCTTCGGCTGCAAAGAATATAATCAATCTGATTTTGGTATTGACCATCTGGTGATGTCCATGTGTAGAGTCTTGTCTTGGTTGTTGGAAGAGGGTGTTAGCGATGACCAGTGCATTCTCTTGGCAAAACTCTATTAGCCTTTCCCTGCTTCATTTTGTGTTCGAAGGGCCAAATTTGCCTGTTACTCCAGATATCTCTTGATTTCCTACTTTTGCATTCCAGTCCCCTATAATGAAAAGGACATCTTTTTTCGGTGTTAGTTCTAGGAGGTCTTGTAGGTCTTCATAGAACAGTTCAACTTCAGCTTCTTCAGCATTGCTGGTTGGGGTATAGACTTGGATTACCGTGATACTGAATGGTTTGCCTTGGAAATGAACTGAGATTATTCTGTTGTTTTTGAGATTGCACACAGGTACTGCATTTCAGACTGTTTTATTGACTATGATGGCTACTTCATTTCTTCTAAGGGATTCTTGCCCACAGTAGTAGATATAATGGTCATCTGAGTTAAATTCACCCATTCCATATTAGTTCACTGATTCTAAAATGTCAATGTTCACTCTTGCCATCTGCTGTTTGACCACTTCCAATTTACCTTGATTCGTGGAACTACCCTTCCAGGTTCCTATGCAGTATTGTTTTTACTGACCATAACCAGTCATATCCACATCTGGGTGGTGCTTTTGCTTTGGCTCCATCTCTTCATTTGAAAGAAATAACTCTTCTTTCTGGAGTTATTTCTCCACTGATCTCCAGTAGGAAACTGGGCAGCTACCGACCAGGGGTGTCCTATCTTTTTGCCTTTTCATACTGTTCATGGGGTTCTTAAGGCAAGAATACTGAAGTGGTTTGCCATTCCCTTCTCCAGTGGACCACATTCTGTCAGACCTCTCCACCGTGACCCATCTATCTTGGGTGGCCCTACATGGCTTACAGTTTCATTGAGTTAGACGAGGCTGTGGTCCATATGATCAGTGACTGTGGTTTTCATTATCTCTGGCCTCTGATGGAGAAGGATAAGAGACCTATGATTGTCTCAGTCTCCTGCTGAAAATCCTCAAGTGGCTTTCTCTTACAGGGTGGGTGAAGTTTCAGCTCTGCAGAGCACTCTCTGCTGCCTCTTGCCTGGGCTGGCTTTCACATCCTCCCGTCTGGCCCTTCTCCTCCAATACTGGCCACTTCCAGCCCACGGGGCTTCTCCCTGTCCTCAGGAGGCCACTCTCATGCTTGCTTGTAGTCATTGGGCCTGCAGCCTCCACTGCTTGGCAAGTTCTTTGCTTCCTCTTTTTCACTAACTTTGTGATTTCTACTAACTCTTTAGCTTTGTTCCTCATTTTCTGTATTTTCCAGGCTGTCTGTCCCATGCCCCACACCCCCACACCACCTCCAGGCTAGGTCTTCGCTGTGAACCCTCTGCGTGTGTTGTCAACAGCCCTTGCCTTTCCTCTAACAGCACTGAAGCCCTCTGCCACACTGTCTTCTTGGTAAATCCCCTAGAGGCCACTCCTTTGGGGGCTGGGGCCATTTCCACATGTACCCTGAGTCTAGCTTGGTGACTCCTGTGTGACAGGCGTCAGGTACATAAGTGATGGTGGGTGGTGCCCTCCAGAGCTGGACACCAGCAGTCTCTCTGGAGCCCTTCTCCGTCATCTCCTGGGGTCTGGATTGACCTCTGGCCCCTCAGATTCATTCACCATGCCCCTTTCTCATTTTGCTTTTCAATTGATGACACCAAACCCCACTCAATCCAGTGGGCCTGAGGACTGCGGTCACTCTTACCCCTCACGTCGGGCATCAGACTCTGCTGAGAGTCGTGACCATCCCCCTGATAAGACAGCGTTTCCCTTCCCAGTGCTGCCGTCCTTGATGAAGCCATCCTGACTTCCCCCGTGCTGTTTCTGTGTGCTCAGGAGCACCTCCTGGCAGCTGCCATTCAGCACCTTTTCATTTGCTTCCAGCCCTGCTGGCAAACTCGGTCATGTTTTCCCCTGATTCAGGTGCTTCACCAGCTCCTCATGGGCGTGTAGGTCTGGCTGAAATGCTCTAAGGGGTTCCTGCCCTTGAATTCACAGTCTCCCTGAGCTTATGTTTCTTCTGGCCTCCCTCCACACTGCCCTGTCTTACACCTGCTGCTCTAAAAATATCAAGCCTCTTAGAGTATCTCAGAGTCTTACACTGTCTTCTAGATGGACTGTGGGGTTTCCCTAGTGGCTCAGAGGGTAAAGAGTCCTCTGCCTTCTGTCTCCCTCAGTGCCGTCCACTGTCACCAGAGGAAGTGCTCTTTGTCCTTTGAAGCCCACTCAGATCCCCACTTCTGCGGGAGTCACTTCTTTAATATTTCCCCGTAGAAGTCACTCACCTGCTCTGAGCTACCTTAGACGCGTGTTTATATTTCTGCTGTACTTACTGCTGCATCTGCTTCTTCCTCTAGACTCTGACGTCTTTGAGGACAAAGAGAGGGCTTTGCTCATCCCTGTTCTCCCACTGATGGGCCCCGCACCTGAGGCACCATTGCTGTCTGTAGACATCATTCCCGTGAGTGAATCGTGTCTGTTCTTTGTCACTTGCAGCTCAGTTCTGATTCTGAGAGCACTCCACACCCCCATTCATATTTAAAGCATGTACCAAAATGTTTAGTTTCTAACTTACAAGCAAACAAGTACACAGAAGGGACCTGTTGCCCTGAGCTTGAAGTCAACGTGCTCATGTCTGCTGCAGGGTGGCCAGGAAAGTCTGAGCAAATCTGTGAAGAAGTTGAAGTCACTTCGGTCCATTCCCAGCTTCCCTTTCCGAGCCCACTTCTTCCCTTCTGAAACATGGCGCCTTCCAGCCTCCTCCCTTGCTCACCCTATCGCCTTCTCCCAAGGTGTTTTATATTTTGTTCTCTAGCAGAATCATAGAAACTTTGATCAGCTATAATCTTGAAAGTAAATTGAGATGCTTTTTTGAACTGTGGGTCTAAAAGGAATGAATCTACTGATGAGAACAAAGGGAAGAAATCTTTGAAATGGAGCCTGTCTCAGAAAACGTATGATATATGTTCCATGTAACCACAGATGACTCAGCTTCACATTTCTTTTTATCAACGAGAAAGGCAAAGCCATCAGGTACGGCCCAAAGCCCCAGTGCTGAGGAATTCAGAAACAATCTTCCAGGCTGTCACTCACAAATCTGCCTGAAACTTGAGGCAGGGAAGAGAAAATAGTTTCTCCACCACATTTCCAGGGGGAGCTCCTTACACTGGAAGATCATGCAGGACTTAGAAGAATATATCTCTAAGGGTGAAGTCGTGAACACAAGGAAGGGGGAAACCACGTGCTGTTTAATTGCAGACACATGGCCGAATTGGGTAGCTCATGCGGCAAGTAGCAGAAAGCAAAGTCAGGAGGGCTACCTATACATCTGTTTGTTCAGGATCAGAAGGACTAAGACAGTGAGCACAAAAAACCAGCTCTCGCTTCCATGTGGGCTAGTTCACTGTAGAGCATTGACGGAACTCCCTGTTGTCACAGTGCAGACCTGGAAGGTTGTCTGCTTCCCTTCGGATGACCGAGGATCAGGGTGTCCTCTGGGCCCCATCTTGCACAGCTGATGTCCAAGGTGCTGCAAGCGGAGATGGAAAAGGCTGATAAGAACTTTGAGTCCCGGCTAACCCGCAGGCCTGGCCTCACTAACTGGAGTGAGCCCGCAATTGCAAATTTTGCCAATTGAGGTCCCTGTCTGGGAGCTGCACACCCAGCCTCATAATTAGCAGTAACAGCATTACTATTCTTCTGGCTGATACCTTCCCCCAGCTCTTTGTTTTTTTAAAAATCCCTGTAGCCACTTTCTCCATGTTTTATCTCTGGAGTTAGACTTAGGAAACACAAAGATAAATGCTGAATACTAATTAGACTCTCTGTGCTGGGAAACATGCAGTACTTCATTTCGTTATTAAACAAGTTGCAATAAAGCCCCCACCATAGATGGGGAGACTGAGGCAGTGAGAGGATGAATCATTTGCCAGAGGTCACGACCCCTGGTTGTTATGTTCCAGCAGACCACGTACCACATCTTTGACAAGTACTCTTTTCAGTTGGGAGTTATAAAGTGTATGGCGTGTAGAAAGTTCATTTCACAAACTCAGTGTGCAAGAAACATCACTTCAGGTTTCCACAGAGAACACCATTTCTACTATAACTCCTTCATTTGGCCAGTGGATGAAAACTTTCGGGCAGTCAGTTCTGGTTTCCTCCCCCTTGCCTGTTTCCTGGAGTGGCATCTAAGTTCTGGTGGGCTTTATGGTCACGTCAGGTCCCTGGGGGGAAGCAGGCAGCCTGGGCCACAACCCTGCATGCTGGACCACCCAAGGCGTCCTGGTTCTTGGGTCTTTAGGGGCTGATCTGAGCTGTTCCTTCCGGGGTTATTCCCGGTAACCAGGCTCCAACACCACAGCCGAGTTCTTTGGGTTCCAGAACTCTCTCACTTAATTCTCAGGCAGCTCCTAAGATCTGAAGTCATTCTGAAATCTGGGCCACACCATGATTGGAAAAGTTGGCTTGTATTGAAAAAAGTCACACGGATATCTCATCTGCTGCATAAACAGCCTAAACTTCAATACCTGTTTATAGGAGAAACTCTCAGAAAATGATGATCAAAAGGGAAATATCTTTCAATCATTAAAACTCTATATTCAAAACCTAGACAAACATTAAACATAACAAAAAACATTTAGAGGCATTTTCTTTAAGACCAGAAAAAGACAAGAAACCCTTTCATCACTGCTACTGTTCAACGTGTTTGGAGGTTTTGTCCAGTTATAAGCATAGAAGACAGAAAGACAAAAATATTATTTGCAGATGTGCTAATTATCTGCAAAGAGTCATACAAAATCAAGATATTATTAGAATTAATAAAAGAGCATGGTTGAAGATGAGATAAATATAAATTTATAGTGTTCTTTTCACAGTAATTAAGAAATTATAAACAAAAATAAGATATTCCTGAAACTAACAAAAGTGCTACACTCTTCAGGAACTAACTTAACAAAGACAATAAAAAACTGTAGAAAGGATATTTGTAAAGTCTGTTGTAGGATACTGATGAGGAATTGAATGAATAGAGAGCTATATATTATTTATATTTGCAATAAGCTAATATTTTAAAGATGTCAGTGCTACCCAAGTTGATGATACGGGGAAAGATTGAGGGCAGGAGGAGAAGGGGACAATAGAGGATGGGATCATCGACTCAATGGACATGAGTTTGAGCAAGCTCTAGGAGATGGTGAAGGACAGGGAAGCCTGGCATGCTGCAGTCCATGGGGTCACAAAGAGTCGGACACAACTGAGTGACTGAACAACAACTCAGATTGGTCTATAAATTCAATAAACTTCCAGCAAGATTGTTTTGAAGAAATGACAAGCTGATTTTGAATATATACAGAAGAATTGAGGCCCAGTTGATTTGAAAAATAAAGAGTAAATAGTAAGGGTTCTTCTGAGGAAGGTCTTTGTGACACTCTAGTGGGAAAGAATTTTATAAATAAGCCCTTCTCCCTCTATCACAAACCAAAATGGAAACATCAGTGAATCTGACTTCCAAAACTGAAAGCTTGTCTTCAATGAGGGACACCGCAAGCGAAGCTGACAGGTGACACACTGGGTGATGTTTGCAAAAATAATGACAGTTAATGGCCGGAATAGACAAAGAACAGCTCTAGCCAGTAGGAGGAAGAAACACTAGCAGAGGTGTGAGCAGAAAAATTAGAATCGTCAAGTGCCCAGAGAGGGTCAATAAGGACACAGTGTTGGAAGAGAGCTTTGCGTTTGGGGCAAAAGCCAAGAACAGTAGAACCTAGAGGCATCAACGTAATTTGTCTTGAGACGCCGGCATGTCGTTGGTGTGTGGATGTTTTCATGATTGATGTTTGCAGCTGTTTCCCCACGGCATGCGCTGCTGAGACAGGATTTGAGAGCAACTCCACCACGGCAGGGGGTCTAAAATGGATTGCAAAGACCAGCACTTGGCGCTCCTCACCACCAGGCATCCACTTAGATTTTACTTTCATGTCATCCATTTGGATGAGGCATTTCATTAGGGTGGGGACTACCAGTTACAATTTTAATTCTCCCAGGAGCCTGGCTTAGTATTTGGCTTTGTGTGTAACAATCATTTGAAAAACAACAAAATTCAGTATTGGCTACAGATAAAGACAGAAGCTCTTTAAAATGGCCTTCAATTCTGTGGTTATTCTATACTACTCTTATCAACAAAAGAAATTTTTTTGCAATTTGCCCTTAAGTATAAACATTCCCTAGTCCACTGTTTTTTTTTTTCTTTAAATTAACCTATACAAGGTTAAAAACTACATGAAATAGACATGTAACAATAATCTGAAGTACCACCTGCTTTATATTTATTTAGTGTCCAAAGCTGTGTAAGGGTGTGTTAATATTATCATGGGCTATCTTAAATAAAAACACAAGCAAGATATATTTGCATTTGAAATAGTCTTATACTTTTTTAATTTCAACTGTTTAATAGATTGTAANCTAAATATTAAACTAAATAACATATACATTTCTTTCTTTTTTCTCCTTCAGCTCCCAAGGTAGTAATGATCTTAGAATTGGTGCATAAATTGGCTGATTTCCTTCAGGGAAAAACATTAACCAAGTAGAAGCTCCTTTTAGGGCCTTAGTATTTTATTTTTAAGATTAAGTACCTGATATTCTCTGCCCATGAAACTGTAGTGTCTAGAGTAAAAGGTGAAGCCATACTTATAGTGAATATTTTTGTGTTCAAGTCTAAGCCAGTTCATGTGATCAACAGTATGAGGGGAACAAAATTAACATTCTTGGTTTAGTGTCAAGGTCTGAGTCACTGTCCTGGGAAGGAAGATGCTATATGTGGTAAGACCTTTATGCAAATACATATGAAAAGTTGAAAAGACTAAGCAGTAAAAGCAAAAGGAGGAAGCAGCAATATTTCGGTGGTTTAGCAGGTTGAAATGAATTTGCATTCAGCACATTCCCACATAGCTTGCTGAAAAGTGAACATATGAAGGATGATGTTAGCATACATCCCCTTTCCCATATATACTAACCAAAGAGCATAACAGATGCAAATTTATAACTAAAATAGCTAATGCCATACCAAGGTGTGAAGCAAACAAGCAACTCATTTCAAAGGAATGTGATTTTTAGAGATGATCAAGGCCCGGTCCCAGCCCTGCAATCTGAAAGGGTTGGAACCCCTTAGATGTGACTTACACCCTTATATGTTAGAGAAAACAAAAACTAAAAAGATAATTTAAAATAAATTTTAAAGTAATTTAAAATAAAGCCTAGATGTGGCTTGCACCCTTCTATATTAGAGAAAACCAAAACCAAGTAAATAAATAGGCCATCTTTTCTCCTCACATGTAATTCATCAATCACATTTCATACTATTTACAAATGGTTTTACTTTTCTTCAAAGACAAGATGTATTTGATGTCTGTTTGGGATATTACAAACAAAGCAAGAGGCATTTCCTAGCAATTCTGTACTATTGGTTCTCCAAATAATTTAAAAAAAATATTTCTTCATTTGTCAAAGAGGAAAGGTTTTCAGGTAACATGTGTATACACTTGGATGACTGACTGAGATCATTTTAAGATTTCTCTCTGGAAAACCACACTCAGGATTAGCAGGCAGAAAGCTTGTGGGTGTGTGTGTGTGTTTGCTTAGTTGCTCAGTCCTGTCCAACTGTTTGCAACACCATGGACTGTAGCCCACCAGGCTTCTCTGTCCATGGGATTCTCCAGGCAAGAATACTGGAGTGGGCTGCCCTTCCCTTCTCCAGGGGATCCGACCCATGGATCAAACCTGGGTCTCCTGCATTGCAGGCAGATTCTTTACTGTCTGAGCCACCAGGAAGCTTTTTATTGGGGAATGGAAGACTAATTTGGATAACTAGACTTGAGTGTTGTCCTGGCTTGGCCTTTCTATAGCTGTGTGAACTTGACCCAGTTTACTTCTGTGAGCCTTGTCTGTAGGATGCCCCCCTTGTAGGGCATTTTTGCAGAGTGAATAAAATCACACTGTGGAAGCCCACACTAGCCATGCCGAGCTGAATCCCAACCCATAGATACAGTTTGCTTGTTGAATGTTGTTGTTCAGTTGCTAAGATGTGTCCCACTCTTTGTGACCCTGTGGACTGCAGCATGCCAGGCAGTCCTTCACTAACTCCCAGAGTTTGCTTATATTCATGTCCATTGAGTCAATGATGCCATGCAACCATTTCCTCCTCTTTCACCCCCTTCCCCTCCTGCCCTCAATCTTTCACAGCAACAGGGTCTTTTCCAGTGAGTCAGCCTTCACATCAGGTTGCCAAAGTATTGGAGCTTCAGCTTCAGTTTGCTTGGCTTGTACCAAATGAAAATTTCAAAACTCGTTGACAAAATTTAAAAATTAGACAATTCATATTTTTGACTTTCTGCTTTTATGTGTAAATGCTGCAAAAACTTACAACTGCCTGTAACAATATCAGCTTAGACACATCCTAAACCATCCCCATTATCTTCACCCATCCTGCCCGGTTGATTTTGTGCTTATAATCCCCATTATTTTAAAGCGAAACAAACTGTTGACTTGATTACCTTGGTAACATCTTGTTAAAGGAAATTTTCTTAGACAAAGTTGTTTTGAGCACAAATCAAAATTCAGTACTCATCAGCAGGGAACTAGTGAATACTCAAGAAAGAGAGGAAATGGATCTAGATGATATTGTGTGTATCTAGATGACAGAAAGTTGATCTGAGCCACTGGATGGTTGAACAGAGAACCTGGCTAATTTCACAGAGCTGAGAAACTGCCATCTCCTTTGCCATCAACATGGATGCATATTTAGGACGTAGATGATCTGGAACCATCTACTGATGTGAATGAACTATTCATCAGAAGACATATGTAATTAGTGTGAGAAGTAGGGTAAGTCAATTGAACTGTGGCTAGTAATTGTTAATAGTGAGCAACAGGATTTATCCCTGACACAGTGAGTGGCCATGTGCAGGCCAAGTGGCATTAAATACAGCCCAGCTGACAACCGTGTGGGGTTCTGATTCTTCTCAAGTAGCTATCGGATTTTTCTCCAGCAGCCAATTACAGATGCCAAGCCCGGTTTAATTCTGGGTTTGGATTCAAATATAATTTTTAGCACTTCCCATCACCCAGAGATCCATCTATATTTCTACCTTTTTCCTATTTTTATTAACATTATTATTATTCAGAAAAGTACACACATAAGTGTGGAATTCTTGAACACACCCATGTAATGACTACCCTGATTTAAAGACAGGTTATTTGTACTTCAGAAGCCATGCTCCCTGTGTTCCCCTCCAGACCCCACTTACCCACCCACTCACCCCTTCTAGGTAACAGCTGTCATGACTTTGAACACTGTTGATTATTTATGCTTGTTCTTGAACTTCATATGTGGAATCATAAGGTATGTACTTTTTATGTCTTGTTTCCTTCATGTATCATTATGTTTATAAGATTCAACCATATTTTCAAGTGTAGTTGGAAGTCTTCTCTTAACTTTGGTGAGTAGTATTTCGTTGTGTGAAAGTGCTATAATTTATTTATAGATCCCGATGTTAATGGGCATTTGGGTAGTTTCCAGGGTAGAGCCGTTATAAACAGTTTCTATAAATATTCTCAGACATGACTTTTGGTGCCCAGTTGAATGCTGCATGTCTGTTGACTTTCCTATATTCCCAGGGTCGCTCTAAGGGATTTCTGAGATGCTAGAGTTATTCGCCCCTGGGTCAATCCCAGGGGCTGCCTTGATAATCCTGTTTGAGGCAAAGGTTGGCCTGGGCTTCAAGCATCCTTCCCCCACAATTGTGCTCCTGCTTTTCTGAGCTCCCCACCTCCCCTGCCACCCAGACTCTCTGTACTGTCTTGATCTCTGCCATCTGACTCATCTGACCTCTCTCACCCGACTGCCTATTGCCTCTGATGGACTGATGGCATTCCTGCTCTTGCCTCGCCCTTCTTGTCTCTCCTGCCCATGTTTACCACCTTTGGCTAAAGCACTCCCATGCCATCAGCGGTCTCCCACAAAGTTCTTCAGTATGTGACCTGTTGGAAGAACTTGCCCATCTAATCACAGACCATGTCACAGGCACACAGGAGGCTGTAGAGGAGAGATGCTGGGAGCACGGGCTCTGAAGTCAGGCTTCCTGGTGCAAATTCTGGTTGCCAGTTACCAGTTTGTAACAGCAGCCACATTTTCTCTATACCTCAGCTTATCGTATTGGGACAGTCTGAGAACTTCTAACCAACAATGCTTATAATAAATGTTCTTCTAACCTACTTTTTGTCCTTCTTGGCTCTTTCTTATCTTTTGGTTGTTGCATGTTAATAACTCATCCTCTGCTTGCTTTCCTGGCGCTGCGTTTGCCTCCTCTCTCTGCAAGCACACCTCAGTTACCATCACCTGCAGACTCGTTAACCAACGCAGCATCTGTCTTAGGAGCAAGAACATACCACACCATGTGTAGGCACATTGAAGGCACATTGGCTGTATTAATTTCCCATTGCTGCTGTAACAAATTCCCACACACATAATGCCTTAAAACTGTGTAATTTATTATCTAATAGTTCAGGAGGTAAAGAGTTCAAAATAAGTCCTCTGGCCCTAAAATCAAGGTGTCAGCAGGGGTGTGTTCCTTTTGGATCTCTTGGGAAGACTCTGTTTCCTTGCTTTTTCTAGCTTCCAGAGGCATCTTCTATACCTTGGCTTGTGGTCCTTTATCTTCAACAGCTCATCATTCTAAGCCCTACCTCAGGCATGACATGTCTTTTCTATGACCTTGGTCCTCTTATTAGGACCCACATGGTTACATTAGCCCCACCTGAATCATGCAGGATAATCTCACATGTTTTGTTTTTAACTTAATCGCATAGACAAAGTCCTATTCACCGTTTTGAAGACTAGAAGGTGACATCTTTGGGAGGCCAGTCTTCTGCCCACCACGGTGGTCAAACCATTTGCTTTACTTTCCTAAGGTGGTCTCTCTGTTACATCCTGTCCCTTAAGACAGTCAGATTCACAGCAGATGACTTGCTTTCCAAAGGGCAAAAGAACAAAAATTGTGAGAGCAGTCCAATGACTAAGGTGCTTGCAAGGAATTAAAATTTAACTCCTGCTACAGCTCTGACAGGTAAATATCCAGAGAATGTGGCTTAGCTCTAGGCCTGGCTGCACTGACCACCCAAATAATACCAAGGACACTCAGATGATGAGACATCGGCCAGAAGCACCTAATTCCATCTGTGGTTGAGTCAACATGTAGGAATGCACCTATATATGGATTGCATCACAATCGCTCTTACAATCTTCCTTCAGTCAGCTGTGAACAAACTCTCTGGCTACAGGAGATGGCCTGTGTCTTTGTTTCAACCTGTTTGCTATATGAGGTCATGGCTCTTTGGAACAGGACTCAGGGGACCTGAGTGCCCCCGGAGATCCCGGATGAGGTCATCTCCCCACATTCTCCCACGTGCGCTCTGCCCCTTTTCAGGTTTTAAAGCATCTTTTTGACTGAGACACCAAAAGAAAAATATGATTAATTTCTACCTAAATTCATCTCTGCTTCATCTCAGACTAAAGCTTCTGCTTGGTTCCTGCTTTTCAGTAAAGCTCCAGACAACCCCGGAGGTCACTGACCTGGCCCAGGTATTGGAAGTGTATCTGGTAGCCTCCAGGGAATGCATTATCATAAAGTGTCTAACAAATGAATTAACTATTGAAAGATGGGCTCTAGACCCAGACTAATGACTTACTCATTTTTTCTCCTTGAATTTATTTGCTGCCCAAGCATAAAGATTTTCTCTGAATTTGTGGAGACTGTGTTTTTCAGGTTCTTACACAGAGAAGCCAATGGATGGAAAATGGTGCTGGGTTATGGATGATAACCTAGTTCTGGGTTTGGAGTTTGAGGCTTGCAACTGGGATGTAGAAGAACACCAAAAAATGACAGCTATTGTTTGTGACAGGGATTGTGCTTCTGCCCTATAACCTAGATACAAAACAAGTCCAGGGAGGTCAGAGCAACACATTTGTTTGTTGTTTAACCAGACTGACTTGAATAACTAAGGAAACGGAAAAGCAACAAAAAGCCTCTTTCTGCTACAGGCCAACCCTTTAGCTTGTTTACATGGACAAGAGCAAAATGGCAAGACTTAAGCAATTCATACAATAACTCAGCTGCAAAACTTAATGATCAAAACTCTTCTTTAAACGCTGCACATGTACAGAGAATAGATTGATGGTTGCCAGACATGGACGTGGGGAGTGAGCAAAATGGATGAAGGGGGTTAAAAGATGCAAGCTTTCAGTCGTAAAATAAATAAGTCATTGGAGGTAATGCACAGCATGGTGACTCTAGTTAATGAAACTGTAGCACGTGTTTGCAAGCTGCTGAGAGAGTAGATCTTAAAACGTTCTCAGCACAGGAAAACATTTCATAACCATGGATGATAATGGATGTTAGTCGGACGGGTGGTGATCATTTCATGATATATATTTATATAAAACTATGGAATCATTGTGTTCTATACCTGAAACTAATATAATGTTATATGTCAATTCGGGCTTCCCAAGTGGCTCTAACAGTGAAGAACTCCTGCCAGTGCAGAAGACAGAAAAGATGTGGGCTCAGCCCCCAGGTCAGGAGGAGGGCATGGCAACCCACTCCATATTCTTACCAGGAGAGTCCCATGGAGAGGGGATCCTGGCGGACTACAGTCCACAGGGCCAGAGTCAGACATGACTGAAGCAACTTAGCATGCATGCATATATGTCAATTACATCTCAATTTTTAAAAAACAGATTTTTTAAGATTATTTCTTTCTTATCTTTCCTATTCAGAATAATCATGAAGTTTGAGGTCCAGACAGCTCCACAGTAACAGTGACACGGGAGTACTTGTTAAAAAGGCAGACGCTTGACTCATGACACCCCTATACGGGGCAGGTGCTGGCGCCCTTAGGTTATCCTGATGCAGACTGAGGCTCGAGACTCACTGGTTTAGGGGAAGGTATGCAGTTATGAAGATGGACAACTAAATTTCAATTTTTTACTAAATAATGATTCCCTCATTTGTCATTTCAATGAAATATTTGTTAAATAATGATATAGTTTCCACTTGAGGTAAAATCTTTGATGGCAACAATTTGTATCAACATCACAGATTGTACTCTCAGTCTGAAATACCCTCACTAACTCTCTGTGAACATATCAAGTCAACTTACTTGTTTCGACTGTAAACCCTGTAAATGGTATGCAATAATAACCACTATGGGAATTTTAAAGAAACATAAGATAATTTTAAAAGCACTTTATTATAGTAAATTATTGCTTATACACTACTACCAATAATGATAATTAGTTCAGTTCAGTCCTCGCTCAGTTGTGTCCGACTGTTTGCGACACCATAGACTGCAGCACGCCAGGCCTCCCTGTCCATCACCAACTCCCTGAGTGTACTCAAACTCATGTTCATAGAGTCGGTGATGCCATCCAACCATCTCATCCTCTGTCATCCCCTTCTCCTCCTGCCTTCAGTCTTTCTGAGCATCAGGGCCTTTACAAATGCGTCAGCTCTTCCCATCAGGTGGCCAAAGTATTGGAGTTTCAGCTTCAACATCAGCCCTTCCAATGAAACTTCAGGACAGATAGCCTTTAGGATGGACTGGTTGGATCTCCTTGCAGTCCAAGGGACTCTCAAGAGTCTTCTCCAACACCACAGTTCAAAAGCAGCAATTCTTTTGGTGCTCAGCTTTCTTCACAGTCCAACTCTCATATCCATACATGACCACTGGAAAAAACATAGCCTTGACTAGATGGACCTTTGTTCGCAAAGTAATGTCTCTGCTTTTTAATATGCTATCTAGGTTGGTCATAACTTTCCTTCCAAGGAGTAAGCGTCTTTTAATTTCATGGCTGCAATCACCACCTGCAGCGATTTTGGAGCCCAGAAAAATAAAGTCAGCCATTGTTTCCACTGTTTCCCCATCTATTTCCCATGAAGTGATGGGACCAGATGCCATTTTCTTAGTTTTCTTAATGTTGAGCTTTAAGCCAACTTTTTCACTCTCCTCTTTCACTTTCATCAAGAGGCGCTTTAGCTCTTCTTCACTTTCTGCCATAAGGGTGGTGTCATCTGCATATCTGAGGTTATTGATATTTCTCCCAGAAATCTTGATTCCAGCTTGTGTTTCTTCCAGCCCAGCATTTCTCATGATGTACTCTGCATATAAGTTAAATAAGCAGGGTGACAATATACAGCCTTGACATACTCCTTTTCCTATTTGGAACCAGTCTGTTGTTCCATGTCCAGTTCTAACTGTTGCTTCCTGACCTGCATACAGGTTTCTCAGGAGGCAGGTCAGGTGTTCTGGTATTCCCATCTCTTTCAGAATTGTCCACAGTTTATTGTGATCCAGACAGGCAAAGGCTTTGGCATAGTCAATAAAGCAGAAATAGATGTTTTTCTGGAACTCTCTTACTTTTTCCATGATCCAGCAGATGTTGGCAACTTGATCTCTGGTTCCTCTGTCTTTTCTAAAATCAGCTTGAACATCTGGAAGTTCATGGTTCATGTATTGCTGAAGCCTGGCTTGGAGGATTTGGAGCATTACTTTACTAGCATGTGAGATGAGTGCAATTGTGTGGTAGTTGGAGCATTCTTTGGCATTGCCTTTCTTTGGGATTGGAATGAAAACCGACCTTTTCCAGTCCTATGGCCACTGCTGAGTTTTCTGAATTTTCTGGCATATTGAGTGCAGCACCTTCACAGCATCATCTTTTAGGTTTTGAAATAGCTCAACTGGAATTCCATCACCTCCACTAGCTTTGTTCATAGTGATGCTTCCTAAGGCCAACTTGACTCACATTCCAGGTTGTCTGGCTCTAGGTGAATGATCACACCATCGTGATTATCTTGGTTGTGAAGATCTTTTTTGTACAGTTCTTCTGTGTATTCTTGCCACCTCTTCTTAATATCTTCTGCTTCTGTTAGGTCCATACCATTTCTGTCCTTTATCGAGCCCATCTTTGCATGAAATGTTCCCTTGGTATCTCTAATTTTCTTGAAGAAATCTCTAGTCTTTCCCATTTTATTGTTTTCCTCTATTCCTTTGCACTGATTACTGAGGAATGCTTTCTTATCTCTCCTTGCTCTTCTTTGGGACTGCATTCAAATGCTTATATCTTTCCTTTTCTCCTTTGCTTTTTGCTTCTCTTCTTTTCAGAGCTATTTGTAAGGCCTCTGCAGACAGCCATTTTGCTTTTTTGCATTTCTTCTTCCTGAGCGTGGTCTTGATCCTTGTCTCCTGTACAATGTCGTGAACCTCCATCCATAGTTCATCAGGCACTCTTTTTATCAGATCTAGTCCCTTAAATCTATTTCTCACTTTTACTGTATAATCGTAAGGGATTTGATTTAGGTCATACCTGAGTGGTCTAATGGTTTCCCTACTTTCTTCAATTTAAGTCTGAATTTGACAATAAGGAGTTCATGATCTGAGCCACAGTCAGCTCCTGGTCTTGTTTTTACTGACTGTATATAGCGTCTCCATCTTTGGCTGCAAAGAATATAATCAGTCTGATTTTGGTGTTGACCATCTGGTGATGTCCATGTGTAGATTCTTCTCTTGTGTTGTTGGAAGAGGGTGTTTGCTATGACCAGTCCATTCTCTTGGCAGACATCTATTAGCCTTTGCCCTGCTTCATCCCGTACTCCAAGGTCAAATTTGCCTGTTACTCCAGGTGTTTCCTGCCTTCCTACTTTTGCATTCCTGTCCCCTATAATGAAAAAGACATTGGGTGTTAGTTCTAGAAGGTCTTGTAGGTCTTTGTAGAACCGTTTAACTTCAGCTTCTTCAGCATTACTGGTTGGGGCATAGACTTGGATTACCGTGATATTGAATGGTTTGCCTTGGAGACAAACAGAGATCATTCTGTCGTTTTGAGACTGCAGCCAAGTACTGCATTTCAGACTCTTTTGTTGACTATGATGGCTACTCCATTTCTTCTGAGGGATTCCTGCCCACAGTAGTAGATATAATGGTCATCTGAGTTACATTCACCCATTCTAGTCCATTTTTGTTCACTGATTCCTAAAACGTCAGCCTTCACTCTTGCCATCTCCTATTTAATCACTTCCAATAACGATAATAGTACCATTAATTATGATTTCTGTTTCCCTATAGATCCATTCTCTGTTGCCCCTCCTCCTCCTGCCCTCAATCTTTTCACAGCATCAGGCTGTTTTCCAGTGAGTCAACTCTTCACATCAGGTAGCCAAAGTACTGGAGCTTCAGCTTCAGCATCAGTCCTTCCAATGAATATACATTGTTGATTTCCTTTAGGATTGACTGGTTTGATGTTGCAGAGGATGAGATGGTTGGATAGCATCACTGACTCAATGGACATGAATTTGAGCAAACTTAGACATAATGAAGGACAGGGAAACTTGGCGTGCTGCAGCCCATCAGGTCACAAAAAGTCAGACATGACTTAATGACTGAACAACAATAATCCTATAGACTAATCATCTTCTCTCTTTATCTTTAGTTCTGATAAACCCAGGACATATATACTGTCAGTATCAACATTTTATGAGGAAATTAAATCTAAAGGATTTTAACTAAACTTGTAAATGTCACATAACTGGCACTTCAGGGAGCTCATATTTAAATCCAGAGTGTCTGACTCTAGTGTCTACAGTCTTAACCAGTGCCTTATATTGTTTCCAGATAAATTCTCACTTTGGGGTTTCCATGACACATATTAGGTCTCTAACCTTGACAGGGGGCAGTTTTAGGAATGGGAGTCCTGGGGGTCCGATAATGGGGGCCTGAAGTAGTCTGAGAATACATGCTTTGGAGTTGAGAGTGATGTATTTGATAGTGATTAAGTCAAACCTATAGTTGTGATGTCGTTATAATATATCAAGTTGAAAGCCTGAGGTAAGGACAGAAAGAGGAGCAAAGACAAGATCAGAAGTCAGGAGGATAAAAATAACCATGAGGGTGGAAGTGAGATGTGAAGGATAGGTGAATGCTAGGACTCAGATCAGGGGCTGTGATGGAGAGAAGTATGAAAGGGAGTGATAAGGAATACCCCAGGGCTGGACCAGGGCGCCCACATAACTGGTGAAAAGCCTTGAGCTGTTACAGAAAGAGCATGGTTCTTCCTGGGCATTTACTGGTTTTCACTGTATTTGCTCAGGTTATTAAAAAAAGAAGGCTCTTTTCTGGAAACCTAGATTTTTGTCAAACTGTATCTTTCCTTCTCACTTTAAGCCTTCCTTCTTTTATCATGATCCCTAGAGCATGAATGTCCTGCAGTTTGGAGGGCTGTCTCCATATAACTGGAATTAGAAACAAACCAGTCTGGAGGATTTTGTTAAGTGAGGCAAAGAGCAAGTCCATTATTCTGCACAGAAGAGACGGAAACAAAGCCCTGTTCACAAAGGCAGCTTTTGAAAAGTGAAGACAGCTAAGACGCCATTGTTCACATTACCAACAAATGTGTTATTCAGTAGATTAGCCAAAGAAGAACAACAGAACAGCTCTGTGACTACTGTGCTGAATATGCATATGAAGTGGTTAGAAGTGATGGATAACTCAGAGAGCTCAGGGCCTGGGATCTGCCTCAGGTGTGGCCAAAGGCACATCTTAGATCATCGGTAAGCATCAGGCTGATCGCCGATCAAAAACATCACTGAAAACAAAGAGGGACGAAATGAATTTTTCCTGCGTTATAGAAATAGTGCAGATATAAGATGGAAATAACACATATCTCTGGTGGCTCAGATGGTAAAGAATCTGCCTGCAATGCAGGAGACCTGGGTTTGATCCTGGGTTGGGACGATCCCCTGGAGAAGGAAATGACAACCCGCTTCAGTATTCTTGCTTGGAAAATCCCCATGGACAGAGGACCCTGGCGGGCTACAGTCCATGAGGTTGTAAAAAGTATCCTACTACTTTTTACAAGTAAGCACATGCAGAAAAAGAGAGATTTATAGAGCTAAGACCCTGATAAAACCCTGATGCTGAGGGAAGGAGAAAGGGGCAACAGAGGCTGAGATGGTTGGATGGTATCACCTACGCAATGGACATGAGTTTGAGCAAACTCTGGGAGACAGTGAATGACAGGGAAGCCTGGTGTGCTGCAATCCATGGGGTCAAAGAGTCGGACACAACTTAGTGACTGAACAACAACACAGAGCTAATACGCAGCAGCTCATTCCAAATTATCTGCTGCTTTTGTGCAATGATTTAAGAATTTGTCTCTACATCTTAAACCTGTACACAAGCAGGCAGAGAATCCAGTAACAAACAGAACAACAGTAATGTTGAGCCTGAAAAAGGGACTCCATCCACTCTGCTTTCTTGGCTTGGAAAGCCGTCCTCCTCACTTCACTCCAGACATGTTTATTGGGTGCTCGCTTTCCATTTCAATGTCTCTTCCTCCAGGAAGTCTTCCAGACTCAACATGTTGATGGTTGTTCTGTTGCTTATAACCCATTATATATAATGGGTTATATATACCCATATATACATATATATATACACACCCATATATATATATGTCATTATATACCTATAGATATGTATAATGTGTATGAATATGTAATAAAAACATCAGTTGGCCTTGTCTCCCACTAGGCCCCGTGGAGCCCGTGACCGCAGGGGGTTCTACTGTGCGTGTGGGTCTGTCTGTCACTACTACACTCTTTAACATGCAGTGCAGAAGCTGGAATATCGGAGCTGCTCCAGAAACATCTGATGAATGTGGGAATGAAACCAGATCGTTACCTTCTTATCAACTGAATAAGAGGCGATAAGAAAGCAAGTGCTGAGGACAATAGGAAAGACATGGAGCAGATAAAGGAACATCTAAAAGAAAATTTTAAAGAAAAGAATAAAAGGAAACCAGGAAAAAAGAGAACGTGTAGGAGCAATTAGCGCTTTCCCGTATAAAACCCACCAGCTCTCTCGTTGACACTGCTGCCCCCAGTGGCTGCTGCCACACACGCCAGCCTGGGCCAGGGGACCGTCTGGACACTCGGTCCTCACTGCAGGTGCTCGTCAGCCTGCAGGGGCTGCAGAAACCGTCCACAGCACCTGTTTGCTGAGGCCCGGCCGGCAAAGCCTCCTTTGGGCACAGAGCATCCCCTTCTGTCTCCCAGGGGTGCTGTTTTCCTCCTTGGAGCTTCCGGATGTAGATTTCAGGCAGGTCGATTTGAAAATTGTTTAAATATAATCACAGTAACATCTAAAAATAATACATCGAAAGTGGGACAACATTGGAATACCTGAAATGAAGTAGAGTCATGAGAATTAAGAGCACAGGATGGCTTGGGGACATCACATTGTACATCTGATATTTGGGCCTGGCTCTCCTGCTTGACTGTGTGACTGGATGCAGGGATTTACGTTTATGTTTAACATGGCTTTGAAACTGTTACAGTTTTTTTTTTTTTCTCTAATTTACTGCCCATGAATTGAATTACCAGGAGACTTGGTATTTGATTTACAAAAAAATGTAAATGAACAACTTTGTGGTGGTTTTTGATAAACTGTCCA
>SJYQ01004490.1:364585-375992 GCA_006410935.1 Redunca redunca
TGGGGGGGGTGGGGGGAAGGGGGGCGGCCCTAGGCAGGTATGTATGATTATAATTACAAAAGCAATGAAAAACAAAGGTTAAAATCAAAGAAACAGATCCATCATGGAGTCAGAATTGGCTCTTCCCTGTAGCATGGTATAAAATTTAGAACCTCACACCTTCCACAGCAGCCCATCTCCCCCTCAGTTTCTCACAACCAAAGGCAAAAAAGCACATCCCACTGGGAGCGGGCTGGCCACTTGCCTGTGTGACCTGAGGTCCACCTCCTGGCCTTCCCGGCCTCCCCGCAGGGCTGATCCTGCCCAGCTGCCTTTCCAGGCTTCTGGCTTCCGGCTGTGACCAACTCACAGGAGGCGCAGAGGCTGCACCTGAGCAATGTTGCCCAGCCCTGGGCTGCCACATCACCTCCTGCCTGGCCCTGACCCTCTCCTGCAGCTCCAGGCCTGTATCCAGTTTCAATCCAGCGTGGCTCTGGCCTCGTCTCTGCTGTCCTTCCCACCCCAGGGCCAGTAGCAGCTCATCCTTCCCATGTTCAGTTTCATCTGGTGGACAACGTGATACAGAGAACAGTTTTCTTCCTGGACCTGGACTCATCCAGGGAGAGTCTAGCTCCCCGTCAAGCCCAGGTGGAGACCTAGAAATTACATGTGATGATTCCATATGTCTGTGGTTTTTCTTTAGAGTGTGTTGGTTGACTTTACAGTGTTAGTCAGAAAGCTTTTAGAATAATATGATATAAAGTCCTAGAAAAATCAGCACTAATTTACAGTGAAAGAAAGCGAACAGTGGGTGTCTTGGGCCATGGATGGAAGAGGTTAACTACAGAGTGGTAGGTGGAAGCTTTTTCATGTGATAGAAATATTCAAAATCATGATTTTCATGATGGCTAAATATTAATATATATTTGTCAAAAGCCACTGAATTGTTTATATGCAAATAGGGCATTTTACTTTATTATTTATTATTTGTTTAAGATAGTTTCTTTTTTTGGCCACTCTGTGTAGCATGCAGGATCTTAGATTCCCCAGCCAGGGATGGACCCCATGCCCCCTGCAGTGGAAGGGGAAGTCTTCACCATGGACCACCAGGGAAGTCCCAGGGCATTTTACTGTGTGCAAACTATACTGGGCCTTGTAGCTGCTAATATTTACAAGATCTTCCTACATCCTTTATTTCTGTGGTATTTCCCTAATGATGATTCTTCTCTTCTACATTTATTAACTTAAATATTGCTGTGCAGAAGAACTATCTCTTCGCCTTTATGTATGTATTTATTCCACTATTGATCTACATCAGTCTGGACTCATAGGGGTTTATTCCGGAATCAAAGTCCAGTCTTGTTGCTACAGTTCTGGTGCTAACACTTTTCCAGCTGGGCCATGAAGTGCTCCATTGGGCGGACTGGTGTGTTCTGTCGCCAAGACATTTTGAGCATCCCCTTTCCTTCTGGTACCACGTGATGTGTGTGGCTCATTTTTTATTTGTGATGGCCCAGCTGTGAAATGAATCACTTTTCTGAGGAGCCCTGCTTCCTTTCATTTTAATACAGTGCTTAGAGACAGTATCTGAGTGTTAGCTGTACTCACTGTTACTGGGGCACCGTTGCTCTGCTCTCCACTCGGGCAGAGCTGGTTACTTCATGCGTGTGTACTAATCCACATGTGTGCATGCTCAGTTGTGTCCCACTCTGCAACCCCATGGACTGTGACCCACTGGGCTCCTCTCTCCATGGAATTCTCCAGGCAAGAACACTGGAGTGGGCTGCCATTTCCTTCTCCAAGGGATCTTCCCAACCCAGGGGTCAAACCTGCGTCTTTTTGTCTCCTGCTCTAGCAGGTGGGTTCTTTACCCCCAGCACCACCTGTGCTAATCCACACATACACACATGTCTACATAGATAAGATGAAAACTCTTGAATTCATTCCTGCCCTCTCTGGTTCTGATACCATTGTGTTTATTTAAGTCTTTCCTTTTTCCTAATTTATACATTCTTTGTCTAACACTGAGAAATACTACCTGCCATTGTCTACAGTCTATTCACTGTTTGGTTCAAGTCTAATATTAACAGAAAGTAGTTTCAGAATTGCGAGACTTTAAAGAAAGAGAGAGATTTTACCCCCGTGTAAAGACAAAACCAAAAACTTTCACTAACTGGGTGAAATTTTCACAAGTTTTACAGTTCTTTTTGTCCTTAGTCTTCCAATATCCAGGCAAGGAAGGTGCAGTTTTCCAAGGCTGCTTGGATGGCTCTTCTCCCTCCACACCTTTTCATGTGGTCATTATTTATTTGTCATCCTGTTAGGTTCCTTGGTTAGGGTTTGTATTCCATTTTGAGTTACCCTCATGTTCTGTGTGCTTTAAATAAATAATTTAAACTTGAGGGTTTGGGAAGGATATATGGATAGTAGTGTGGTTCTAAGAGTCAGTTACATGGAAAGTTACGTTCAAGGAAGTGCGTGCCCACCACCCCCCACCCCATCTTTTCATGCCTGCTGCCTCATTCCTTCATCCTGTTTCTTCCAGGCCTTTCCCTAAGACCCCTGGAGGTAACCAACCTCTTTAGTTTCTAGTTTCTCTCTCCCGAACACCTTCTTTAGGAACAAAGAAAAATAGAGAATCATTATTAGACAAATGATCAGATACTGGTATATTGCCTTCTATTCCTTTCTCATATAAAATGTTAACACACTAGAGACAGTTATTTCAGGCTTTGTGTTTTTCACTTGAGTATATCCTGGAAATCATCCCACACTATCTCAATGAGATCTTCCTCACCTTATGTCTTTGTCACAGCCATATAGTAGTCCATTACAGCCTGTCTGGTAATTTTTTTTTAAATTTTAAGTGCAGTGAAATTTACATGGATATTTTTGCATCTCTCTAAATATTATTAAACTCGTAGTGAGAGGCAGTTAAATGACTTGGAAACAGTTTGATCCGTAGGAGTCCTGACTTCAGGTTTTTTGGGCAGGGAGACTAAAGGCGTAGCTGGGTCCAGCACCCAGGGCATCCACTCAAAGCCCAGGGAACCACGAGGTTCTCCACTCTGTTGGCGGGGACTGGCACCTCCTAGGCCTGGGTGAGGGTGAGGAACTGCTGCCTCTAATCCTTCCTGTGGTTCTTTCCTGGGTTCCGGTGGTTTCCTCACATGCATGGAGTCTACTGTGTGTCCAGGGAAGCCCTCTGCAGAAATCCCATGCTTGCTCTCTGCGATCTCCTCCACTCCAGGACACAGCTCTGCAGAGTCTGGCTGCCTTGGTTTCCCAGATGCTTACCTCGAGCCTCTTAACTCAGGGAGTCACCAGGCTCTGCCTCTCTCTCTGCATTCTCCCTCTTCCTCCCACAGGCTGCAGACCCTCTCTTGGCAGTAGGACGGAGCCACTTACTGTCATCTCCTCTGTTGCATCTCTCAGGATCCTCGTCCTTCTTTATCTGATGTCTAACATCTTGAAAACTTTTGTTTCATATTTTGTCCTTTAAAAAAAATTTTTCAGGCAGAAGGTCAAATCTGGTTCCTGTTATTCCATCTTGGCTGAAAGTGAATGCCTGTTATTAGAAATGTGTTTCTTTTGTACTTCAATGTCAATTCCCAGTGTTTTCTTATACAAGTACATAAATATATAAAATGTATTAATTTGTGAATTAACATTTTATTTTGAAAAATTGCTGAACTCATTGATTGTAGTAGCTTTTTATTGGTAGATTTTTAGGGGCTTTCTCTGCAGACCATATGTTGACTCTGAATAAAGACAATGTTCCTTCTTCCTTTTGTTTATTTTTCTTGTCTTATCTATGGTCTCTAGTACAATGATGAATAGATATGATGACAGTAGATACTCTTGCCTTGTTCTTGCTCTTAGATAAAAAGCGTTAAGCATTTACCATCAAGTACAATGTTACCTGTAGTTTCTTCTCGTAGATTTTTTTTATCGAGTTGAACTTCTAATTGTAGTTTTCTGAGATTTTTTTCATGAGATTACTTTTACTGAATAATAATTTTTATTCATCTTTTATGATAATCACATGAATTTTCTTTCCCTTTTCAGTTAATTTGGTGATTTACACTAATTGAACTTTTTATAGTAGCATTATTGAGAAATAATTTACATACCATTAATGTTNGCATTATTCTATTTATAACCTGATTCAATATATTAATATTTTCATAATAATATTTTAATTTCCATTCATGAGGGATATTAGTCTATGGCTTACTTTTCTTTTACTGTCTTTCCTGGATATGTTATCTGAGATATACTGACCTTGTCAAGTGAGTCTGGAAGTGTTTTTTCCTCTTCTTTTTCTGCAAGAGTTTGTGTGGAATGGGTATAATTTGTAAAATTTTGAGAGACTTCATCAGTGTAAAGTCATTAGCGCCTGAAGTTTCTTTGCGGGAACATTTTAATACCCATTTAATGTCTTTAATAAATTGCAGGTTGTTAGGTATCCAAACTTTCTTGCATTAGATGTGGTTGTTTGTATTTTTTAAGGAATTTCTATTTTTAGATTTAGGTTGTCAAATTCATTGTCATAAAATAATTCCTAATTGTATTAGTTATTGAATAGGGCTTCCCCAGTGGCTTAGATGGTAAAGAATTTGCCTGCAGTGGAGGTGACCTGGATTCGAGGCCTGGGTTGAAAATATCCCCTAAAGAAGGGCATGACAACCCACACCAGTACTCTTGCCTGGAGAATCCCACCGACAGAGGAGCCTGGTGGACTATATGGTCCATGGGGTCGCAAAGAGTCGGACACAACTGTGTGACTAACAACACTGGTTTTAAATATTACCACAAAGCAGTGGCTTAAAAACAGCAATAATGTATCAGGTACACCTCTCCTGGATTCTGTGGCCCAGGAGTCCTCGGCAGCGGTGTGGCAGCTCTGGCTCAGGGCTTTTCCAGAGCGTGGTTTCTGCGTCTGGCGCTACAGTCACATGACAGCCTGGCTGGGCTTGGAGGGTCTGTTTCCAGGAAGCTCGCCCTCGGGCTCGCTGGCTGGGGCTGGTGTCCGGTGGGAGGCCTCAGTTACTTCCCAGCTCAGCCTCTTCTCAGGGTGGCTTGAGAGTTTCCCCAGCCTTGCATTTGGCCTCTCTTAGAGAAGTTTGGGGTTTCCCCAGTAACTCAGCAGTAAAGAATCCACCTGCTATGCAGGAGACTCGAGTTTGATCCCTGGGTTGGGAAAGATCCCCTGGAGGAGGGCATGGCAACCCACTCTAGTATTCTTGCCTGGAGAATCCCATGGACAGAGGAGCCTGGGGTCACAAAGGGTCGGACACAACTGAAGTGATGGAGCATGCTTGCAGAGAAGTTTGAAGGCCTAAGGTGGCAGCTCCAGTGCCTTCTTGGTCCAGCCAGAGGTCAGACACTGTCATGGGCACAGGCTGCTGGCAGTCATACAGGGAAACTTCAATTTCATACTTTGTTGTCTTTCTTGAGTGTGTATGCTTAGTCGCTTCGTCATGTCTAACTCTTTGCAACCCCACGATCTGTAGCCCACCAGGCTCCTCTTCTTGTAGCCAAGCGTTCCGGGAAACAAACTCACTCAGAAGGACAATGCAGATAGTGGAGTGCAGTTTATTACACCGGCAGGCCCAAGGCAGAGTCTCCTTTTAGCCAAGGACCCTGACCAGCATTTGTGAAAATCTTTTATACCCCATGTGCACGTGTTTAAACCCACCACTCCAAATTCCTTGAGACTTACATAAACCAAGGAAAATACAAACCCAATAACCCCATGATTCACGTGCTATGTGTTCATGTGCTCAAACAGTCAAGCAGTTAGCCAATAATCAATAAACCCGAGGTTACACTCCAATAGATACAGAAAAAATTATGGCCTGTCTGGAGGAAGGGGTGATTAGTGTATGTTCTCTCTTAGGCAATGAGTAACCTAGATACGATCTTCAAGGTTCCCCTGTCTGGAGGGGGTCTTATCCTTCTGTTATTCTTTTCATAGGCACTAAACACAGAGTTCAGAGTCCATTGGAAAGGTGGCCGAGCATGATCAGCATGAACAGGCCTAAGATGGAGTCCAGGCTCTATGAATTCCTTTTTCACTCTGTCCAGGGGGTTATCCAGGCAAGAATATTGGACTGGGTTGCCATTTCCTACTCCAGGGTAGGAGTAATACTCCTACTTCCTGACCCAAGGATCGGACCTGAGTCTCCTGCACCTTCTGCATTGGCAGATGGATTATATACCATTGCGCCACCTGGGAAGCCCTCTTTAAGGGGTGTTAGATTTTTAATTCTCAAAGGTAGTTTAGTTACTTTAAAATCAGCTTGAGACTTTTGAAGTCCATTTTCAAGTTTTATAAAGTATAAGAAGCTGCATTTGAATGGTTCTATGAAGACCTACAAGACCTTCTAGAACTAACACCCCCAAAAGATGTCCTTTTCATTATAAGGGACTGGAATGCAAAAGTAGGAAGTCAAGAAACACCTGGAGTAACTGGCAAATTTGGCCTTGGAATACAGAATGAAGCAGAGCAAAGACTAATAGAGTTTTGCCAAGGGAATGCACTGGTCATAGCAAACACCCTCTTCCAACAACACAAAAGAAGACTACACATGGACATCACCAGATGGTCAACACCAAAATCAAATTGATTATATTCTTTGCAGCCAAAGATGGAAAAGCTCTATACAGTCAACAAAAACAAGACCAGGAGCTGACTGTGGCTCAGATCATGAACTCCTTATTGAAAAATTCAGACTTAAATTGAAGAAAGTAGGGAAAACCACTAGACCATTCAGGTATGACCTAAATCAAATCCCTTATGATTATACAGTGGAAGTGAGAAATAGATTTAAGGGACTAGATCTGATAGACAGAGTGCCTGATGAACTATGGACGGAGGTTCATGACACTGTACAGGAGACAGGGATCAAGACCATCCCCATGGAAAAGAAAGGCAAAAAAGCAAAATGGCTTTCTGAGGAGGACTTACAAATAGCTGTGAAAAGAAGAGAGATGAAAAGCAAAGGAGAAAAGGAAAGATATAAGCATTTGAATGCAGAGTTCCAAAGAAGAGCAAGGAGAGAGAAGAAAGCCTTCCTCTGTGAACAGTGAAAAGAAATAGAGGAAAACAATAGAATGGGAAACACTAGAGATCTCTTCAAGAAAATTAAGAGATACAAAGGGAACGTTTCCTGGAAAGATGGGCACAATCAAGGACAGAAATGGTATGGACCTAAAAGAAGCAGAAGATATTAAGAAGCCGTGGCAAGAATACACAGAAGAACTGTACAAAAAAGATCTTCATGACCCAGACAATGATGATGGTATGATTACTCACCTAGAGCCAGACATCCTGGAATGTGAAGTCAAGTGGGCCTTAGGAAGCATCGCTACGAACCAAGCCAGTGGAGGTGAGGGAATTCCAGGTGAGCTATTTCAAATCCTAAAAGATGATGCTGTGAAAGTGCTATGCTCAATATGCCAGCAAATTTGGAAATCTCAGAAGTGGCCACAGGACTGGAAAAGGTCAGTTTTCATTCCAATCCCAAAGAAAGGCAGTGCCAAAGAATGCTCACACTACAGCACATTTGCACTCATCTTACACGCTAGTAAAGTAATGTTCAAAATTCTCCAAGCCAGGCTTCAGCAATACGTGAACCGTGAACTTCCAGATGTTCAAGCTGGTTTTAGAAAAGGCAGAGGAACCAGAGATCAAATTGCCAACATCTGCTGGATCATCGAAAAAGCAAGAGAGTTCCAGAAAAACATCTATTTCTGCTTTATTGACTATGAAAAAGTCTTTGACTATGTGGATCACAATAAACTATGGAGAATTCTGAAAGAGATGGGAATACCAGACCACCTGACCTGCCTCTTGAGAAGCCTATATGCAGGTCAGGAAGCAACAGCTAGAATAGGACATGGAACAACAGACTGGTTCCAAATAGGAAAAGGAGTATGTCAAGGCTGTATATTGTCACCCTGCTTATTTAACTTCTATGCAGAGTACATCATGAGAAACGCTGGGCTGGAAGAAGCACAAGCTGGAATCAAGATTGGTGGGAGAAATATCAATAACCTCAGATATGCGGATGATACCACCCTTATGGCAGAAAGTGAAGAAGAACTAAAGAGCCTCTTGATGAAAGTGAAAGTGGAGAGTGAAAAAGTTGGCTTAAAGCTCAACATTCAGAAAACTAAGATCATGGCATCTAGTCCCATGACTTCATGGCAAATAGATGGGGAAACAGTGTCAGACTTTATTTTGGGGGTCTCCAAAATCACTGCAGATGGTGGCTGAAGCCATGAAATTAAAAAACGCTTGCTCTTTGCAAGGAAAGTTATGACCAAATTAGACAGCATATTAAAAAGCAGAGACATTACTTTGCCAACAAATGTCCGTCTAATCAAGGCTATGGTTTTTCCAGTGGTCATGTATGGATGTGAGTTGAACTACAAAGAAAGCTGACTGCTGAAGAATTGATGCTTTTGAACTGTGGTGTTGGAGAAGACTCTTGAGAGTCTCTTGGACTGCAAGGAGACCCAACCAGTCCTTCCTAAAGGAGGTCAGTCCTGGGTGTTCATTGGAAGGACTGATACTGAAGCTGAAACTCCAGTACTTTGGCCACCTGAGGCGAAGAGCTGACTCATTGGAAAAGACCCTGATGCTGGGAGGGATTGGGGGCAGGAGGAGAAGGGGATGATAGAGGATGAGATGGTTGGATGGTATCATTGACTCAATGGACATGAGTTTGAATAAACTCCTGGAGTTGCTGATGGACAGGGAGGCCTGGCGTGTTGAGATTCATGGGGTTGCAAAGATTCGGACAAGACTGAGCGACTGAACTGCATGGACTGAAAGTATTTATTCACTTTTGGCTGTGCCGTGTCTTGTGGTTGCTCAGGCTTTCTCCAGTTGCCGGGAGCAGGGGCTACTCCCTGGCTGTGATGCATGGGCTTTCCATCGTGTTGGCTTCTCTCATCACAGAGCCCAGGCTCTAGGGCCAGTGGGCTCAGTGGTTGAGGTGCAGTGGTTTACTTGCCCCATGGCATGTGGGATCTTCCCAGACCAGGGATCGAATCCGTGTCCCCTGCACTGGCAGGCATGTTCTTAACCACTGGACCACCAGGAAAGCCCTGTTTTCAGGTTTTTAAAAGCTGCTCTGATGAGTCTGAAGCTAACATGTGGCCATATCAATTTAAGTTAGCTAACATTAAGTACAATGGACATTAACTTCCTCTGGCACACTGGCCATACTCCAAGTACTCACAAGCCCTGTGTTGCTTGTGGCTTCTCCTGTGCACAATGAACATGCCAGGCATTTCCATAACATGACGAGTTCTGTTGGACAGGGCTGACCTCAAGCAGCCTCTCCTCCAGGACTAGTTTAGGACCCTTACTACACCATCACCCTCAGCCTTGTGAATCTACTGGATGCCCTGCTCTCACTTAGGACTCTCCCCCAGAACTGACACCTGTCCCAGCTCTGTGAAATCTTTGCAAATGGGTCAGCTGGTAGACCTCCAACCATTTCTGCCTGGCCTCATGGATTTGAGGCTACATATATATGGCTTAGAATTTAGCAACAGACTCCTGACCGTGACATCACTCTGGAGCGATTTCTCTGTGTAGCCTCCTCCGTTCTAGAATTCTGCTCCCAAATTTCAGCTACCTTGGCTCCCTGAACTCTGAGCTCTGATTCCTCAGTGCCATGATACGCTTGTATTTCCCTCTCTGTACTGCAGTCTGGAGTGTGCTTTTAGGCAGAGAGAGGGGTGATTTGGGGGCTTCCTTCATTAGTTCCCTTATCTCAAAAATCATGACCTGTTCTTTTTCGTTGTCCAGGGTTTGAAAGATGATTCATGTGTATTTTTCAGTTTCCTAGTGTTTATGGTGAGCAGACAAGTCTAACCCCACTTACTCCATCATGGTCAACAGCAAAATTTTGTCCCCTTCATTTTGAAGATCATAGTAAAATAATTTATTAGATTTTTTTTTTACTAATCTACTTAACATATTATTAAAAGTAATCTGTTTTTAGATTTTTGGCATGTTGACATAATGGTACCTGGTTTATTTCTCAACTCTCATTAGAGTGACTATCTAAAAATTCACCGTTTTATGGTAATTGTTTTTGCTTTATTGGGGTAAAAGTTCTTTCATTCTGAGGATTTTTTTTTTTTTTGGCCCTGCCACATGGCAATGTGGGATCTTAATTCCCGGACCAGGAATTGGACCTGTGTCTCCTGCAGCGGAAGTCTGACATCTTAGCCACTGGACTGCCAGGGAAGTCCCTTGAGGACTATTTTGTATGTGACCATTTTGCTTGTTTATTTAAGTTTTGGAATTTGTGACATGTTGTGAAAGTGAAAGTAAAAGTCTCTTGGTTGTGTCCCACTCTTTGTGACCCCATGGACTATACAGTCCATGGAATTTTCTAGACCAGAATACTGCAGTGCGTAGCTGTTCCCTTCTCCATGGGATCTTCCCAACCCAGGGATCAAACCCAGGTCTCCCACACTGCAGGCAGATTCTTTACTAGCTGGGCCACAAGGGAAACACTGTGACATGTTAATCTGTGTTAAACTCCAATACATTTTAAAAGGAATTCAGTGAAATCTTTCCCTTATGTGTTGGCTATTTATCCCCATTTACCAACCTCCAATGAAGTAACCACTATTGCTTGTATATCTTTCTAAAGATCCTTTATGTTTATTCAAGGCAGCTAATATATAGGATCCTAGTTTTTTCTTTTTAAATAGAGATCTTTCTGTATCAGACAATAATATGGAATGATAGGCAGAAGCATTAAAATGTTTCTAGAGAAAATGATTCTCAGTCATCTCACTCTTAAGTTATTCAGGTCATTCCCCCAAAAGGGAAGATTTGAATTTAAAAACTTGAAAGATTGTGATAAGTTTAGGAAATAATGAGCATGTTTTAAACTCAGAAGACCATGGTAAGTTTGACATAGCATTCGGCTTCGCCCTTCCCCTCTGTACTGTCATTTTACGAGGGTGCCACTGCAGTGATCAGCCACTCAGCATGGGCTGAGGGTGAATGCAATTTGCAAACCACAAAGGGGACACCTTTTCCAGTAGGAGCATATTTCAGATCAACCTGAACTATTCCCTGTGGCATAGGAAGAGGCAACTGAGAAGTGTGGGGTGAGCTGGTGAAGGGAGTTTACTTTTTTAGGGAAGATGAATTGGTGAAGTGTCTCATATGGGATAGTCAAACCACAGACACCCAGGAACTTCCCCGGTGGTCCAGCGGTGAAGACTTCACCTTCCACCGTCGGGTATGTGGGTGCAGGCCCTGGTCGGGAAGCTAAGCCCCCACATTCCTCTCCTTCAAAAACCCAAAACATAAAACAGAAGTAATATTGTAACAAATTCAATAAAGACTTTAAAAACAGTCCACATTAAAAAAAAAAAAAAAAAA
>SJYQ01004490.1:375998-401646 GCA_006410935.1 Redunca redunca
AAAAAAAAAAAAAAAAAAACTTAAGAAAGCAAACCACGGACACACAAACAGACCATACTTTCATGAATTCAGACTAAGCACAGAGATGTAATTGACATACTCTAGAGTCCAGAGGCTCACTCTTTGCTTGATGTAATCAGGAGACCAGAATATGAGGAAAATAATGAAACCTTGTCTTCAAGTAGACAGTGAGTTTGGAGGAATTAATTCTGTATGATGTGTTGGGGTGAAGATGAAGACTTCACTAAGTGTAAAATAGGTAAGTCAGTTGCAGTATATTCATACCGTACAGCCAGGTATGAATATCTCAAACACCAAATTTGGTGAAAGAAAGCCAGGTATAAAAGAATACAGATTTTTAAATTTCATTTATATAGAGTTCAAAAAGTAAGTAAAGCTGAACGAGGGTACTAGAAGTTAGATCATGGCTGTGGGGAGAAGGGCAGGCGTGTTGACTGATGAATGCAGAAGCAGTACATTGGGGGTGTATATCAGTGTCTTTCTAGATCTGGGTGGTGTTACTGTTACTGAAAACTTGGCTTCTCTGAACCACTGCCGGATTGAATCTCAGAAACAGAATTTTGGGTGAAATAGAAAAGGATAGCTTTACTGTTTTGCCAAGCAAGCAGCTTCCACCTCCAACAACTGTGCATCCCAACCCAGGTGGACTTGCTGAGGAGTTTTATAGCAACCTTTCAGTGGTGAGGTTTCTGACGAAATGAGGGTGTGTGCCGTGTCTCAGGCTGTCTCTCCTAATCTTTATCAGCTTCTCTGTCCCTTTAATCTTGCCTCCTTGGAAGAAAAGCTATCACCAACCTTCAGTTCAGTTCAGTTCAGTCACTCAGTCCTGTCCGACTCTTTGCAACCCCATGAATTGCAGCACGCCAGGCCTCCCTGTCCATCACCAACTCCCGGAGTTCACTCAGACTCAAATCCAGTGAGTCAGTGATGCCATCCAGCCATCTCATCCTTGGTCGTCCCCTTCTCCTCCTGCCCCCAATCCCTCCCAGCATCAGAGTCTTTTCCAGTGAGTCAACTCTTCGCATCAGGTGGCCAAAGTACTGGAGTTTCAGCTTTAGCATCATTCCTTCCAAAGAAATCCCAGGGTTGATCTCCTTCAGAATGGACTGGTTGGATCTCCTTGCAGTCCAAGAGACTCTCAAGAGTCTTCTCCAACACCACAGTTCAAAAGCAGCAATTCTTTGGTGCTCAGCCTTCTTCACAGTCCAACTCTCACATCCTTACATGACTACTGGAGAAACCATAGCCTTGTCTAGATGGACCTTTGTTGGCAAAGTAATGTCTCTGCTTTTGAATATGCTATCTAGGTTGGTCATAACTTTTCTTCCAAGGAGTAAGTGTCTTTTAATTTCATGGCTGCAGTCACTATCTGCAGTGATTTTGGAGTCCAAAAAATAAAGTCTGACACTGTTTCCACTGTTTCCCCATACATTTGCCATGAAATTATGGACCAGATGCCATGATATTCATTTTCTGAATGTTGAACTTTAAGCCAACTTTTTCATTCTCCTCTTTCACTTTCATCAAGAGGCTTTTTAGTTCTTCTCCACTTTCTGCCATAAGGGTGGTATCATTTGCATATCTGAGGTTATTGATATTTCTCCCACCAATCTTGATTCCAGCTTGTGCTTCTTCCAGTCCAGCGTTTCTCATGATGTACTCTGCATAGAAGTTAAATAAGCAGGGTGACAATATACAGCCTTGACATACTCCTTTTCCTATTTGGAACTAGTCTGTTGTTCCATGTCCAGTTCTAACTGTTGCTTCCTGACCTGCATACAGGTTTCTCAGGAGGTAGTTCAGGTGGACTGGTATTCCCATTTCCGTAAGAATTTTCCGCAGTTATTGTGATCCACACAGTCAAAGGCTTTGGCATAGTCAATAAAGCTGAAAGAGATGTTTTTCTGGAACTCTCTTGCTTTTTCAATGATCCAGCAGATGTTGGCAACTTGATCTCTGGTTCCTCTGCCTTTTCTAAATCCAGCTTGAACATCTGGAAGTTCATGGTTCACGTATTGCTGAAGCCTGGCTTGGAGGATTTGGAGCATTACTTTACTAGCATGTGAAATGAGTGCAATTGTGTGGTAGTTGAAGCATTCTTTGGCATTGCCTTTCTTTGGGATTGGAATGAAAACTGACCTTTTCCAGTCCTGTGGCCACTGCTGAGTTTTCCAAATTTGCTGGCATATTGAGTGTAGCACTTTCACAGCATCATCTTTCAGGATTTGAAAGAGCTCCCCTGGAATTCCATCACCTCCACTAGCTTTGTTCATAGTGATGCTTCCTAAGGCCCACTTGACTTCACATTCCAGGATGTCTGGCTCTAGATGAATGATCACACCATTGTGATTATCTTGGTTGTGAAGATCTTTTTTGTACAGTTCTTCTGTATAGTCTTGCCACCTCTTCCTAATATCTTCTGCTTCTGTGAGGTCCATACCATTTCTGTCCTTTATCGAGCCCATCTTTGCATGAAATGTTCCCTTGGTATCTCTAATTTTCTTGAAGAGACCTCTAGTCTTTCCCATTCTGTTGTTTTCCTCTATTTCTTTGCATTGATCACTGAAGAAGGCTTTCTTATCTCTTCTTGCTATTCTTTGGAACTCTACATTCAGATGCTTCTATCTTTCCTTTTCTCCTTTGCTTTTTGCTTCTCTTCTTTTCACAGCTATTTGCAAGGCCTCCCCAGACAGCCATTTTGCTTTTTTGCATTTCTTTTCCATGGGGATGGTCTTGATCCCTGTCTCCTGTACAATGTCACGAACCTCATTCCATAGTTCTTCAGGCACTCTATCTATCAGATCTAGGCCCTTAAATCTATTTCTCACTTCCACTGTATAATCATAAGGGATTTTATTTAAGTCATACCTGAATGGGCTTGTGGTTTTCCCTACTTTCTTCAATTTAAATCTGAATTTGGCAATAAGGAGATCATGATCTGAGCCACAGTCAGCTCCTGGTCTTGTTTTTGCTGACTGTATAGAGCTTCTCCATCTTTGGCTGCAAAGAATATAATCAATTTGATTTTGGTGTTGACCATCTGGTGATGTCCATGTGTAGAGTCTTCTTTTGTGTTGTGGGAAGAGGGTGTTTGTGATGACCAGTGCATTTTCTTGACAAAACTCTATTAGACTTTGCCCTGCTTCATTTTGTATTCCAAGGCCAAATTTGCCAGTTACTCCGGGTGTTTCTTGACTTCTTACTTTTGCATTCCAGTCCCCTATAATGAAAAATACATCTTTTTTGGTGTTAGTTCTAAAAGGTCTTGTAGGTCTTCATAGAACCGTTCAACTTCAGCTTCTTCAGTGTTACTGTGTTGGGGCATAGACTTGGATTACTGTGATATTGAATTGTTTGCCTTGGAAATGAACAGAGATCATTCTGTCATTTTTGAGGTTGCATCCAAGTATTCATTTCAGACTCTTTTGTTGACCATGATGGCTACTCCATTTCTTCTAAGGGATTTCTGCCCGCAGTAGTAGACATAATGGTCATCTGAGTTAAATTCACCCATTCCAATCCATTTTAGTTCGCTGATTCTAGAATGTCGACATTCACTCTTGCCATCTCCTGTTTGACCAATCCTGTTTGCCTTGATTCATGGACCTAACATTCCAGGTTCTTGTGCAATATTGCTCTTTACAGCATCGGATTTTGCTTCCCTCACCAGTTACATCCAAAACTGGGTATTGGAGCAACCCCACGTCCAAGGCTCAGCAGGTGTAGGAGGACCGAGAGGAGCTACTCCACGTTCCAGGTCAGGAGGGGTGGCAGTGAGGAGATACCCCTCATCCAAGGTAAGGAACAGCGGCTGCACTTTGCTGGAGCAGCCATGAAGAGGTACCCCACATCCAAGGTAAGAGAAACCCAAGTAAGATGGTAGGTGTTGTGAGAGGGCATCAAAGGGTGGACACACTGAAACCATAATCACAGAAAACTAGTCAATCTAATCACACAGACCACAGCCTTGTCTAACTCAATGAAACTAAGCCATGCCCATGGGGCCACCCAAGATGGGCAGGTCATGGTGGAGAGGTCTGACACAATGTGGTCCACTGGAGAATGGAATGGAAAACCACTTCAGTATTCTTGCCTTGAGAACCCCATGAACAATATGAAAAGGCAAAGTGATAGGATACTGAAAGAGGAACTCCCCAGGTCAGTAGGTGCCCAATATGTTACAGCAGATCAGTGGAGAGATAACTCCAGAAAGAATGAAGGGATGGAGCCCAAGCAAAAACAATACCCAGCTGTGGATCACCAACCTAGATAGCATATTAAAAAGCAGAGACATTACTTTGCCAACAAAGGTCCATCTATTCAAAGCCATGGTTTTTCCAATAGTCATGGATGGATGTGAGAGTTGGACTATAAAGAAAGCCGAGCGCCGAAGAATTGATGCTTTTGAACTATGGTGTTGGAGAAGACTCTTGAGAGCCCCTTGGACTGCAAGGAGATCCAACAAGTCCATCCCAATGGAAATCAGTCCTGAACATTCATTAGAAGGACTGATGCCAAATTGGAAACTCCAATACTATGGCCACCTGATGTGAACAACTGACTCATTGGAAAAGACCCTGATGCTGGGAAGGATTGAGGGCAGGAGCAGAGGGGGAACGACAGTGGATGAGATG
Organism: Redunca redunca; assembly: GCA_006410935.1. Classification (NCBI taxonomy): domain Eukaryota; kingdom Metazoa; phylum Chordata; class Mammalia; order Artiodactyla; family Bovidae; genus Redunca; species Redunca redunca. Next base: position 380,654 of record SJYQ01004490.1, read on the forward strand.
GTTGGATAGTGTCACCAACTCAATGGACATGAGTTTGAGCAATTCCAGGAGTTGGTGATGGACAGGGAGGCCTGACGTGCTGCAGTCCATGGGGTTGCAAAGAGTCGGACATGACTGAGCGACTGTACTGAGTCTTGCCTCAGGTGGTTTCTTGGCTGCTTCTCCCTTGATGAGCAATTGTTTGAATCTGCCCTTTGGAACTCAAGGAAGGTCATAGAGGCTGGAATCTTCCCTTCAAGAAACAGGGAAAAAAAAAAAAAAGGCTTCCGTTCCCAGGAACCCACAGGGCATTGCCCCCATCGCAACCCCTCCCAGCCCTGGGATTTCAGGAACACAGACGTTCGCTTTGAGGAATTCACTGTGTCATTCACTGAACTGTCCAGCTATGTTTTGTATATTTTTCTGTGTGTGTGCTTTGTTGAAAGACTAACAAGAAAACTTTAAAAAATTGAGTGGTCAAAAATATTCTAAAACTCAGTTTTTTAAATTAAAAATAGCAAGCTCCAGGAGTTGGTGTTGGACAGGGAAGCCTGGCGTGCTGTAGTCCAGGAGGTTGCAGAGTCAGACATGACTAGTGACTGAACTGAACTGAACTGATCCCCAAGACAATGGGAAACAAATTACTCCTTCCACTAGAACTGTGAGGAATCTCCTACAAACTCGTCTCTAAAAAAAGAAAAAAAAAAAGACGTAAACAGAATGCCAACTGCTAATAGTTTTCACCTATTAATTGAGTGATTTCAGGTTAATTGTGCAATTGTGCAATTTCATGTATTTTTAGTGTTATGATGGGAAACCCAATTAATTTCTCAGAATAAATCAATAAATGTGTTTAAGATCCTTCATATGAGAGAGTTTTAGTTTTGGTTATTGTCCTGTCTCTAGCACTTAGAACAATGCCTGCTATGTAACAGATGCTATGTAGGTATCTGCTGATGACTGTCAGGCAGAAAGGCTTGGTTCTCTGAGAAGATGATCTCATTAGGATCTGGCCAGCATTCTTACTTCATGTCTATTAAATGCAGCATTACAATTGTAAATAAGTTTTAGGCTATTTGGTATTTTTGTTACTCTTAGTTTCCTTGGGAACTGAGAGGAGGCAGAAAAAATAATATGGGCAAAGGCGAGGGAGTGGGACAGCCTGGGAACATGCGGAGAAGAGAGTAAGGTGCTCCCTGCAGTAAGGTGCCGAAGGGTGGGGGAGTGGGAGTTAATGATGTATGAAGGTAGAAATCAGAGCTGGGGGGAGGGAGACGGGCGGCATGGCACATCAGCCGTGACTATGGCTTTCGTCTCCGCTCCCCAGGCCTGCCTTTCATAGCTCCACCCCGTGAGGCCACAGTAAAGGCCCATGAAATGATCTAGCCCCATGTCAATGTCTGTACAGTTTTTCCCAAACCTGCAAAATTTTCTCTAAAATGTTTCTGAGTATCTAGAGAACACCAAGGTATCCGGGGAGTGGGGGGGGGGGGGGNGAGTGGGGGGGGGGGGGGACATCTGATTGCTGTTGTGTGGTCCTACATGCTTGACAGTATGATTCAGTCTTTTTCTCATTTTAAATGGATCTCTTTTCACTGGGGTTATGGGCACCTCTGCAATTCAGCCTTAACCTGGTTATTATTCCAAATGCCAAGGCTTTACAGTTAGCCTGGTCGCGTTCTGGTTGGCTTGGCACAGTCTTCTCTGAGAGTCTTAACGACGATCCAAAATAACACATAATCACACAGTGCCTCCTGGAATGCCTTGATTGCATGCATCAGAATGAAATGAATTCTATACACTTAAGCAAAGGATTTTAAAAATGTAAAGCAAGCACTACAAGCCCACATGGTCCCATTCCCATTGAGCAGGGCTGAATATGCAATTACATTTTGAACAATAGGTATTCATAAATCAGGCAGCCTGCTCATGAAACAACAGTCCTCTAATTAAATAAAAGGAGAATCAGTGTTTCTCTTTGCAGGGATTGTTGGTGGGATTAAAGGATTGTTCTGGAGCTCAGCACACGTAATGAGAGCCCTGGCTGCCTGCCTCCAAGTTCTGCAGACCCCACCTGCTGAGTCGGCCCCAGCCCCTGGGGCCAACTCAGTTTCACAGAGAGGGAGGATTAAGGCAGACCTTGGCCATCACTCTCCCTCCGGTGCAGATCTCATCATCGGGGTCGCTGTGTGAGCTTACAATTTGAGTCCTATACAAAGGTGCTGGGCTGGCAGAGCGGGCAGGGCAGAAATCCAACCCACCAGCTGGTTCCAAGTCACGGCCCCTGATGCAGGGCTGTCTGCCAAGGGGGTGCCTGGTGGTAATTCACTTAAAGATTCTCTCTGGACCCACAGCAGCCTGCCCATCTGTCCTGTGGGGTCAGGAACCCTCCTGTTTTACCCTTGTTTTGGTGTCACTGCTTCTAGTGTGCAGTTCCAGGCCCCCTGGAGGGTACCCTGTGCTGTCTTGAAGCCTGAGCCTAGCTCCCATCACTGACTGGCTCCTGCCTGAGACCTCCTCTCTCCTGCTCTTGGTACAGGGAAGGTTCTGCCCCCTCTCAGGGTCCCTGCCCTGTCACACCCCTTCTTGGTGCTGAATAGTCTGTGTTCTGAACAAATGTACGTGACATCTCTACCCTGATGGTATCGTGCAAATTTCTTCCCTGCACTAAAATGCCTCTGTGCTCTGCCTCTTCATCCTTCCCTCCTCCCTAACCCCTGGCAACCACTTATATAGCATTCTAAAATGTTATGACCGTATCCTTTTCTAAATTCTTAAAAGAAGAAAAGAATTCAGAATTTTGAATGATATTCAAGTGACAGAATTCTTACCCCAGATCACCCAGGAATACAGCTTTCCTGTACCTTTGGAGCAGAGCTTTGACAATAAGGATTCAGGTTTAATGGCCAAAAGGTGGGAAGTAATCTAAAAACACTTATATGAGTTCTACTACACCGTGCTGCCTCATAGAGAACCACTTAAAAAATATTTTTAAATTTTTTTAAAAAAGCACTATAGGTAAAGAATCTGCCAGCAATGCAGGAGACCTGGGTTTGAACTCTAAGTTGGGAAGATCCCCTGGAGAAGGGAATGGCTACCCATTCCAATATTCTTGCTTGGAGAATCTCATGGACAGAGGAGCCTGGCGGGCTACAGTCCATGGACTTGCAAAGAACTGGACATGACTGAGCAGCTAACACACAGTTCTTAGGAGGCACTGTTGAGAGCATTTATCATATACACAGAGTGTTATCACTTGGATGTTTCAGAGACCCCACCCCATGCCTAGACAGTCATATCAGAAAGGACTCAAATTCCAGCTTCGGATCGTGAGGTCTTGTAAGACAACAAAGGAAGATCCACTTTGAGACAGATCAGGGGAGTGCTTGGTTCTCACAGAGTAGGTCAGTAGCTGAGAAGCAGAGAGGTGCCACCATTGCTGTGCAGAGTGGGGCGGCTCCTGCTGTCCTGGCCCCGAGCTGGGTCCTCTCCTGGAAAAGCAGGGACTGCTCCCGCTTGGCTCAGAGGCATGCATGCCGGGAGAGGTTGGCATGCTCTCTAGCTGCCGTGAAAAGTCAGGCTGGCCCTGGGAAGTGGAGCCAAGAACAGCTGGATTCTCTTCCCTTGGGAGCCCAGGTCCCAGAGAAGGCTATTCTGGGAGGGAATGCAGAGTGGATAGCAGCCAGGCCACAGGGCCCGGGGTGTCAGCTGATGGGATCCCAAGGTCAGGGCAGGACCTGTGTCCTGTGTATCTCACCTCGCACCTAGTACTGTTAGACTCTCAGAGAATGCCTTCTGAGCGAGTGAATAAACGGAACTTCCTGTCCAAATAAAAGATCTCCTCGAAATGCTCAGAATCTTTCTTTGTACAGAGCTCTTAATACAGAGCAGTCCCACAGACTGCTTCTCAGCTCCAGCTGCCAGCAAAATCAGGCCTATCGTTAGTGTGAGCGGGTGCGGTCTCGCCTGGCCCACCGCGAGCCTTTATGCTAGAGAGCTATGTCGCTTCAGTTGTGTCCAGCGCTTTGCAACCCTATGGACCATAGCCCGCCAGGCTCCTCTGTCCATGGGATTCACCAGGCAAGAATACTAGAACGGGTTGCCATGCCCTCCTCCAGGGGATCTTTCTAACCCAGGGATAGAAGCCACGTCTCTTCTTCCACATTGGTAGGCAGGTTCTTTACCACTAGCACCACCTGGGAAGCCCATTTTGAGAGCCTCAGCTCTGGTCAACTGATACCCATGGTAAACATACCACTGGGGCTTGCAGAAGGTTGCTCAGGGCTGGGGTTTCTCTGTGCATACACATTTTTAAAATTTTTTTCCATGTAGCATTTAAAAATTCAAAAACGATGTGGCTTGAATTAGAAACATAATAGACAAATAATATTAGTTCTCTTCCTGGCCCTGTTGCCTGTATAAGGATAATGGTCTGGGATTATTTTCATCCGAGAAAAGAATTACTATATTGCTATTGGGGTTAAAGCCATAAAAGTTGTTTTGTTGTTTTGTAGGTAATTCCATAAGTAGAGCACAGGGCATTAAGCAGGAAGCCTCTTCCAATCGCTCGTAGAGCACAGTTATATTGACAATTANTTGTGTTTCTTGAGACTAAAAAGGAAAGCCTTTCTGGACCCAAACCCTGACTTAAAAAAATGTCTAAATTCCTCTTACATAGCAGGAAAAAGGGCTATTTTTATTCAAAATGAGTGGTACATTTTGAATCATTCTGTGCACTCAAAATAGTGTGTATATGCGTGTATGTGTGTGTGTGTGTGTGTGAGTGAGTGAAAGAGAGACAGAATTTGAACAACTTTCCAAGAACTTCCCCTATGTAGGGGGCTTCCCAGGTGGCTCAAATGGTAAAGAATCTGCCTGCAATGCTGGAGACCAATTGTTTTAAATAGCCTGGGAATGTGTTGGTATTGGTTGAGGTGTGCAGGGTTTTGATGATAAACTTTAATGGGCAGTTAAATGCAGTTTAATTAGCAATTATCTCTGCACAGGAATTACTTGTATGAAGGCGTCCTAGGCTCAAGTCCACTAGTTTGTGGCAATGACATTTATGAGAAAGAAGTTTTATACATATACATATAGTATATGTATAAATTTGTCTTGAACTCTATTTCAGCTGTCTTTCTCGGGCTTTTAGGTGGCTTCCCATTTTCCCTTTCATTATAACAAAGAGCTGTAGGCATTTCCTCTCAACAGTACAGCCGTCTATGCAGGATTATGAGTCTCTCTTCCTTCCTTGATCTTTTCTGTGAGGCTCATGAAGGCTGCCAAATCGTGGAGAGGTTGGAGGTGGCTCTGGGTCTTTCACTGATTAGAATCATGTATTGTTTCTTTGCAAAAATTCCAGTGTATAGTGAGACTATGTGTACATTTTTTTTTAAAGGATTTCTTTTTATGTGGACCGTTTTTAAAGTCTTCATTGAATTTGTTACAATATTCCTTCTATTTTATGTTTTGGTTTTCTGGCTGCGAGGCATGTGGGATCTTAGCTCTCTGACCAGGAATCAAACCTGCACCCCCTGCATTAGAAGGCAAAATCTTAATCACTGGACTGCCAGGGAAGTCCCTATGTGCACATTTTTACTTTTGAGACAAAGTTGATGAACCACAATTAGTTTGTGTGTTCAGTGTCTTATAGTCCATGAAAATATTTTCTGTTCTCAATGTTAATTAAATAGGCAATAATACAATTGTTTGCTAAGCTGAAAGCAAGAAGCTCTATTTGGAATCAGCAATGAGTCCTCAAGAATGTGCTAAGTTAGCTAGTGAGAGGGTCATGCAATTAACCAGGGTACCAAACAGAAAGAACTAATGGTAGCAAGCGAGTCATACAATGAATTTTGGGAATTTAAGACAAGGAGGAATTAATTCTCTGATTTGGGGAATTGGCACTTTATTGAGGTCAAGTGGAGTTGAGATGAGCCTTGAGAATAAGTAGAAAGAAGATAAGAGATGAATAAAATTGTTTAGAGAAATACATACTGGCATTGCCTGGGCTTAGAGCTCTTATTTCCTTTTTTATAAGTGTTTCATCATTTTTTCTTGTATTGGAACAGGTTAGAACACTGCTTTGGGGGTATATTTATAAGCCAGGTTATATAGATCAGAGCATGGATGATAGTGATACCCAAGATCTAGTACGCAGAGCTAACTACATAAACACCTAATATCTTCCAGCTGCTTAGCATAGATTTTCCCATTTAACCTTCACAACCAACCTGCAAAGGAGATACCTTTAATATGTCCATTTGAAGCTTTAAGGGATCAGATAATTTGCAAAAGTCATGGTCAGTAGGTGATGCAATAAGGATTAAAATGCTCGCTAATTCTGGAGACTGAACTCTTTTCTAAAAAAATATTTTTATACAATTCTTAAAGGTTGCTTTCCATGTGCAATTATGGCAAAATATTGGCTACATTCCCCGTGTTGTAAAATACATCCTTAAGTCTGTCTTAAAGCCAAGCGTTTGTGCCTCCCAGAGCCCACGCCTATGTTGCTCTTCACCAGCTTCCTTCTCCCCACTGGTAACCACTGGTTTGTTCTCTGTATATGTGAGTCTGCTTCTTTTCTGTTATATGTATTAGTTCCTTGTGGTTTTTAGATTCTATGTATAAGTGATATCATACAGTATTTGTCTTTCTCTGACTTGTCTCACTTAGCATGCGGCTGCTGCTGCTGCACTTCAGTTGTGTCCGACTCTGTGCGACCCCAGAGACGGCAGCCCACCAGGCTCCCCTTGTCCCTGGGATTCTCCAGGCAAGAGCACTGGAGTGGGTTGCCATTTTCTTCTCCAATGCATGAAAGTGAAAAGTGAAAGGGAAGTCGCTCAGTCGCGTCCGACTCTTTGCGACCCCATGGACTGCAGCCCACCAGGCTCCTCCGTCCATGGGATTTGCCAGGCAAGAGCACTGGAGTGGGTTGCCATTGCCTCCTCCAGCGACCCCATAATGCCCTCCAATTCCACCCATGGTCCTGCAAGCATAAGATCGCATCCTTTTAACTGCTGAGTAGTATTTCATTGCATATGTGGACCACATCTTCTTTACTCATTCATCTGTTTAATAGGTGGCTTCCATGACTTGGCTACTGTAAATAGCATCACTGTGAAGAGATTGAACTCTTAAATATGCTCCTCTCCTGCCTTAACAAAGCATGTGATGCCTCCTATTCTACTGTAGGTGAATCTGAAATCTGCTCTGGCCAATCTGTAGGCTTCTCGTTTGTCCTCCAGGACACGCATGTCTCTTGGGTGAGGATCAAGTGACTCCCTTTATTGTCTGTCCTCCTTTGGGGTACCTCACCATCACCCCTTCCTCCCCTCTGGCTATGATGCTATAAGCTCTTATAGCTCAAAGCCACCTGATTTTTTATTTATCTGATTCGCGTTAGGAATCATCTGAGATTAACCTTTCAATGGTTTTTGGTCCAGTTTTGATTTTCCAACTGTGTCTTGTGAAAGCATGGACTTTCACAAGTCACAAGTCTCTAGATAGCTGAGAATAATGTGGCGCCTGAGAATGAAGTCTCAGGGTACATCCTAACCCCAGATAGGTCTTCTAAGATGTTAGTTCAAAATAACATAACCTGTCTTTTTAAACCTGTATTTTCTAAAAGGTTAATTGAAATTGGCCAAGGCCTCGATTATTAGTTTCCTGGGATATGATGTTCACTCATCTCATTTGTGAGTCCTGGATCCTGAGTTAGCATTCAGATAGAAAGTGTGTGGACATCCCTGGCAGGTCAGTGGTTAGAACCCACCTTCCAAGGCAGGGGACTCAGGTTCAAACCCTGGTCGGGGAACTAAGATCTTCCATGCCATGGGGCAACTAAGCTCACGTACCACAACTAGAAAAGGCTATGTACCACAATGAAGACCCAGCACAGCCAAAAAAAAATTTAAAAAGACAAGGTGGGTGGACTGGGAAGATCCAAAATATGCCTCACAGAAATTCTGGAACAAGAAACTTGAAAGAATGGAGGAAAGACAATAAGGATACATATATATTTTAAAGGAAGAACGGATGGGACTAGCTTCAAGCAATCCATGTTGAAATCCTGACTTGTTACTCATCGGTGGGCTAACACCTTCAAGCTGTGATGAGAGTGCAGGTCTCACCCTGAAGCCCATGTTCCTTCCACTAAACTGCCAACACGTTTCTTTGGCAGGACCACGCAAGGAGGAGCAGGGGTTTTTCTGGCTGTTGAGAAGAAGCTTTGTTAAGGGGCCCAGGATGATCCACCTCCATCAAAACATCGTGGACTGAGGCGCAAATACTTCTCTGCACAAAATAGCATCAGCCGCATGGCCTGGGCACCTGGCCACACATCTCACTTCTTTTGGCATAAGCTTCCCACTTTTTTGCAGGTGGAAAATTACTAGTATTAATACCCTCTTGGACCAGCTCATGTGATGCACTTGATCCTTCCTGGGGAGAGCAGGGCCGAACTGCATTTACAAGCAGCCACCTGCAGGAGTAAATTGTCCGTTCAGCACAGCACACAAAGGGGGCCGGCAGAGCTTCTTATACTGCTCAGCTGTCCCTGTGGACATGCAGTTCACTTCATACGTATAGGGGGATGTGTGAACACTTGATTTGTATGGACACGACAGGGACTGGGGAGGCAGAGAAGGACAATCATCCTTACTGCAGCCTTGCCAGAACATTCGGAACCTGTGAAAATGTCTCTTTAAAGCCATGATGAATGTGTGCACCACTGTAATATCCTAGCTGGGCTTCCCAGATGGCTCAGTGGTAAAGAATCCACCTGCCAATGCTGAAGACGTGGGTTCAATTCCTGGGTCAGGAAGATCCCTTGGACGAGAGCATGGCAACCCACTCCAGTACTCTTGCCTGGGAAATCCCATGGACAGAGGAGACTGGTGGGTTATAGTCCGTGCCGTAACAAATAGTTGGACATGACTGAGAGACTGGGCATGCATACACAATATCCTAGTTATAATTTCTTCCTGGAGTAGTTTGGGACTAAGTTATATAGCTAATATTGCCAGAGGCTCACACAGGACTGAACATGCCAAGCCTGGTCTAAACAATGTTTAGTTTCTTGTGTCATTCAAAATGAAGCCAGTTTAGTAAATATGAAATGAGACTTTAAAAATGATGAGATCCTTCCTTTATTTGGATACCTTCCTGTGTTCTATCTTTAAAAAAAATTGTCCCACTTTGTGGGAAAAAAAGTGAATCTTCCTTGATTTTATTTTGATGAACCGAAATATAAGACAAACTAGGGATTTTAGATTTTTTTTTTTGTTATTAAAACATCTTGGGAAAGAGTAAAACTGGAATTTTAAATGAGCAGAGTGAAATAATGGTGACCCAATTAGCTGAAGACATTACAAGTGACCTACAACCTTAAGAAAAGAAACTCATCTCCTATCAGAATTGACTTCTTTGTAAATAATAATTTTAAAAAATGCTCTAGCAATCTGAAATTGGCATGAGAAGTTATTAGAATGCAAGAAAAAAAGGGTCTGTTTCATATTTTTAGCTTGGCTTGACAGCAATTAAATTCTTGCTCTTTGTGGAGGAGAAAGGATTTTATAAGGCTCTAGCTCAGGAAATCAATACCATTCTTTTCTGTCTTCGCCCTTTTTTTCTTCTCTTGGTTGACTTTTTAATAACCTTCCCTCAGCTAACTTTCCCTCACCTTCCTCCTGCTTTTGGTAAGACAGTTGTCATGCAGAACTCTGATAATGGCCCAAAGGTCTAAGAAATTGCAGCCAGGCTGACATTGGGCAGAATGTCCACCCTTCTGGCACCAGTCTCACCACTGATAAAATGGGAATGATGACCATTCCAGCGCCAAAAAGTTGTTGAGAGAATTACTGAATTATTACATAAAGCAAATCCCTAGCGTAGTGCCTGGCACTTTGGAACTGCTTATTAATGGAGAGGAATTACTGTATTACTTTTAAGATACCAAATGTGCATTTTCTTCCTTAATAAAATGGTAACTTCTAAGCTCTCCCGAGGCTTTACTAGATATGTTGTTTGTAATTTTTATCCGGATAAAATTATATATAGTTAAAAACAGGCAAGTATTCATTCTGATTCTATGAGATATTGCATGTGTGTGTTAGCCATTCAGTCATGTCTGACTCTTTGCGACCTCATGGACTGTAGCCCACCAGGCTCCTCTGTCCATGGGATTCTCCAGGCAAGAATACTGGAGTGGGTTTCCATTCCCTTCTCTAGGGGATCCTCCCAACCCAGGGGTTGGATCCACGTCTCCTGCAGTACAGGTGGATTCCTTACCTTCTGAGCCACAGGGAAAGCCCATTATGTGTGTGTGTGTGTGTATGTATTTGCTATGATATGAATATTTGTGTCCCCACAAAATTCCTGCCTCCCAAACGTGATGGCATCAGTAGGTGAGACCTTTGGAAGATGATTAAGTCATGAGGATGAAGCCCTTATGAATGGGATTAATGCTCAAGAGACCTCACAGGGTATCCTAACCTTTCCCACCATCGAGGATTCAGACAGTCTGTGACCCGGATAAAGGGCCCTCACCTGACCAAGCTGGCCCCCTGCTCTCAGATTCCTGGCCTCCAGGACTGTGAACAATAAATTTCTGTTGTTTACATGCTGCCTAGTATGCGGTATTTTGTTACAGTGACCTAAACCCACCTTTGGGGGTTCTGAGTTTTGTGGGGACACAAATATTCAGATAATAGCAAATACACACACACATATCTATCATCTATCTATATTTATAAATATTCAGTTCAGTTCAGTTCAGTCACTCAGTTATGTCCGACTGTTTGCGACCCCATGAATCGCAGCATGCCAGGCCTCCCTGTCCATAACCAACTCCCGGAGTTGACTCAAACTTACATCCACCGAGTCGGTGATGCCATCCAGCCATCTCATCCTCCATCGTCCCCTTCTCCTCCTGCCCCCAATCCCTCCCAGCATCAGAGACTTTTCCAGTGAGTCAATTCTTCGCATGAGGTGGCCAAAGTACTGGAGTTTCAGCTTCAGCATCATTCCTTCCAAAGAACACCCAGGATTGATCTCCTTTAGAATGGACTGGTTGGATCTCCTTGCAGCCCAAGGGACTCTCAAGAGTCTTCTCCAATGCCACAGTTCAAAAGCAGCAATTCTTTGGCACTCAGCTTTCTTCACAGTCCAACTTTCACATCCATACATGACCACAGGAAAAACCATAGCCTTGACTAGATGGACCTTAGTCGGCAAAGTAATGTCTCTGCTTTTCANCAGATACCATGATCTTCATTTTCTGAATGTTGAGCTTTAAGCCAACTTTTTCACTCTCCACTTTCACTTTCATCAAGAGGCTTTTGAGTTCCTCTTCACTTTCTGCCATAAGGGTGATGTCATCTTCATATCTGAGGTTATTGATATTTCTCCCACCAATCTTGATTCCAGCTTGTGCTTCTTCCAGCCCAGTGTTTCTCATGATGTACTCTGCATAGAAGTTAAATAAGCAGGGTGACAATATACAGCCTTGACGTACTCCTTTTCTATTTGGAACCAGTCTGTTGTTCCATGTCCAGTTCTAACTGTTGCTTCCTGACCTGCATATAGGTTTCTCAAGAGGCAGGTCAGGTGGTCTGGTATTCCCATCTCTCTCAGAATTTTCCATAGTCCTTAGTCAATAAAACATAAATAGATGTTTTTCTGGAACTCTCTTGCTTTTTCGATGATCCAGTGGATGTTGGATGGAGGAGCCTGGTAAGCTGCAGTCCATGGGGTCGCTGAGAGTTGGACACGACTCAGTGACTTCACTTTCACTTTTCACTTTCATGCTTTGGAGAAGGAAATGGCAACCCACTCCAGTGTTCTTGCCTGGAGAATCCCAGGGATGGCAGAGCCTAGTGGGCTGCTGTCTATGGGGTCGCACAGAGTCGGACACGACTAAAGCGACTTAGCAGCAGCAGCAAGGGATGATGGCAACTTGATCTCTGGTTCCTCTGCCTTTTCTAAAACCAGCTTGAACATCTGGAAGTTCACGGTTCATGTATTGCTGAAGCCTGGCTTGGAGAATTTTGAGCATTACTTATAAATATAGGCAGGTGTTATATAGGTAAAGGTAAATAGAAAGCAAACAGACAGGAAATAGAATGGTCCGTGTAGAGCTACAGATTCCTAGGGTTCCTTGCAGCCTCCTTACTGCCGGTACAACCTCGCTGACTTGTCCTGTGTGGACCTTTTCTGGAGTTACTGTCAGAGCACTGAGAGCTGGCCCTTCTTTAGTTGACTGGCCAGTTTACAAACAGTTGTCATAACTGCTGCTGCTAAGTCACTTCTGTCATGTCCAACTCTGTGCGACCCGATAGACGGCGGCCCACCAGGCTCCCCCGTCCCTGGGATTCTCCAGGCAAGAACACTGGACTGGGTTGCCATTTCCTTCTCCAATGCATGAAAATGAAAAGTCAGAGTGAAGTCACTCAGTCGTGTCTGACCCCATGGACTGCAGCCCACAAGACTCCTCCGTCCATGGGATTTTCCAGGCAAGAGTACTGGAGTGGGGTGCCATTGCCTTCTCTGTTGTCATAACTGCTCGGTAATGAATATTTGTTTGTGCCAAAACATTTGGTTGTAGACTGGTTTTCATTGCAACCTAGTCATGAAAGTAGGGAAGAGAAGCCAGAAACCCTCACATACCACCAACAAATGGAAGTCACTCTACTTACCAAATGGGTAAGTTGGTCATAAAGGACACAACTGACTTAGCACAAAAAACAGTCTATTTCCAGAAATTTAATCATGATTAAGAATGATAAATCAGTGCCACCTTTCCATTGACCTGAGCATCTTCAAATGGCGCGAGGTGAGACAGGTGCTTTATTTTTAGCAGGTGTTTGTGGTTTATGTACACTAAAATTCAGCTTCCCCTTTCCAATTCCAGGGAATCCCATTAGACTCACAGTGTATATCCAGTGAGGGTCACATCTCACTGATGCTCTTACAGATCTGATCTTATAAAGGTCTCAGACCTGTTACCTGCTTTGTGGACTTGTGTCTTCATGTCCTGCCTGAAAACAGTCTGGAAGGCTGTTTGATCCTGCTGTGTTTAGAACCATGCCCTTACAGGGTTTTGTTTTGTGTTTGTTTGTTTGGTGGATATGGACTTCCCTGTATCTCATACGGTAAAGAATCTGCCTGCAATGCAGGAGACACGGGTTCGATCCCTGGGTCGGGAAGATCCTCTGGAGGAGGGAATGGCAATCCACTCCAGTGTTCTTGCCTGGAGAATCCCATGAGCCTGGTGGGCTACAGTCCATGGGGCTGCAAGGGTTGCAGAGTCGGACACGGCTGAGCAACTGACATCGCCGCCTTGGTGCATATTTTGCTTTCCTATTTTTACTATGTCATTTTTTGAACCTTTAAGAACCAGGGGGGTTGTGGGGTGAATTACACAGGGCTGCCCTGGCTCATCCCATCCCTGCCTCCCCTTCATGAAGGTTGGCTGTTCATAGATTCTTACTGCCCATTGAGCTCATTCAGGCCAAAATTGGAACTTGGAATCCAAGGCCTGGCTTTTTCTCTGACTCAGTTTCCTGTGTTCTGAAAAAAACTCCTTTTCCCTATATTAATTGTCATTCTTCTTTTGTTAAGACTTAAGTGGTGTGAAGGTAAATTCTCATGTTCTCTTCGAATGCCAACTTGTGCCTTTTGAAATCCTGGAAGCATCCCAACCAGTGAATTTTGTTCCAGCCCTTTCCGAGCATCATTCACTGCTCTCATTTCACAGATGCAAACACAAAAACACATCCTTTTGTACACACACTCATAAATATTTTCCCAAGGTCAGGAATAATAGTGTCAGGAAGGCCTTATTTTACCAAAGAACAGGATGTTCTGATAAACTCAATATTCTGAGAATTATCATATGTACCTATCAAGGTTCCCGCCATCAAGCCTCCTACTCTCTCTCCACTGAGAAAGCGGAAAGCCCTTCATCTGCCCTCACTACCTTCTAAACTGTTCTCGTCCAAGGAATCCAAGTATTGGCTTGATGTTTCACAAACTGTGAGAGATAGAGATTTATATTAGAAAGGAAAAGAAGGAAGCTTTTACGAATGAGAATTTTTCAAGTTGTTCCAGTGTGGTCATCACAGGACTATTTCTGCATTGACCTTAGTACTGTTTTGTTTTTGCCTTTGACTTTCATCTTGATGTCCAGCAGCTCAAGAATGTCTGGTTTTCATTACTGGCTGGACTCCTGCGTTAGCCAGTTTATGCCATTATTGTATTTTTGGTGGTGAGCAGGGTGTACTGCCTTGTCTCAGCCAAAAGCTGCTCCTAACCCAAAGAATTCATCTCAGGGGAGCCTGAGTCTAGGTCACTTAATTTGCATATCTCATGTGTTTAAATAAAAGTGCTCTTACTCTGTGAGATGTTACTAGGCATTCTTTGAACAAAAAACAATGTCCTTTTTCTACTACAGTAATCTAAATGTATATACTTATATATATATATGAGAAACATATTAAGCACACGTGTAGCAGTGTTATTATTACCCAATAATTTGACTTTCAAATCATAAGAAAAACAGGTAGTTGCAAACAGCTGATGCAGATATGAACATTATTCCATCACGCCCAGGAAAGATTGCCTGGAAAAGTGTGGATTTTCCATAATTTAGAATCTGGTCCAGATACATGGTCTTGTCACTTCCCAAGACTGACATGACTCTTCAACACAGAAAATGCTAGCACGCAGGGGTTGAGCACCACAGATTTTGGAGTCAAAGATACTCTTTGGTTTTTGTCCAGTGGAGGTCTCCTGAGCTGAGCATACTCCTTGTATATTTGGGATCTGGTTATTTCCTCCGTGGGCTTCCCTGGTGGCTCAGATAGTAAAGAGTCTGCCTGCAGTGCAGGAAACCCAGGTTTGATCTCTGGTTTGGGAAGGTCCCCTAGAGAAGGGAATGGTTACCCACTCCAGTATTCTTGCCTAGAGAATTCTATGGACAGAGGAGCCTGGCAGACTACAGCCCATGGGATCTCAAAGAGTCAGACATGGCTGAGAGACTAACAAACACTTTTACTATTTCCTCTATAAATGAGAATCCAAATATCTTGCTCATAACATCATTGTAAACATCTAAGGGTATGATGTATATACGTACAAACACACATAGCAGGCAAGATGGAGTGAAAATGATAACTGTAATTATCCTAAGAATGATTATAAAGCAGAATTTATAGAAAGAGATGTTAAGAGACTCAGATACTCATAACTCACAGCAGTCAAATTATCAATTTAGTCACTCAGTTGTGTCTGACTCTTTGAGACCCCATGGACTGCAGCACACCAGGCTTTCCTTCCATCACCAACTCCCGGAGCTTGCTCAAACTCATGTCCATTGAGTCGGTGATGCCATCCAACCATCTCATCCTCTGTCATCCCCTTCTCTTCCTGCCTTTACTCTCTCAGCATTCAACCCTCCAGCATCAGGGTCTTTTCCATTGAGTCAGTTATTCACATTAGGTGGCCAAATGATTGGAGCTTCAGCTTCAGCATTAGTCCTTCCAGTGAATATTCAGAACTTATTTCCTTTAGGATGGACTGGTTGGATCTCCTTGCAGTCCAAGGGACTCTCAAGAATCTTCTCTAACACCACAATTCAAAAGCATCAAGTCTTCAGTGCTCAGCTTTTTTTTTTTGTGGTCCAACTCTCACATCCATACATGATTACTGGAAAAATCTTAGCTTTGACTAGATGGACCTTTAGTCAACAAAGTAATGTCTCTGCTTTTTAATATGCTGTCTAGGTTTGTCATAGCCTTTCTTCCAAGAAGTAAGCATCTTTTAATTTCATGGCTGCAGTCACCATCTGCAGTGATTTTGGAGCCCAAGAATATAAAGTCTGTCACTGTTTGTATTGTTTCCCCATCCATTTGCTATCACGTGATGGGACCAGATGCCATGATCTTAGGTTTTTGAATGCTGAGTTTTAAGCCAGCTTTTTCACTCTCCTTTCTCCCTTTCATCAAGAGGCTCTTCTGTTCCTCTTCAGTTTTTTCCAAAAGGGTGGTGTCATTGGCGTGTCTGAGGTTATTGATATTTCTCCCAGCAATCTTGATTCCAGCTTGTGCTTCATCCAGCCTGGCATTTCACATGATGTACTGTGCATATAAGTTAAATAAGCAGGGGGACAATATACAGCCTTGACGTACTCCTTTCCCGATTTGTAACCAGTCTGTTGTTCCATGTCAAATTATATTTAGAAACTATGCTGTGCAAATAAGACGGCAAGGAGAAATGGTCAAATCTAGGATGGAAATTTTAAATGAGTCAGGTTATGGCAAAATCTAGGTTCCCATCTCATGAGATGAAGGTAGCTGACTCCAGGACCACACAGGTGGATCAGGGGAGAAAGGCACCCACGATCTCAGGAGAGCATAATTCCTTTCAGCTCACTCAGCAACCTTCGTCCCTGACACAGTCTTTAATTACTCTAAGACCTTCAGTCTGCGTCTAGGCATGTCTTCCAGGTCTTTGCATCACGCCCTCTCATTAAGATGGTGGCATATTTCTTTTACAATTTATTTTTGGGGAAGAACAGCTGTGTTCACTCATATGTGATAATATAGGTGGGAGACTCAGGTTGGCAATTAGATTTCCTGTTATTCACACACTAAAAAGTGCACTGACCTCAGAATGTCTCAGCCGGTTCTACTCACGTACACTTAAGCAGGGAGGAGCAAACTGGCTGAGCAGTGGGGGATAGGTGAAGAGGGGCGCAGGGCTTGGGCACAAACACTTGTTGACACTGCTTTAGAGCCTGCACAATAGCCAGGGCTCGTAAAGTAAAAGATTGTGTATTATCTTTGATCATTGTCTAAACCTTCCTCTTACAAAAGTAGAAACCGTAACACGCAACCTCTCCAGTTTTTTGCACCTCCCTCTTAACTCAGCCATCATAACTTTCTTTGCGTATCTCCAAGCAGGCCAGCTCCTAGAAGCTGATTGATTAATTCATTGATTTTTTTTTAGATTGGTTCTTTAAAAATGTTTTAATGACATTTATAGTTTTTAATGACATTCTATAGTTGATTTACAATATTGTATAATTTTCAGTTCTATAGCACGATTCAGTTGTATATATTCTAGAATAAATATATTCTAGAAGCTGATTTTCTGAATGACCACTTTGCCAAAGGCAAGTGAGTATAAGTAATTGAGTATAAGGATGTATTATTGCCCTGAAAAGGAACAAAATTGTGCCATGTGCAGACACATGGATGAACCTGGAGACTCATACAGAGTGAAGTAAGTCAGAAAGAGGAAAACAAATATCATAATTAACACATATATATGGAATCTAGAAAAATGGTACAGATGAACCTATTTGCAGGGCAGGAAGAGAGACACAGATATAGTGAACAAATGTATGGACACCAAGGGGGAAAGAAGGGTGGGGTGAATTGGGAGATTGGAATTGATATCTGTACACTATGGATACTATTGGGTCCCTGGGTCAGGAAGATCCCCTGGAGAAGGGAATGACTACCCACTCCAGTATTCTTGCCTGGAGAATTCCAAGGAGAGGTGCCTGGCGGTCTACAGTCCATGGGGTTGCAAAGAGTTGGACACAACTGAGGGACTAACACTTTCACTTTCACCCATAAAATAGCTAAGCTACTGCACGGCACAAGGAACTCTACTCAGTGCTCTGCGGTGACCTGCTGGGAAGGAAATCCAAAACACAGGAGATATATGTATACGTATAGCAGAAACCAACACAACATTGAAAACCAACTATACTTTTTTTAAAAAAGGATCATTGTTATGCATTAGGAGATTTCACTGTTAAGGATTCTTTACATAGTCAATAAATTCACATTCTGGAGTACCTTCTTGAATGAGTGTATGAGTGCTGTCTCTTCAGTCGTGTCCGACTCTTCGTGACGCGATGGACTGTAGCCTCCAGGCTCCTCTGTCCATGGGATTCTCCAGGTAAGAATACTGGAGTGGGTTACCATGCCCTCCTCCAGGGGATCTTCCCAACCCAGGGATCAAACCTGCATCTCTTATGTCTCTTGCATTGGCAGGCATGTTCTTTACCACTAGAACCACCTGGGAAGCCCACTTTCTTGAATATCAGGAACTGTTGCCATTGATACCTGTGTGACTGATAATTATCTTGAAAAATACGTTGATAAGACTGCTCCCTGAGATCGTGCAATGGGTTTGTCACTACACACCTCTCACCTTCTGTGGAGTCTCTCTCCTCCACTATCGCTGTCCCCCTCCGCAGCTTCCCCCTTTCAAGTTTCCTTTGTCTGCTCTTTCTTCAGCCTCTTCCTCTCTTGTCCTTTGGCTTCAGTTGGAACAGTGGGGACTGTGGCAGGAACATATTAAATGAGCCTTAAAACACTGTAAGGAGGACATGATCAAACCCATGAACCCCAACGAAATAGTTGAATGGTATAAGCAAATGTGATGAATTGGTTTTTTGGTGAATTGGCCTTTTCACTAATTGGCTTTAGGCAAATTGCCCACTCAGTGAATGGACTTCTGGAGAACTGACCTGACCTGGCGTGTTCTGGGAAGAGATGGAGCAATGAAAGCACGGAGCTCAGGAGAGATTTTTTTGTGTGTATAAATTCTTTGGGGACCTGCAGTAAAATGTAGTTTTGTGCAAGCAGAGCTGACATGAATCAGCCGACCTGCAAGTGTGGGTTCAGTAACTCTATCCGACACCAACGGCTGAACATGACTTCCTGTGTTTGGGGTCACTGGGAACTTCATCAGTTTTACTGAATTTAGAAAATTACAAGAAGGACCTGATTTATGTGATGCATAAGATCAACATCCCTTTTAAATTAGTAGGCAACAAAATTATTAAAGTGCCTGATGAGTATGCCTGGCATATTTTTAAAATATGAGGCATCAAATGGTTTTTGTCTAGTGGTCCTTGTTGAAATCTCAACACCATAGCTTGGCTTCAAAGAGTTACCATGTGTTAAGTGCTTCATTTTCTTTCTCTTATTTAATCATCCCAGCAACGCTAGGAAGTGAACACTTTTATTACCCTCACTTTACAAGGGAAAACTGAACTTAGTCAAGTTAATTTACCTGTAGGCTTTCTGCTACTAAGTGAGGATTCAGGGCTTGAACTGGGGCTTCACAGGTGGCGCTGGTGGTAAAGAACCCACCTGCCAATGGAGCTAGATTTAAGAGAAACAGGTTCAATCCCTGTGTCAGGAAGACACCCTGGAGGAGGCCACAGCAAGTGGCACTCCAGTATTCTTACCTGGAGAATCCCATGGACAGAAGAGCCTGGCAGGCTACAGTGCACAGGGTTGCAAAGAGTCAGACAGGACTGAAGCAACTTAGCAGGAACATGAAACATCTAGACCAGCATTGTCCAGTAAGAACATAAAGTGAGCCATATATGCAATCTTGCATTTTCTATTTTAAAATTAGAAAGAAATAGGTAAAATTAATTTAATTTACCATAGTATATCTTACTTAATCCAGTATAACCAAAACACACTGTAATTTCAACATGAAATCTATATAAAATATGAATGAGGTATTTTTAATTTTTCTTCTTATTAAATCTTTGAAACCTATGTGCTTTATACTTACTGAACGCCACATCTCCATTCAGGAAAGCTACATGTAAAGTACCCAATAGCCACACATGTGAAGTGGCTATCTTGTTGGAAGGTGCACTTCACAAAGAGTGGTCTGTGGACCAGCGGCGTAGCTGTTCCCTGCAAGCTTCTTAGAGATTTAGGCTCTCAGATCCACCCCATTTCTACTGAGTCAGAATGTCCACTTTGACTAGATACACAGAGGAGGCACGAGCATGTTAGAATTGGAGAAGCACGTTCTTCACCACTTTACTGTTGCTGCTCCAGGGTGCCCGATTGCTGCCTCCCTGCAGGATCCTGGATTGATGCCTGTTACATGGCAGCCATCTGCAAGGTAACGCTGATGGCCGAGCTACATCATGAAGAGTCCATGCTTTGGGATGAGGTAGGTCACTAGCTATACTATTTTCTGATTGCGAACAATTATTTGACCACAGTGAGCCTTAATGTCTGCTTCTGTAACATGGAGATGACAGCTGTATCAGTTGTATATTAAGTGTTCTTTAAGGAAAGAACAGACTCCCAGTTTTTAGGGTGAGGACACGGTCCCATAAATATTTGTGATTCTCAGTCTTCTTGTGACTAAGTTCTCACCAATGAGAGGTTAGCCTAAGTGTTCTCTCTAACTTCTGGAAAGGATCATTAACGTTTCAGACCCAGTCTAGAGTTATATTCCTTTCATTCCTTCCATTCTCCTTCAGCCTCAAGTATAAACATGGTAGCTTCAGCCCTAGTAACCATCCTGAACCGTGAGGTGATCTTATAGAAGTCACACCCTGGGATGGTAAAGAAGACAGATAGCACGTTCCCAGATTCCTGGCTGCTGTAAACTTTCACTCAAGCCTGATCACCTTCTTTGTGTTTCTTCTTTGTGGTAAACTGCATTACTGTATATATAGATCCTTGCTGCTGCTGCTAAGTCGCTTCAGTCGTGTCCAACTCTGTGCGACCCCATAGACGGCAGCCCCCCAGGCTCCCCCATCCCTGGGATTCTCCAGGCAAGAGTACTGGAGTGGGGTGCCATTGCCTTCTCCGGTATAGATCCTTGCTGCTGCTGCTTAGCAGGCAGTAAATAAATGTTGGTCTTTTTAATAGATATGACGGACATGGCACTGGCCCTCAAGGAACTTAAAATAGAGCATAAACAATAAAGGAAATAAAAGTGTAATAAACATTCATCCAGCATTCCATGCTCTCGGGCATACGCATATAAGTGCATATCTTCTCACCTAAAATTCGTAACAGTATACTGCTACAGCTAATGCTAAATATGTTTATGTCTACGTGAGACACTTCCTTAAGTTGGTAATGAGATGTCTCCAGTGAAAATGGTGCTTCTTAGTTAAATCTATCTCTACTGAGCTGCTTTAAGGTTTTTATATAGTGTCTGCTACCTTA
>SJYQ01004490.1:401712-427663 GCA_006410935.1 Redunca redunca
CTGGATTGTTTCTGGTCATTTAGGAGGATGTATATATAAATATATATATATATATGTAATATATATATATATATTTAATGGTATTTGACCATAGAACCAGGATGCAGAGATTTTACTCTGGTGTACATGTCATTGTTTATTTCGAGATGAAGGGTAGAGCAGGGAAGAAATCAACACTTGAATTTCTAAAAACTTTAGAAAAGGTTTTTAGGCCATGAAGGAACTATATATTAGGCTTATCCAAACATACTGTATCACAGATGAGGAAATTGCAGTCCACAGGTGGAAAAGGACTTGTGTCCACCACACGCTGCTTACGAGGGGGAGAGCTGGCAGCAGGGCACAGCAGGCTGGTCTCCAGAGCCACGTGTTTCCCAGGGCACAAGATTCTCCATGCGCACACGCATACACACATCCATACACGCACACATACGTGTATTAGTGGTCAGTATTTTAAATGATGGCAGTGAATTACAGCATGACAATGGGCTTTCGCCAGCATGATCACATGGAGTTCTTTCAAGAACCTTGGGAAGGAGATATTACTTCCTCTTTCTACAGACAAGGAAACTGAGATAAAGGTCATTTGAATCCAAATGTATATTTATTATGTCAAGCATATACTACAATATTAATAATGATTTTTGAAACTCTTAATATGGTATAACATATTGTTAAGAACCTTTAAATAATTAAATGAAGGGAAAGAGATTGATGGAAGATACTATGAGAGAATATTTTCATGAAATAACATAGAATATTATATTCTTTCATCAACATATATTTACAAAAGTTAAATCATAATACAAGGCAGAAAAATTGAGTTTAAATTATATCACACTTCCAATTCGTATAGGATTATTTGGCGTACTAGTATTCTCAGCATAAAACAAGATTGCTTTGTGTTTAATTCTCACTTATTTAATTGCACTGAAGCCATGAATCTGTCAAGAAAAAGCCCCATTAAGGAATTCTTCCCAGTTTGTGAATATGAGTCAAAAGAAGAATGTCAGCTTTCCCAACTTAGTATAGAATGGAAAATCAGAAAAAATGTAGGCAATTGTCATTGTCAACGGAAAAACAGGACGGCTCTGAGTGATTCGGGCATCACAAGCTTTCAGTGTTTTCACACTCTCAGCTGTGTTGTTTGGAAAGTAATTATAGCAATGGGAAATATAGCAGATTTATTGGCTGTGAGCAGAAAGATAGTCACTATTTTTCCCCATTTTCTTTAGAAAACCTCATTTTCATAGAACAGCTCCATGACACAGTAGAAATGTTGAAACTTCTTGTCTGCATTTTTATAAACTTCTCAAACAAGATGGAATAGCAACTATGGCATGATTAAAACAAAAACTGTTTGAAATGAAGAAAGGCTCAATACTGAACTTGGCAAATAAAAAAAACAAATTAACAACAGATGACTGCTTGACAAGAGCAGGGTTTATTGATCAGAATCTACTGAAGAAGAAAAGCAACTCACTTATTGAGCATGAAAGCATTTCTTATATGTATAACATAAGAATAAAGAAAAATCCCTCTGTCTTTCTGTTCCAGGGAAGGACTAGTGCATGGAGAAAGAGTGAGGTTGTCACCAAGCAAGATGGTGGGCCTGATGCCATCACCTCCCTGAAACGATGGCAGCTTCCAGCCAGCCTTCATCCTTCCATCCTTACAAAGCTACCCCTGATGATCATGTGTGCATTGACCTGTCCAGTTAGTTATTCTGCATGGGAATAGACATATCTCACTGGGAAACAGTAACTTTAGCTCATTAGGAAGGGACCCTGGGAGATTTTTATAGCAGGCAACGGTGTCATTTGCATAAACAAGTCATTACCGTAAAAACATGTACAGCGGGTGGGCTGCTGACTTCGGAATGAGGGTGCAGTTGAGGAACCATGATGGAGTCCTGATCTTTTAGAGGTTGCTCTGAGCTCTGATGGGAGAAGGCAATGTCACTCCACTCCAGTGTTCTTGCCTGGAAGATCCCATGGACAGAGGAGCCCTGTGGGCTGCAGTCCATGGGGTCGCTACAAGTGGTACACAACTGAGCAACTTCACTTTCTCTTTTCACTTTCACGCATTGGAGGAGGAAATGGCAGCCTACTCCAGTGTTCTTGCCTGGAGAATCCCAGGGATGGGGGAGCCTGGTGGGCTGCTGTCTATGGGGTCGCACAGAGTCAGACATGACTGAAGCAACTTAGCAGCAGCAGCAGCAGCAGCAGCTGAGCTCTGATGGGGTACTTGATACTAGCCTTCCCTGTGCCTCTAACTGATCAAGGTCACCGAAGAGATTGTATCATTCTGTTCAACTACAGGGCACTGTTCAAATACTAAGAAATCCTCAAATTCTCACTCTGTAGCTGAAAAGAGAATGAATATCCCCATATTCCCCGAGGAGCCTTTTTTTGTCACAGTGGCAAAGTGATTCATCCACACAAGGTCACTGGTAAATTGAAATGTGAGCCAGGACTTTAAGGGAGTTACTAAGTGTTTTGACAAGGTGGGATGAGCCAGGTTAATAGAAAAAGCCACTTAGAAAGGGGATATTTTTTATCCATACACTTTGGTTGGAAACCTTACATGAAGATTGATAGCAAGTTGGAAAAATTGCAGAGAAAAAGAGAGCAGCATTACTGCATGTAAGGAGAGTAATTTGGTTTTAAACACCTCATAAGCTACCAGTGGGAGCTACTGAAAAGGCCAGAGGGCGCTGGAGTGGAATCGAAAAACTGGAAGAGTTATTTCAGGAAACGGGAAACAGGGACCAAAATATGGGCTAGGAAAATTCATTACAAACATGTCAGTCCTTATAAATGAAGAGAAATACTGCAACCCTCCACCACCCAGGCCCAAAGCATGCTTATCTCTAAAAGCTTGTCACACACACGGAAGGGACATGCCCAGGTTTTTCTTGTAATGCCAAACAGTCTCTTCCTCTCTCCATCATATCTCTTGAAGACTTATTTTATAGACCTTTATTTTCTTGCCCACAATTGTATTGTAGGACTTTTTTTTTTTTTTAAATGTTGACCATTTTTAAAGTCTTTATTGAATTTGTTACAATATTGCTTCTGTTGTTTATGTTCTGGTGTTTGGCCATGAAGCATGCAGGATCTCAGTTCCCTGACCAGGGGTCAGATCAGCAGCCCCTGCATTGGAAGGCAAAGTCTTAACCACTGGACCTTCAGGGAAGTCCCCTGGGTTGTATATAACAAGGCAGAGAAGGGTCCCTTTTCAAGGGCACATCAAAGACTTGGGCATGGAAACTCAAAGCACAGGTGATGCAAATAGTAAACAGAGCTCAGCGGCCATCTATGATGTTTGGGACATGATGTTTAGGATGTTACGAAAGTTTAAGTTAGAAATTGTTGACCCCATCTTGAAATAGAATGCTGGGGGGAGTGTGATTCTGGGTAGAGCTGGCTCCACCCAGAGAAGGGGACAGCTTCTAGGTCTTGTCCATCCAGGGGCAGGACATCTGAACCTTTCAGCATGTTAGGAGCAGAAAAGGGGCCTGGCTGGGGGAAGGGACAGGATTTAGTGGCTTACAGGTGTGTCCCACAGAGAAGGCAATGGCGACCCACTCCAGTACTCTTGCCTGGAAAACCCCATGGATGGAGGAGCCTGGCGGGCTGCGGTCCACGGGGTCGCTGAGTCAGACACGAACGAGTGACTTCACTTTCACTTTTTACTTTCATGCACTGGAAAAGGAAGTGGCAACCCACTCCAGTGTTCTTGGCTGGAGAGTCCCAGGGACGGGGGAGCCTGGGGGGCTGCCGTCTATGGGGTCGCACAGAGTCGGACACGACTGAAGCGACTTAGCAGCAGCGGCAGCAGCAGATGAGTCCCAGTCTCTGGAGACCCATAGTAGAAAGGCTGCTGTAACCAAGAGTCTATCTACATGACTTAACCCCTCCACCTGCCATGCCGGGTTCACTGGTTACACAGAAGTAGCAAAGATGGTGTTACAACTCTGATGGTTAGGACAAAGATTTGATTTGTTAGTCTCATGAACATTTCTCCTAACTTTACAGGATGGGAAGCAATGCTTTGATATGAAGACAGAGCTCACTCAGTGAAGGGTTTACCACGGCTGGGGCCTATGGTCAAGCGTCAACTGCGTGGCCCCCTGGACAAAGGGAAGCCATGTGGATGAACACAGCTGATGGCCCAGCTCTGATTCCACTGATTCACTCATCATGGGAAACATCCAGCTCTCTATTCAAATATTCATTCCAATTCCTGGCTGCTTTAAGGCCTTTAACAGATCTGGAAAAAACCTGTTAAGTGCTGAAAATTTGTCAGCAAAAAAGTCAACTTGTAGAGAGAGTTTGTCCATTTTGCTTTATTTTGGCTCAGGCAAAATCTTGTAATCTCGTTCTAACATCAGCAGTTTAAACAAGTTCGCCTCTCAATTTAATTAATCAAGGACCTCTCTTTAATTACGTGATAAAATCTCTTGCTAAGATGGCCCTTCTGTCGAGTCAGCAAAATACTGGAGACAGTTGTTTCATCCTTTCTTCTGAATTCTTCAGGTGTGTTTTGTATATTTAATTGCTTAAGATGGTAATTTAAAATTAAGATTATAGACAAGATGCTTGGACGTTTGAATCTTACACCCTGCAGCAAACATGAAATGAACCCTGCAAACAAGCAACATATGTAATACAATCCTAAACTGCCATTTGTTCCTTGGCAGGAAATCTACGACAAACCTAGACAGCGTATTCAAAGGCAGAGATATCATTTTGCTGACAAAGGTCCGTCTAGTCAAAACTATGGTTTTTCCAGTAGTCATGTACAAATGTGAGAGTTGGACCATAAAGAAGACTGAGCATTGAAGAACTGATGCTTTCTAACTGCGGTGCTGGAGAAGACTCTGGGGAGTCCCTTGGACTGCAAGGAGATCCAACCAGTCAATCCTAAAGGAAATCAACCCTGAATGTACATTGGAAGGGCTGATGCTGAAGCTGAAGCTCTAATCCTTTGGCCACCTGATGCAAAGAGCTGACTTATTGGAAAAGACCCTGATGCTGGGAAAGATTGAGGGCAAGAGGAGAAGGGGACGGCAGAGGATGAGATGGCTGGATGGCCTCAGACTCTGGAAGATGGTGAGGGGCAGGGAAGCCTGGCGTGCTGCAGCCTATGGGGTTGCAAAGAGTCGGTCACAACCGAGCGACTGAACAGCAGCTGCGCTTCCAGCAGGAATGTGTTCCTCCCCTGAATGCATCCTGGATTCACGGCTCTGGGGCTGGGCCCTACCTCTCCTCATCGATGGACACCCTTCCTAGCACCCTCCACCTGCTGGTCCCATTTCCCTTCTAGAGGAGCCGAAGCTTAGCGTTGCGTTAGCCAGGGCTGATTTCCTGACCACTTTTCTCCCCAAGTGAGCTGAGTTAGCACTCTCTAAGGTCCGCCAGCACCTGAGACCCATTTCCATCTTGGCGTTTCCCGAGCTGTGTCATTTCCAAATATTTAGCCATCTGTTTCCTGACACGCTCCCTGAGGATGGAAATAAATCCACCTTGTATATAAAGCCCTACCACAGAGTGAGCCCTGAATAAGGGTTCTCACTGAGAGAAAAAAAATCACGACTAGATCTCCTGGGATGGCCACTCCCTCCTTGGTCAAGCTCTTCGTCCACAGCACACAAACTCAGACTCCCTTTTCTTCATCATGAAACAATGAATGTACATCTCTCATGCCTTCTTCTCCCCAAGCCAGATTTTAATTTAAAAAAGTATTTTATGTGATATTTCAGAGTTCATAAATGTCGAGAAATAATTTTAAAGGCTCTCAGCTTATTAAAAAATAAAAGGTTTATGGTACTGCTTCAATTTTCAACATTTCTACGGGGAAATACCTTGTATCCATGCTCACCCTATTTGCCTCACCTTGTCACTTTATACCATCTCCTCTCTTAACAAGTCTGCCTTTTAGGCCCTACCATAGCAGGTAGTTCAAAGTTCTTTAAATTCTAACGTAAACTTAAGGTTTTAAATATGTGGGATTTTCATTTTTTATTGTCATGTTTACAATTTACAGAAATATAAGGTAGCTTCAGTCTTCGGTACAATCTCTCTTTCTTTTTTTTTGGCCACAGGGCATGTGTGAATCTTAGTTTCCAGACCAAGTATCAGACCCTTGCACCCAACATTGGGAGCTCAGAATCTTAACTACTGGACCATCGGAGAAGTCGTACAATCTCTCTCTATATATATATTTTTTCTCTCTTTCAGGTTTCATAAAGCATGGAATGTCCAGGAAAAGAGAGCTCACCAAACTTGAGATTTGCCTTACTCTTGATATGTAAGGGGCAAGTTTCGTTGGTTGGAGATGACCAGACATCACTTATGGTAATTTGTTCACGATCTGAAACCCTTGCGTAAACAGAGAGTGATAAATCAGGGCAAATAAATCCAGCTGAAACCAACAGTGACTCTCGGGAAGTGCCTCAGCCAGTATGAGGATGTGGTGTGTCTCAGAGTGTCCAGGCACCGTCGGAGCCCCACCGTCATGCATTCTGAAGCCCAGTGCAGTCCAGGGATGTTCAGGACATACAGTTCAGATGTTTCTACACTGAAATAGCAGACATGTTGCTGGAGAACACGTCCTCCAAAACTAGACTCATCCATGAAATTCCGAGGTGGTTTTCCGTGGTATTTGTTTAAAATAGGAGATAGTGATTCCCTTACAGAGTAAGGGGAAAGGGACTTGCCTGGTGGCCCAGGGGCTAGACCTCTGTGCTCCCAAAGCAGGGGGCCTGGGTGTGATCCTTGGTCAGGGAACTGGATCCCACATGCACAACTCAGGGTCCCACATGCTGCAACCGAGACCTGGCAGAGCCAAATAAATAAATACTTTCTGAAAAGAGCAAGAGGAAAGGAACTTCCCTGGTGGTCCAGTGGTTAAGACGCCATGCTTCCACTGCAGGGCGTGCAGGTTTATTAATTCCTAGTCCAGGAACTAAGATCCTACACACCACATCATGGTGTGGCCAAAAAAAAAGAAAAAAGAGTAAGGGAAAAGAGAAACTTGGGGCAGAGTATCGGGGTGAAGCTCAGAACCTGTGTAGTTGCCATAAGGTAGGAATTTGAAATCTGGACACATCTTTTGCTGTTGTTGAGACAGCTGAAGGAGAAGTCCACGTTTTCTGTATTGCTGTGCCCTCAAAACATGCAATCCTAGCGCCTGGTCTTCTGAGACTTCTCCAGTAGAATTTGTGCGGTACTCCTGTTGACTCGTGGAGCATTGATAGTAAGAACAAACCTTACTCAATGCAGATGTTCCTCTAAGCACCTTACATGTATGACCTCATTTAATCATCAAAGCCATCCTTTGAGGTAGATATTATATTATCATCATCCTCACTTTTCAGATGAGGAAATTGAGGCTCAGAGAGGGTAAGTCACTTGCCCAAGGTCACACAGCTGGTAAGTGGCAGAGTAGGACCAAACCCAGGCAGTGTGGCTCCAGAACACACTGCTCATAACCCCCACGTTGTGCTGCTTCCCATTCCGCACCTGCCTCCACCAGAGTCCTGAGGCTGCTAGAATGCAGTGCTGGTCTGTGACTAACTCCTTTGCCACCTGCAAAGCCAGTATCCTGCTAATTCCTGTCTTCTAAATGCCACCAAAATACTGCTCATTATTGGACACATAAAGACTTGTTGAATAATAAATACCCTTTCTGTTGATTCAAGTATTTGAGTTATTGGTAAGACTTAAGTACAGGTACAAGGAAAGAAATAAGGGGAAAAAATGAATAAAGCATTATTGTGTGCAACAGAGAACAACATATGCAAAGGTCCTGTGGCGTAAAGGAACGTGGGGAGCAAGAAGAAAGAAAGACGTAAAAGGATTCAGATTAACCTTGGAATCTCATTGGGTGGGTCCTCTCTCTCCCGGATGTTCATGGATCATTTGGAATTGACTGCAGTTGATAGGCTTTCGGGTAAATGCATTCTTAGGAATAAACTGCATTCCATTCTTTTCATGACACCAACATTGTATTCCAAATGATTCCCACTTTGCCTCTTCAAAAGGTATCCCTTCTATACAATCAGACAAAGGAGAGAGTTTTAAAGGTCATATACCTTGTCTTTTTTGTTTTCAGAACTTTCAGAAAATTAAGGAATCTTGGAAATATAGTGATTCTACCAATAGTATTCCAGTCCAAGGTATGACAGCTGCTGCCAATACTAAGCTAACCGAAGAGAATATTTTTTTGAGAGGTAAAGAACAACTTTAATCTTTTCTTTTGGAAATTTAAAGAGCCGAACTTCCCTTCCAGGAACAGAAAGAGCTGCTCTGGGCTCAGCATTATCATTGCACCAAGAGAATTCCCATGGAGTTACTTAGGAGGAGAAACAGAATTTGTTCTTTCCTGCGCTCTTAAAAATAGGTTCAGGATATCAGAATTGAAGTACATGTTTATCTCGGCATCCCAATTTATCCTCTGCTATTTTACAGTCTTCCTGTTTGTGTGCGTCTCTCTCAGGGAACCACATGGAAAACAAATGTCTGGTGAGTAGTCTCCTGAGAAATAAAAATGTAAAGGTAAAATGTATTCCTCAGTGAACATATTGCCGGGGATGTGGGGGAGGAAGGCAACTTGCAGACAGACTTTTCCAGAAACCTAGATAAACCATGAGACTAACTGGAATCTTCTTTCAAGGGAAGTCATAAAATGCCATGATGTGGAAATGAGTAAGGGACCAAGAGATGTGGTGGAGGGCGCACGCATGTCCCCATTGTCCCTGTGTGGCACTGAGTCTCTACATAGCTTGTGGGATCCTAGCTCCCCGACCAGAAACTGAACCTGGGTGCTCAGCAGTGAGAGCAGGGGGTCCTAACCCACTGGACTGCCAGGGACTTTCTGATGTTGCGTTCACAGTTGCAAAGCGCCCTGGTGACCAGGGAGAGTTGTGAGTGGACAGTTGTCTTGCCAGCAGGTGGTTGGTGCCTGATGGGTTCCCTAGAGACAAGTGAGCTGATGAAAATGCTCAGTATATAGGAAAAAAAGCACTGATCGCAAGGAATGACATGGGTGAGCCTGCCACTGTGTGGCTTGCGTATTGGGTTGCTTTTCTTTGATATGGTCTTTGGTAATGGTAAGCAAGGACACTTGACACTGTATGGAATTGTGTTCAAAGCAAAATTCACGTGCAAGTCCTCCTCTTTTATTTTCTTGTATCGGTGGTGACTTGGAAGATGGGTATTGGGTTTTGGAGTTGTCTGAATCTTAAGCAGGATCACTCTGCAGAGATGAATGCATTTAAAAAATGGCAGAATTTTGGTCTGAGGTGTTGTCTAGTGGGGGGTCGCATTAATCGAGGGTCTCATTAATCACCTTGTTCCTCAAAAAAACACATAGTCACCATCTTAAATGGCCTGGGGTGATTGTCATTTAAAGTCTTACCTGGCTTTCTGAATTTTAAAATCATTTCAGACTAATAACAACAAAACTTCAATAATCATACAAAGAATTACCTCTCGTTTCAAAGCAGAGCCCTGAGCATGCAGGCGGGTGTGTTCTCTGCCCAGTGAAGTGAGAGGCAGCAAGAAGCAGGCAAGAAGCAGAACATAAATTTGATAAATGAGGGTGAAATCAGTACCAATGTAGGAGAATAAATAGAATTTTGATTAATGTAATTATTTTTTGAAATCCATTTGCAAAATAACATCTTGTGAAACTAGGGCTGAACTATCAAATCCCAGCCCCACACACCCTGCCAGCTTTGTATTTTGTGTGTTCTGATACCTTCACACAAGCAGTGCATGTGTGTATATTTGTGTATGTGTGTGTGTGAAGCAAACTTCTTCATTGCATGGAAAACATGAATATATGATGAAATATATTTTTAAATAAAAGCAGTTGTAATAATGTGTGGAAGTGTAAAAAGTTAGGTGGACATTTCTATGTGCACGGTCTATATGCTGCTGCTGCTGCTAAGTCACTTCAGTCATGTCTGACTCTGTGCGACCCCACCTGGGATTCTCCAGGCAAGAACACTGGAGTGGGTTGCCATTTCCTTCTCCAATGCATGAGAGTGAAAAGTGAAAGAGAAGTCACTCAGTCGTGTTTGACTCTGTGTGACCCCATGGACTGCAGCCCACCAGGCTCCTCTGCCCATGGGATTTTCCAGGCAAGAGCACTGGAGTGGGTGCCATTGCCTGCTCCGATATTGCCTTCTAGATAGAGTGTATTTTGCACTTTTTATGACCAGCTGGTGTCCAGGTCATTTCATGAATAGGGACAGTTTGTTGTATCTTTTGGTATTGTCCAAGGTCAGCAAATAGCTGCCATTCATTAAATTGTCACAATTATTTGTTCATAATTAAGTATTCAATAAAGTGTTTTAACCTAATTATTTGAAAAGTTGATATATTGCCACCACATTAGAGTTGTGTGGGGCATGGCTTGATCTGTGGCATTTTAAGTCAGATCAAGGTAATCATCCTTCCTTTTAAAAAGCCTCCTTGTTAACCCTCCTACACTGCTGGTGGGAATGGAAATTGGTGCAGCCACTACAGAGAGCAGTATAGAGGTTCCCTAAAAAGTCTAAAACTAGAACTACCATCTGACCCTACAATCCCACTCCTGGGCTTATATCCAGACAAAACCATAACTCGAAAAGACACATGCACCCCAATGTTCATTGCAGAGCTGTTTACAATAGCCAAGACATGGAAGCAACCTAGATGTCCATCGACAGAAGAACAGATAAGGAAGATGTGGTACACGTGTACAGTGTAATAATCCTCAGCCATAAAAAGAATGAAATAAGGCCATTGGCCGCAACACGGATGCACCTAGAGATGATCATACCAAGTGAAGAAAGCCAGGCAGACAAATGTCACGTGATATCACTGGCACGTGGAATCTAAAAAAACGAAACAACAGAAACAGACCTACAGACATAGAAAACAGACTTATGGTTACCAAAGCAGAAAGCAGGGAGGGATAAATTAGGAGTTTGGGATTAACGTATACACACTGCCTTATGTAAATAGATAACTAACAGAGACCTACCATAGAGCACAGGCAACATTATTCAATATTTTGTAATAACCTATAAAAGAAAAAAAATCTGAAAAGGAATATACATATATATATACACACACATTTATACAAAACAGAATCAAACCTCACATACAGACTACTGGGAGAAAATGACCTTGAACGAATCATTAGAAAGCTAAATAATCAATGATGGTGATGCTGCGACTAAGGAAAGTACCAAATGTGTGATAGCCAGGAAACGGTGGGCTGAGGTCAGTCTTCCGCACAGGTGTGACTCCCCACAGGCGTTTGGAGGGTCGCCAATTAGATTTCAGAAACTGTGAAAATGTCATTTGTGAGTATGGAGTATTGTGCATGGAAATTAGAAAGGAGAGGTATGCTTGTAGTCATGAGAAGACACACACAAGCACACACACGCATCACGTCTGTAAACTAGCGAACTGACAGGAGGACATTGGCTCTCAGTTCTGAGCATAAGCACCCAGGGTGTCCCTGCTCCCAGAAGGAACCCAGGGCCCTGGCCACGCAGCGAGGCCTTGAGGGCAGCTGAGGCTGGCAATGCCTGGATGCAGGAGGACCACTTCCCTGCTGCGGTTCATGAAGAGCACCTCACTCATCTTAGTCCCAAGACTAACTCAGCAACATCGTTCGATCTGCCGGCTCGTCTATGACTGACTCCATCCTAGGAGGCTTTGTCACTTTCAGTTCTTCTTTCTTCAGCTTCTTTCTCTGGGGACCCAGAATTGGGAAAAGGACACAAAAGTCATCTAAATCCAGGTGTTCCTGCTCTTCTGCTCTGTATTCTTGGTTCCGGTGAGCTTGGGCCCAGAACTGCCCATGGCTCAGGGAACAATCATAAACCTTAACTAGACTTTCAGAGTGAAACTTATATAGCACGTGGTCCTTTGAAAATATGCATGTGGTCTGGGAGGTCAGAATGAAATGTTACTTCAGGATGAAATGTTACTTCAGCAGAAACTTAGGAGCTGGTGGGTGTCAGCCAGGGGAAGGAGGAGAGGAGAAAGCATCCCAGACAGGAGGGATAGTGACCGGAACAGACGGTGTGCGGAGCAGCGGGGAGCAGGGCGCTTTCATTAGAGAAACTGAAGGACAGCGTGGCTGCAGCATGGCAGAGGTGGGGGCGAGGGGTGCAGATGCATCGCCGGGGCTAGGCAGGGGCTAGGACCTGCAGATCCTCGTGGGCAACCTGAAGCAGTTTGAACTGTACTCTAGAGTAACCAGAAGCCCTACAAAAGCTTTGCTGAAAGTAATCAGAAGAAAAGAGACTCCAGCTAATTGGAGCCTGACTCACAGTGCATGACGGGAGATCCGTACCTCCCATTTGACACAAAAGGAATGCTGACATCCCGAGGAATGTTTGAGCACAATCAGCCCTTGACCTTCTGGGTATCCTTAAATCACCTACTTGTCCCTACAATTCATGGCATTCCTGGAAGATAGTTCTCAAGCCACCAACACAAGGACAAGAAATACTTACTCATGAATTAAGTCATGCATTATTGGGTGAGACACCCAGTAATTTCAGCCAAAATAATGATGTGCTTATTTTTTGTGGGACAAAATATAAAATTCAATTAGAATTTCAAAATCACTCTATTTAGGGTAAAGTCTCCAGCAGTCATTACAAATCTACTTTAGAAAGAGAAATGGAAGCTGGCATTTAGATTGAAGTGCTTTTCCATCAAAATATATAATGAGCTCAACTGAGGTTATTTCAAATAACACTGTGAACATAATTAATACATGGAAATATATGAGAAATGATCATGAGAAGAATAGAATTAAATAATGGGAACTCATCATGCAGGGCAAGTTGCAAGGGCTTAACATTCATTATATTCCTCATTCTCAAGGCAACAATATCATTAAATATGAAAATGATTTAATATAACCTTGCAACTTTAGACTACAAAACAGAAAATGTCACCATTTGCACATTTAAATAAAAGTGAATATTAGCATTCTGAATACCTATTCTCAGAAATACATATTTGCCCAGGACTTAGAACACTTGCACAGGTAGTGCCAAATCTGAATATTGACTCCAAATGTGATTAATCTGTAAATCTTTCAATGATATATATTAACAAGTACTTTTTAAGTATTTTTCTTTAACAAATACTTTTTAAATAAGTACCGTTGACACAGGGCAATGCCCAGCCCTTTGCTAGGTGCCCTGAGACCATGAAAGACACAGCAAATACCATTTCTCCTTTCCAGGAGCTTATAATCCATTTGAAAACAGTGCCTGGGGAAAGTGGCCACTGTGTGTGTGTGTGTGTGTGTGTGTGCGTGCGCGCGCGCGCGTGCGCGTATGTGTGTATTGTGGGAGGGGGTGTGAGTTCTAAAATCATAAGCCTTAATAAGGAAAATGGTACAGTATATTAATATTAAGAGGATGGGGACTTCCCTTGTGGTCCAGTGGATAAGAAGCCGCCTTCTAATGCAGGGTAGTGAGTACGATCCATGACTTGGGAGATAAGATCCCACATGCCTCAGAGCAACTGAGCCCATACATCACAGCTAAAGAGCCCTCGTGCTGTAACGAAGAACAGACACAGCCAGATAAATAAATAAACAAATATTAGGAGCATGGAGGTAAAACAGAAGTATGGGCAACCCATATATATGTGTGTGTATACGTGTGTGTGTGTCTCCTTGGAGCTAGCTGTTTCTGGGACTAGTTCGTCCTACTCTTTCCTATGACTTGCTTATGGGAATTAATATATTCCCTTGGCTTCCCAGGTGGCGCTAGTGGTAAATAATCCACCTGCCAATGCCGGAAACCCAAGACTGATCCCTGAGTTGGGCAGATCCCCTGGAGGAAAGCATGGCAACCCTCTCCATTATTCCTGCCTGGGAAATCCCACGGACAGAGGAGCCTGGTGGGCTGCAGCCGGTGGGGCCGCAAAGAGTCGGACACAACTGAGCACAGCACATTTTTGTTTAAACTAATTTGAATTATACATCCTGGCTCACATATCATTGGGAGTCAGCAGGTAACACGGACAGCTTTTGGAGCCCCTAGACTGGGTTAGAATTCTGACCTAAGTGCTTATCACCTGACTGAACTTAGGGACAGTAACTTAGCCTCTGAGAATGTTTTCTCATCTGCAAACGGGGTTAAAAAGTTTCTACTATGCTTTTACTAAGATCACACCACGTAAGGCATATTGGTAAAGTGCCTGCCAATAAAAAGAATCGTTAACTCAACGATCTTTTTTCCTTCTTTATAATGCTGTGCCTTTTTTTTTTTTCTGTATCCCTCAGGGCCTTCTATAATCATCACCAGCTGGTGCTCTGGAGCAATGTCTGTTCAGCCAGACCTTGCCAAGCGACTTTACAAGTTTCTGTTCCAGTGGCGACTGGGTGACTTTCCTTATTCAGACCACAGGCAGCAGTACAAGCTGTACACAGGAAACCATGCCATGAAATTTCCTCCATGCCATTTTTCCTGTTTGCCTCCACTCTCTGATTACCAGTTAAAATTTTGCAGGAAAGCCAACTGAGTACAAAAAAATATTTCTTACAAAGGTAATTAACTTCCATAGAACTATAAAGTTGGAAGAAATATTAGAGAAAATATTGCCAACCAAAGAAGGAAATCAGGAATGAAGAGGGAAAATATTAAACTTTCAATTTTATTTTATTTTTTTTTGTATTTTATTTTATTTTTTTAATATAAAAAGCACAATTTATTAATACAAAGGACATAAAGCAGATACACATAGTTGATTAAACTAGAAAAATGTATGTACAAACTTTCAAATCAGATTAACAGTTCAATCAAATCTGGGGGGAAACACAAAGATATAGTATACCTGTTATATATGCTTCCTTATTCAACTCGTTGCCACCTTTGGAAGTAAATATTATGACCTGACTTGATAGGTGTGGAAACTGAGGGTCAGAGGTGAGGGATCTATCAGAGAACATAATAGTGTGTCTTACCCCAGAGACCACACCTTCTACTAGACTACGTGACTTCCAATAACAAGACAGCCGACGAGTGGGAATAAGTAAGCATCAGTGATGAGTCTTAGGAAAAAAATTTTTGCTCACAGAAAGGGCTTCTTGGGAAGTTTTCAGGGTAAGAATAAGATCTGAAACTTCACTTGGAATAAATTTCTTAGCTAGAGAATTGGATTCTATTTTTCCCTTTATTTATAGGGCAGTTTGGAGGAGGGCATGGCAATCCACTCCAGTATCCTTGCCTGGAGAATCCCCATGGACAGAGGAGTCTGGCAGGCTACCATCCATGGGGTCGAGAAGAGTTGGACACAACCGAGCGACTAAGCCCAGCCCATAGGGCAATACAATTCTCCTCTGTTTTAAGGCTACAATTTTAAAAAATCCACTTAAGTTAAAAGAATACTACTCTCTCGGTATTGTTTTAAAGACTATGAAATGTGGCTGGATTTTTCAAGAGTGCCAAGTGAAATGCCGCTACATGGGGAACGTCACGTTTCCTAGAAATAGAAAAGGTCTGTGCTGAGTTCATGCTTTCTGATCCATGGACTCACTTTCCACTTTTCGAGTTTCTTTTCTTCTTCTGCTTTAGTTGCTGCTACCCCATTGTAATGCCAGCCTTCTATGAGAAGAATTCCTTCATGCTGTCGACTGGAACGGAGGAGGGACGTGGAAATGCTAACAACACAGGACTAGAGAAGTTTCTCTTTCAATCTTTCCAGTTTTCCCTTTGTCTCCTTTCACCATCCTCCCTCCTCTGAACACACACTCACATTTCTCTATCAACAGTAACTTGTATCAAGTGTGAGTCTGCAGATTCTCCAGTACATCTCAATATTTTCCTTGGAATCTATTTCTCAACTTCTTACTACTTGGGGACAGTCCATTTTTCATATATGGATAGCTGGATTGCTATGTGTGTATCCCAAGGGGAAATTTCATCTTGATCTGCAGATTTAAACACCCTGTCCATTTATTTAAACTTGTTAACAGTAATCATGATCATCATTTAGATGTTTTTAGAATGCAGTATTTTACTTATGCACTTTAAAAAAGCCTTCATTGAATTTGTACAATATTATTTCTGTTTTATGTTTGTTTGTTTTGTTTTCCCCACCAGGTGTGTGGGATCTTAGGTCATGGACCAGGGATTGAACCCAATCCCCTTGCACTGGAAGGCGAAGTGTTAACCACTGGACCACTAGGGAAGCTCCTATTTATGTGCTTTTGAAACAGCTTTAAAAAACCCAAAAAACTGGCATAGTGCTTTGAAAGCTTCAGCTCTGAAGTCAGATTTTCCTGGGTTTGAATTCTGGCTTTCCCACTTCTAGCCATGAATCCTTGAGCTAACTGCATCACTGCTTTAATCCTCAGTTTCCTCATCTGCAAAGCAGGAAGACAGTAACACTCGTCTTATTGGACTATTGGGAGAGTTCAATGGATGGAAAACACTGGGCAAGACAGATGGAACACAGTCTGTGGGGTCCATGGGGTTGCAGAGTATCAGACATGACTCAGCGACTTAACAACAATATGCTCAGTAAAGTTAAGTATTCCCTGTCATTATCTTCTCTTTCTTTATAAGATGGGATATTAATACAGCAGTTAGATAAGTAGAAGATTGACAGGTACAAGTCATTTTTAAAAATTTATATATTTTTAACTGAAGGGTAATTGCTTTACAGTATCGTGTTGGTTTCTGCCAAACATCAACATGAATCAGTCACAGGTATACGTATGTCCCTTCCTCTTGAACTTCCCTCCCACCTCCCTACCCATCACCCCCCATCTAGGTTGTTACAGAGCCCTGGTTTGAGTTACTTGAGTCATACAGCGAATTCTCATTGGTATCTATTTTACACATGTAATGTATGTTTCCATGTTTTTCTCTCCATACATCCTACCCTCTCCTTCATAGCAGTATGACAGGTACAAGTCAATTTTAAGGACAGCTTTTCAATACTGACTTTTCAAGTAATGTGAAGCGATCCCAGGTATCTGTGCCACTACGAAAAGCTGTAAACGCGTTGCAAATTGTCACCCAGTACTTCTGGTTCAGCTTATGTCACAGTGCACACGCCCTCCTTGATGGAGACATGGTTACCGGGGGCTTGCCAAGGCATTTGGAAGCAGAGCACGTCAAACGGCAGCTGGGTCAGAGTACCCCTTAGACCTTGGAACAGCACACGGCTGCTCTGTTAAGTTCATATTGGAATCATCTCTTCATTACTTCTTCAAGACTACAAGAAATTTTCATTTCCTTTTTTTAAAAGAAAAATAATCTGTTTTTGGATGTTTTGGTAGAAATGAGTGATTTTAGAAAGGGAAGTTGTTTCAACAGAAGCTATAATACATACTTGTGGATATTAGATTGGAGCCATCTCTTCTTTGGTTGTTGCAAATGGAGTCAAACTTCACAAAACACCATCTCATCAAATATAGATGCTGAGATTGGGGGAAGGAATCAAAGCTTCTTTGTAGAGCACGGCTGGTATAAAACTTGTGAGCAGGGCTGAGAAGCCATGATCGCCTCAGGGCTGTTGCACAAACATCTCCTTAGTGTCCACTGTCCACTGTGTTGAGGCACTGGGCCTGGGCCTGGGCCTGAGGGGCGATGGAGAGTAAGACAGCTGTCCCAGGTCTTACGAATCTTACAGCCACAACTGGGGCTAGGAAGGCAGGCTATTTACAAAAGGGGATGACAGATTTCGCTGCAAAAATGCTGGGCAGCAGACTCTCCTAAATCAGTGATTTGAAACAACCTAAATAACATGCACAGCGAGACTCAAAGGAGCATATAACCCAGGGTTTCTCAAAATTATTTTCACTAATACCCACTTAAGGAGCCTTTTTAGATGTTTTCTTCTAACCACTGCCCCTGAGATGAAAATTTCATAGTATAGGTACATGCATGCTGGTTATGCATGTAGTTTCAGTCACGTCTCTTTGTGACTCTATGGGCTCTAGCCCTCAAGGCTCCTCTGTCCATAGGCTTCTCCAGGCAAGAGTACTGGAGTGGGTTGCCATTTCCTTCTCCAGGGGATCTTCCCAACCCAGGGATTGAACTCACTTCTCTTACATCTCTTGCACTGGCGGGTGTGTTCTTTACCACTACTTTCATTAGGGAAGCCCCATCATATATGTATGCGTTTTATACATAAAAAGAGTAAGAATTTTTTTTGCCTTCCAAGAGCCAATTTTCATCCGCTCTGTTCTTTATCCCCCCACTAAGAATGCAAGATCTAATCCACCTGGGAGGGTTTATGAGAAGCTTCTAGAGACAGTTGGGTTGCACCAAGGAGGGAATAGGAGGTTCTCAAAGAAGAGGAAGGAGCATTCCAGCTATTGGGAATAGCAGTGGGATGAATGGGTAAAAGAAACTTTGTTATTTGGAAACTGATGGGGTGGTTGGTGGGTGTGGTGGGAGAGAAAACCAGCAGTGGGGAGCGTTTGGTGACTCAGCACCATGGGGAGCGCCTGACCTGAAAAATCAACATTTCAGTTTCTTCTGGATCTTTGTTTCCTGATTACACTCTAGACATGGAAACGACTTTGCTTCCTAGGATGACCGACCCTCATTGTAACATTTAAAATGCTCCTACAGTGGAAGGGGAGGCAGGGTCCTTGCAACCACGAGGATGGTAACCAGGGCATGAAACCTGCTGTTCTCCCCGATGGGTCAGCTGGGAAATCAAGGGAAATGAATCACTGCAAGCAGCTGTGTGGGTTGACCCTGCCTTTTGGCATTTGGCCACCATTTGCCAGTAAAAGCAGAAGCAGAAACTGACCTGTACTGATTGTTATTCACATGTGAGTCAATTTGCGGTGAATTTCTTAAAAGCTGATTTAAATATTCTTCCTGAATTTCACTATTAACAAGAATGCCTTTGGTACATACTTGGAATTCTGTTTTTTAGTTATTACTAATAAAAGTATGCATTCCCTGATCGGAATGATGAGTGGAATAAGGCACACCTTACCGTGATCTATGTGATTCTTACTGCCTTGAAACTTATGGTGTGGCAGGAAAATGAGACAATCAACAAAACTAAAAAAGGTTTAAATATTGTGGTAGACGAAGTATAGATTACCTTGAAAATTTAACAGAAACAAGTTATCCAACCTAATGGCTGCTTTTCTTTTGGTACTGAAGCTCTTGGATGCACACAGTTCAAGTGCCCACCTGCCCCTCCCGCACTCAGAAGGTACAGAATCTGTCTGCAATGCGGGAGATCTGGGTTCAATCCCTGGGTTGGGAAGATCCCCTGGAGGCGGGCACATCAACCCCCTCCAGTATTCTTGCCTGGAGAATCCCATGGACAGAGGAGCCTGGCAGGCTACAGCCCATGGGGTCGCAAATAGTGTGACATGACTGAGTGACTAAGCACCGAATAGCACACATATATACACATACACATATACACACATTCATACACACATACACATATATACACATTCATACATACGTGTGTGTGTGTGTGTGTACATATGTATAGCTTCCCTGCTGGCTCAGTGGCAAAGAATCTGCCTGTAATGCAGGAGACATAGGAAACTGGGGTTCAATCCCTGGGTCGAGAAGATCCCCTGGAGGAGGCAAGGGCAACCCACTCCAGTGTTCTTGCCTGGAGAATCCCAGGGGCGGGGAGCCTGGTGGGCTGCTTTCTATGGGGTTGCACGGAGTCAGACACGACTGAAGTGACTTAGCAGCAGCAGCAGGAAGAGCCCCTGGAGGAGGCAATGGTAACCCACTCCAGTATAGTGAAAGTGAAAGTGAAGTCGCTCAGTCCTGTCCGACTCTTTGCGTCCCCATGGACTGTAGCTAACCAGGCTCCTCTGTCCATGGGATTTTCCAGGCAATAGTACTGGAGTGGATTGCCATTTCCTTCTCCAGGGGATCTTCCTGACCCAGGGATCGAACCCAGATCTCCTGCATTGCAGACAGACACTTTACCGTCTGAGCCACCAGGGAAGTCCAGTATACTTGCCTTAAAAGTCCCATGGATAGAGGAGCCTGGCAGGCTACAGGCCCCGGGGCCACAAAGGGTCAGACACCAACTGAGCAACTGAGCACAAGAAGTATGTGTGTGTGTGTATGTATTTTCATACACATACATGAACCAAACAAGAAAGTCCTCCCCTTATACCAGAGAGAGAGACTGGGATGCCTACAAAATTGCAGCACTGATGTCAACTTTACTCTTTCACCTTTGCAGCTTTAGCAATTAAGAAAATGATGCCAAAAAGCTAAGCAAAATTCTCTTTTGCCCAATATTTTCTAAACCAAAATTGTGTTCACCCTAAAGTGAGAAACGTGAGCCTCCCTAGTGGGGGAATAACACAGGAAATTTGAAACCAGGACTGGTGAAAAAAACTCAGGAATCTGGGACTTAGTAAAAACAATCATGCTACAAAATATTGAAATAATTCCCTGACCTACACATACTTACATCAATTTCCACTGAGCTAATTTTAACCTCAGTGAAGAGGGGAAAAAGAAAAAAAATCTCTCCACTGAATATTTGCAGAATTGAATTCCAAAGCCTGTTAGGTTTGGTTCCTTTAATCTAACATGGATAAGACTTCTGTTTCTTTTTCTATAATGTAGAGTACAGAGAAACAGGAAGCCCAGAACTGCTAAATGCAGGCCATTGTGCAGATCTAATGTAATTGTGCTCAGATGTGATATTTGTTCTTCTGGCTCTTATTAGGGGCACTCTAATTAATTAAAGCATGACAGATGTCGTTGCTGACTCCTCTGTCCATTATAGTTAAGGCTTCATTTGGGGAGCATGGTACCATCTGAGTGAAAATGATCCATTCACACCACGTTAAGCAGAGATAAATAATCCAAATTAAATTAAGAGGAAGCAGTGAGCCCAGCTATGATTCACAGCTGAAACTAAGTCTGATCTGGTTTATAATGTAGAAGTTTCCCTGCATGGGAGGCTGCCTCTGGGTGGGGGGCCCTAGCTCTCCCCTCCCAGATACCCCTTTCCCAGCCCCCACCGCTACCTCTGCCTTGTTACCAGTACGGGAGCCAACTTCCTCCAACAATGATCTTTTAGAAGTGAGACCCTTCCTCTAGTTTCGGCTCAGTAGACACTCGGAGTCTCCACTAGCCTTTCAGAGACACTGAATGTACCAAAGATACTTCCAAAGCGAGTCACAGAGTCATAAGAACTGGTGAGGGGGACTGAAGGAACAGGCTGATCCAGATCCTGGTTCTTTCTCTTGGGACAACTGAGGCCACAAAGGGATGATGTTTTTAATCGAGTAACTTCAGGATCTGTTGAAATCTGAAAATGGAAAGATCTGCTCTGTATAGAACTATACTTCATGCGGGCTCCCCCACAACAACTGCTTGCTTTCATCAGTAAATGAGGTGGATTTATGACGCAAGCAAGGAAGGCTGTTTGAAAGACTTTTTCAAAACAACGGGAAAGGCCTTGGGTTAGCCATGTATTCTTTATAGCCATGTTTGAAAGTGCCCTGATTTCCCTAAAGGAGACCTGGGTCTCTTTCCACTCTGAGGTCCCCTCCATCACGCTGGTCTCTTGCATTAAGCACCTGCAGACATTCTGAGGTTCTAGCAAAGAGGAAGTTTAGTTAAGCATACTTAAGTAACCTTCTGACAGTGCTGTGTGTTTACTGACGGTTGTCGCCTTGTAGGAATAGCTTCTAGTTCAACTCCCAGTTCCACTGTGCCAGCTTCCCCCAGAGCTGAGACACACAGGTGCCCAGGACCCAGAAGTTATGTTACAAAATAAAGGTATCTCACAGCACCTGGCACAAGAAGTATGTAAGTCGTGGAGGAGACACAGGCTCAAAGTGTCCAAAGCCAGAAACTCGTCCATGTAAAGAAGTCTTCCAAATCTTACACAAGAAAGAAACTTCAAGGATATTTTCTCAAATTTTATATCCTAAAATTTTATGATTCCCAATAAAAGTTTGTAAAACAGGAAAAAAACTTTTCTAAACTATCAAAAAATTATAAATACATACAATATTATAAATTACACATGTCTCTATTTGATCATTCGCTTAAATATGGCCAGCCCATCAACACAGGTTTCCCTGGTAGCTAAACATGAAAGAGCCCGCACGCAATGCAGGTCACGGGGTTTGATCCCTGGGTCAGGAAGATCCCCTGGAGAAGGGAATGGCTACCCACTCCAATATGCTTGTCTGGGAAATTGCATGGACAGAGGAGCCTAGTGGGGTCCATGGAGTCGCATAAGAGTTAGACACAGCGACTAAATAACAACAGGTCAACACAGCACCCAGACACACCCTATAATAATTAGATCAGTAATGGTTGGCATTTTCTGTCACATGAAAGTTGCAGAGAGATGTTGAAGCTTTGTTTCCAGAAGCGGCTCCCAGGCTTCTAGGGATACTGACTAGTACTGATAGGACTGTTCAGGGTAAGAACAGAGGCTGTACGAGATGCTTACCCTGATGACAACCTTGACCGTGTTCTATGAGCTGAGGGTGAGGGAGCTGGCTGTTTGGGCTCACTGCGGCAAAGGCTCTCAGTGCTGCAGCCACATCCCTCAGACTGTTCAGTCTGTTCTCGCCGTCAGTAATCGGCCTGGATCTCCAATGCACCTTGTATCTCTGAACCACAGCAGATTGCTGGCTCTGCCCAGAAGCCTGAGGGCCAAGCCTGAAATGCCAGGAAATTAACAAGGCCTGGGAACAGGGCTCAACCAGGAACTCAGTAAATGGACACAGGCTCCCTCACCCTCACTCATTGGATGGGTTTATTCCAAGGCATGCATTCTCTGCTCCCCAGTATCTCCCCATGGATGTGAGCGTCCCTGCCTATGGGATAGGTATCTCAACACCCACCCCCTCTCACTGCCCCCTTGCCTGCTGGCATTCCCTGAAACTCCCAGGTAACTGCATGCCCTGATGCGTTGTCTCAGGTCCGCTTCTGGGGAACCAAACTAGAGCACCCACCGCCAGACATGGCAGATTTTCATCTCTGTGTATACAATGCTTCTTCTTCTTCTTTTTTTTAAAACAGATGAACATAGTGATGTTATTAAGATTGTTTATTGACCGTCTTGGTTGCTGAAAGTGATCTGCCACTAGTCTTTGAAATAGCCGTGTGCAACACCCAACAGCCTCATTATGAAGAAGTGAGGTGGAAATTAGCTGATCAGGTCACTGGTTGTTGTCATATTATTTGTACTCAGCATTTAGGTTGGTCTGTAACATCGCTGAGAAACTTCAGTGTTTAAAACACCCTCATTTT
Organism: Redunca redunca; assembly: GCA_006410935.1. Taxonomy (NCBI): domain Eukaryota; kingdom Metazoa; phylum Chordata; class Mammalia; order Artiodactyla; family Bovidae; genus Redunca; species Redunca redunca. The sequence continues at coordinate 424,994 of SJYQ01004490.1, forward strand.
TTTTTGCTTTTTATTTCAGTGTCTATGAATTTACAACTTTGGCAAGGGCTTTGTGTTTACTTTTAATGGAAGGTGTCCATATTAGGGTTAAAATTTTAAAACATCAATCAACACACCCATATTGTGTAGGGTATGATCATTAATGGGTAACCAAGGTCTGATCTCACATTGTTGCTTCTCCCTTTTATTGCAAAGGATTACCTGAGCTTTTATTATTTCCCTCCTTGAATAAGTCATAAATTTGGTTAAGCTAAAAAATAATGGTATTTTAATAGTAAGATAATAGTGAATTTTTAAACTGAAAAGCTGTTGATTCTATGTACTTTTATAATCCATTGTCTTAAAATTGAAGGAAAGCATGCACAGATTATACTAGCAAAATAGGTTGATTGTGAAAATTGGCTCTCTGCCATAGCTTGGGGAGAGTTTGTGGAGAACAAAGTGGAACAAGTGGTCAAGACCCTGCTGCCAGTACAGGAGACATGGTAGATACAGGTCCACGCCTGGGTCAGGAAGACCCCTGGAGGAGGGCGTGGCAGCCCACACCAGTGTTCTTACCTGGACGATCCCGGGGTCAGAGGAGCCAGGTGGGCTACAGCCCATGGAGTCGCAAAGAGTCAGATGCAACTGAGCAGACGCAGTAGCAACAAAGGACGCAACACGGGAGATCTAGGACTTGGGCAGGGGTGGAGCCCAGGCCCCTGTATTGGACGTGCAGAGTCTTCACTGCGGGACTGCTGTCTGGAGTCATTTCTGAAAGTCTTTCAGCCGAAACAAATTTCGGGTCTCCAAGTGCAACAGTGGTTCATGAAGGCCAGCTGCAGGGGCTGGGACGGGGCATTGGGCCTGGGGCTGGGCTCCAAGCTGAAACCACAGAGTCTGTGATGCCCTGTGTGAGAAATTTCTATAGGCATACCTGAAATTCTTAGCAACAAGGAGGGGCTTCAGATAGAGGCTCATGAAAGGCCCTGGCCGTGATGAGAGTCCGCCTGGCCTTCCGGCCACCACCCGGGCCTCCTGGATTTTGGTGTGAACATAAGTGGCTGCATTTCCATTTCCTACCGACCTACTTCAGTAAAGTCTGGTATCAGACGTCAATTAAAATGTAAAACCACAAAAATACAGAAATGTGGTATTTCCTGCACACCTGAATTATTCAATGGAGACCATGCCAACTGCAAAGCAGACCCCTCACTCTTTTCCGTCTGTAGCTTTGTCAACTCCACATGGCCTGGCACGCTTTCCCACACAAAGCAGGCGTCCATGCAGTGGGGGGTTCTTGTGGAGGAAATGAGAAGAGCTCTGCTATACGGGTGAGCGTCAGTCGGTCAGTTCAGTCACTCAGTCACGTCTGACTCTTTGTGACCCCATGGACTGCAGCATGCCAGGCCTCCCTGTCCGTCACCAACTCCCTGAGTCCACCCAAACCCATGTCCGTTGAGTTGGTGATGCCATCCAGCCATCTCGTCCCCCTCAATCAGTCTCTCCCATCAGGAAGCTTCCATAAGCCTCTTATCCTTCCCCATCAGAGGGCAGACAGACTGCAAACCACAGTCACAGAAAACTAACCAATCTGATCACATGGACCACAGCCTTGTCTAACTCAACGAAACTATGAGCCATGCCGTGTGGGGCCACCCAAGATGGACGGGTCATGGTGGAGAGTTCTGACAAAACGTGGTCCACTGAGAAGGGAATGGCAAACCCCTTCAGTGTTCTTGCCTTGGGAACCCCATGAGCAGTGTGGAGAGGTGACACAAGTGGAAAAGAACTGCCTTCCAGTCCAGACACGAGTCCGATCCCTGGGTCGGAAGATCCCCTGAAGTAGGAAATGGCACCTCATGCCAGTATTCTTGCCTGGAAAATTCCATGGACAGAGGAGCCTGGAGGGCTACACTCCAAGAGGTCACAAAGAGTTGGATGCCACTGAGTGCACACGAGCTGACCATTAAGAGTGTAGGGCCGCCAGGGGTCAAAACCAGAACGGGATGTGGAGTCTGTTTCTTAATGCGTTTGTAGGACTCAGCTCAGGTAAGGGTAGTGGAAGAAGACACTGCATAAATGTCCCCATGATTTGGGGGATGGAGAGCAGCCTTGTAACCAAGTGTGAATGGAGCTTGGAAAGTATTGATGGGAAGTGGGTCAGTTTTGAAGAGTCTTAGAAGTGGGGCTATAATTATGAACGTTTTTTCAACAGATAAGATTCCTAAGGAGGAGGTCGAATGAATAATAACCTTTATAAACTAATTAAACCATTGATAACATTATATATTATATATAATATATTTATTGTACTATTATATTATCTGATAATATTACACAGGATAAAGGTTCTTTTTCTTTCCCCTGTATTTTTAATTTACATATAGATGGTTTATAATGTGTTAGCTTCAGGTGTACAGCAAAGTGATTCATATATGTATATGTATGTATAATGTATGTATACCTATGTGTATATATACTTTTTCAGATTCTTTTCCATTCAGTTCAGTCAGTTCAGTCACTCAGTCGTGTCCGACTCTTTGCCACCCCATGAATCGCAACACGCCAGGCCTCCCTGTCTATCACCAACTCCCGGAGTTCACTCAGATTCACATCCACTGAGTCAGCGATGCCATCCAGCCATCTCATCCTCTGTCATCCCCTTCTCCTCCTGCTCCCAATCCCACC